>CAJQUW010011264.1:0-75000 GCA_907163375.1 Prostheceraeus crozeri | reverse complement strand
TGGAATCTCATGGTACCATGACAGTAACGGACAGTCAGACAGTTCTGAGCGCGCTAAGAAGACGGGTTACGATATGGGCGTACAGGGAGACATTTCAGAACGACATTTCGAGGTGCCCTGGGACGGTGTCGACCCTCTAGTCCAAGGTTTGGCAACAACCTGTTGTTGACGGAGGCCGTTTGAGGAGAACAAGTCTGACTTCATTTCCCGCTCACGAGAGCCGGCAGAAGCCGAATTCCGGTCGGCAGCAGGGAAGAAAGGCGCTACGGTGTCTCAGATGGTGGCAGAACGTGTGAAGCTTTTTCACACCGGCGATGAGGTCCGGAGGCGGAGTGCGACGGCGGCCAAGGAACTATATGTCTCGGATCCACTGAGCGGTGAGTGATCTGCTCATTGTCTGTACTTTATGTGGTTTTCCAGAAGACGTTATTTTTATCAGCCGTCTAGGAAGTACCGTGTTTCTTCGAAGAGTAACCGCGGTGGTCTTTGCGAGTTTATGATAGCTCTGTTGCGTTAATAATGATATCAATATATTTCTTGGACCGGTCTTCCAAATGAGCTTGAATATGAAAGTCTCATTTTATGGCCACGTTCGTTCTCTTCGTGAAATACAATGGTGTACAGCATCTGCAAACATGAAATTCATTGACAACTCATGTTATGCAGTCAGACGCTTTGATATGGAGGTATTAGTGTGTAGAAACAGGCTAGGAGCAGTTTAACTCTTGCCATACTAGAAGGTGTCATCATCCGCCTCTTTGCTTACAGAAAGATCGTTCATTTCTGCTTATTTGATTTGTGAACTCTATATCTCAGTTTTTATTGATATTTTAAGATTTTGGAATTTCGCTGTTTTTACTATTTATCTTCGTTGGAACCACAGAATTAGGCAGGTCGTCTCTTCTTCTGTTTGACTTGAAAGGAAACATTGGAACATGTAACGTTAATGAAATGGCACAATCTCCTGACTAAATACCATAGCAATCGAACAATGATCAACCAGTTCAACATTAAACACGCCAAATTGTGCAAAGTTTCAGTGACTGTTATCAACCGGATCACACAGCAAAGAGACACAGACGATGTCAAGTTCTACAGAGAAGTTTGTGAACGTTTTTTCATGCGCCTGCTAACTTTTTTTAAAATGATCGGAGGACCCAACATTATCGAGAAAACTTTTGCGCAATGATCTGAATTCTTCAAATTTGAGGGAGTCGTGGCGATCGGAGCATTTTGAAGGAATTCAGAGCAATCCGCAAGCGACGCACGACTATTTTTCCTATCTCTGCAAGGTATTAAAAATTTCTTTTTGCCCACTTATTAAGTTCCTGCATGTGCCATCTGTTTGAATCAGTTTGCACTTCTAGCAAAGTGATACGATTAAACAACCTAATTCTGTGGTAAGCACTGTTTATGAATCAATCTTACAACGACACTAATACCACACTAAGCGTCTCTTAATAAGCGACTAATTAGATACTAAGCGTCTGACTGCATAACATTGGCTGTCAATGAATTTTATTCAGTTCTATAGCTTCATGTTTGCAAATGCTGTACATCATTTACACGCTGTATTTCACGAAGCGAACGAACGTAGCCATGAAATGAGACTTTTCATAGTCACAAATGATGATATTGACGACATTTTGGGTATTGTAATATCATGAACGTGACTTGGCAAAGTCGAAGAGATCTGTATGAAATCATGGAATCGAATCGTGTTCTACAGAACCTCTGTGTAAGACATTTCTGACCTAACAATGGCCTCCAATGGCTGCTTACTTCGTCTTTAGGAGTTGATGATGAAAGCTGATGACCTCTTACTTTACAATATCAAGAGCCTTCTGTGTGTGATATGACTCTGCAAGTGCGTGCATGGAAGCATGCTGAACATGAAGAGATTGTTGAAATGCAAAACTCGTGCAGTGAGTTCCTGCAATGATATAAGCGACATTATCTTGATTCATAGCTTCGAATAATATTCGGAACTATTAACATTAAATCCTGACAAGAGGTGCGGCTGCTATTCGAAGACATGTTTTATCCATTCTACAGCATGTTCAAAGACTAATTTCCATGACATTTGGTGCAATGAGGATTCCAGGATGAGAGGTGTAGTGTGCGATCATGAAACATCGATGAAGAATTTGGAACTTGGTTGGTTCTGAGTCACATACATTTCAGATCGGTTTCACTTTGATATTCTTCTTAGACATTCTTAATATTGATAAATTGATATTCCAGGCAATTGTTGATATCATTCACTTCTTAATAAACCTTCACACCGAGTTTGCAGACCGTCAATTGACCACCGACTGTAAGAAGGTCCGTCACGCTATACGAGGTTTTACTTTGACCAATATACTTATTTCGAGTCAGATACCCGTGATAGCGATTATTATGCATAAGATCTGATTCAAGTGTCTTTTCTTGTAGACAATCATCATCGTCCTGCACGGCGTGCCTTCACACGGAAAGAAATTCGGGAACAGAACCGCAGGTGAGTGGTCTGTTGCAGGGATTTTACCTCACATTATTCCAGTTCTTCCCTGCACCATTTTGTCCATTAGTTGGTATCAGCGAAGTGATCAGAAGTGTGAAGATTATCCTTCAACTGATTTATTGAAGTAAAACGCGGCAAATGCAAGAATATGCACCGCAGACGCTGCAAGACAGCAAGCACTTTCTAAACGATATGGAGTATTTTCCCACATAATAATATTTCCCACTTGCAACTTTGCAACCTTTATCTTGACTTGCACAGCAACCAGACAGGCAGTGGAGACCGCTGCGACCACAGCAACCAGACAGGCAGTGGAGACCGGTGCGACCACAGCAACCAGACAGGCAGTGGAGACCGCTGCGACCACAGCAACCAGACAGGCAGTGGAGACCGGTGCGACCACAGCAACCAGACAGGCAGTGGAGACCGCTGCGACCACAGCAACCAGACAGGCAGTGGAGACCGCTGCGACCACAGCAACCAGACAGGCAGTGGAGACCGGTGCGACCACAGCTACCAGACAGGCAGTGGAGACCGCTGCGACCACAGCAACCAGACAGGCAGTGGAGACCTGTGCGACCACAGCTACCAGACAGGCAGTGGAGACCGCTGCGACCACAGCTACCAGACAGGCAGTGGAGACCGCTGCGACCACAGCAACCAGACAGGCAGTGGAGACCGCTGCGACCACAGCAACCAGACAGGCAGTGGAGACCGCTGCGACCACAGCAACCAGACAGGCAGTGGAGACCGGTGCGACCACAGCTACCAGACAGGCAGTGGAGACCGGTGCGACCACAGCAACCAGACAGGCAGTGGAGACCGGTGCGACCACAGCAACCAGACAGGCAGTGGAGACCGGTGCGACCACAGCAACCAGACAGGCAGTGGAGACCGGTGCGACCACAGAAACCAGGACAGGCAGTGGAGACCGGTGCGACCACAGCAACCAGACAGGCAGTGGAGACCGCTGCGACCACAGCAACCAGACAGGCAGTGGAGACCGGTGCAACCACAGCAACCAGACAGGCAGTGGAGACCGCTGCGACCACAGCAACCAGGCAGGAGTGGAGACCGGTGCGACCACAGCAACCAGACAGGCAGTGGAGACCGGTGCGACCACAGCAACCAGACAGGCAGTGGAGACCGGTGCGACCACAGCAACCAGACAGGCAGTGGAGACCGGTGCGACCACAGCAACCAGACAGGCAGTGGAGACTGGTGCGACCACAGCAACCAGACAGGCAGTGGAGACTGGTGCGACCACAGCAACCAGACAGGCAGTGGAGACCGCTGCGACCACAGCAACCAGACAGGCAGTGGAGACCGCTGCGACCACAGCAACCAGACAGGCAGTGGAGACCGGTGCGACCACAGCAACCAGACAGGCAGTGGGAGACCGCTGCGACCACAGCAACCAGACAGGCAGTGGAGACCGCTGCGACCACAGCAACCAGACAGGCAGTGGAGACCGCTGCGACCACAGCAACCAGACAGGCAGTGGAGACCGCTGCGACCACAGCAACCAGACAGGCAGTGGAGACCGCTGCGACCACAGCAACCAGACAGGCAGTGGAGACCGGTGCGACCACAGCAACCAGACAGGCAGTGGAGACCGGTGCGACCACAGCAACCAGACAGGCAGTGGAGACCGTTGCGACCACAGCAACCAGACAGGCAGTGGAGACCGCTGCGACCACAGCAACCAGACAGGAGTGGAGACCGCTGCGACCACAGCTACCAGACAGGCAGTGGAGACCGCTGCGACCACAGCAACCAGACAGGAGTGGAGACCGCTGCGACCACAGCAACCAGACAGGCAGTGGAGACCGGTGCGACCACAGCAACCAGACAGGCAGTGGAGACCGGTGCGACCACAGCAACCAGACAGGCAGTGCAGACCGCTGCGACCACAGCAACCAGACAGGCAGTGGAGACCGCTGCGACCACAGCAACCAGACAGGCAGTGGAGACCGCTGCGACCACAGCAACCAGACAGGCAGTGGAGACCGCTGCGACCACAGCAACCAGACAGGCAGTGGAGACCGGTGCGACCACAGCAACCAGACAGGCAGTGGAGACCGCTGCGACCACAGCAACCAGACAGGCAGTGGAGACCGGTGCGACCACAGCAACCAGACAGGCAGTGGAGACCGGTGCGACCACAGCAACCAGACAGGCAGTGGAGACCGCTGCGACCACAGCAACCAGACAGGCAGTGGAGACCGGTGCGACCACAGCAACCAGACAGGCAGTGCGGCGTGTGAGACCGGGGGGTCTGCGACCTTAGACACAGCAACCAGAGCAGTGGGCAGGCAGTGGAGACCGGTGGCGACCACAGCAACCAGACAGGGCAGTGCAGACCGCTGCGACCACAGCAACCAGACAGGCAGTTGGAGACCGCTGCGACCACAGCAACCAGACAGGCAGTGCAGACCGCTGCGAGATCGACCACAGCAAACCAGACAGCAGTGGAGACCGGGCTGCGACCCCCACAACAGCAACCAGACAGGCAGTGGAGACCGCTGCGACCACAGCAACCAGACAGGCAGTGGAGACCGGTGCGACCACAGCAACCAGACAGGCAGTGGAGACCGGTGCGACCACAGCAACCAGACAGGCAGTGGAGACCGCTGCGACCACAGCAACCAGACAGGCAGTGGAGACCGCTGCGACCACAGCAACCAGACAGGAGTGGAGACCGCTGCTGGCGTCGGGGACACAGCAACCAGACAGGCAGTGTGAGACCGGTGCGACCACAGCAACCAGACAGGCAGTGGAGACCGGTGCGACCACAGCAACCAGAAGGCAGTGCAGACCGCTGCTTCGAGACCACAGCAACCAGACAGGCAGTGGAGACCGCTGCGACCACAGCTAACCAGGCAGGAGTGGAGACCGCTGCGACCACAGCAACCAGACAGGAGTGGAGACCGCTGCGGACCACACCGCCCAGCTACCAGACAGGCAGTGGGAGAACGCGGCCGCTGCGACCACAGCAACCAGACAGGCAGTGGAGACCGGTGCGACCACAGCAACCAGACAGGCAGTGGAGACTGGTGCGACCACAGCAACCAGACAGGCAGTGGAGACCGGTGCGACCACAGCAACCAGACAGGCAGTGGAGACCGGTGCGACCACAGCAACCAGACAGGCAGTGGAGACCCGACTGCTGAGCCACGAGGGCAGCCACAGCAACCAGTACAGGCAGTGGAGACCGGTTGCGACCACAGCAACCAGACAGGCAGTGGAGACCGGTGCGACCACAGCAACCAGACAGGCAGTGCAGACCGCTGCGACCACAGCAACCAGACAGGCAGTGGAGACCGCTGCGACCACAGCAACCAGACAGGCAGTGCAGACCGCTGCGACCACAGCAACAGACAGGCATGGAGACCGGTGCGACCACAGCAACCACACAGGCAGTGGAGACCGGTGCGACCACAGCAACAAGACAGGCAGTGGAGACCCGGTGCGGACCACAGCAACCAGACAGGCAGTGGAGACCGGTGCGACCATAGCAACCAGACAGGCAGTGGAGACCGGTGCGACCACAGCAACCAGACAGGCAGTGGAGACCGGTGCGACCACAGCAACCAGACAGGCAGTGGAGACCGGTGCGACCACAGCAACCAGACAGGCAGTGGAGACCGGTGCGACCACAGCAACCAGACAGGCAGTGGAGACCGCTGCGACCACAGCAACCAGACAGGCAGTGGAGACCGGTGCGACCACAGCAACCAGACAGGCAGTGGAGACCGGTGCGACCACAGCAACCAGACAGGCAGTGGAGACCGGTGCGACCACAGCAACCAGACAGGCAGTGGAGACCGGTGCGATCACAGCATCCAGACAGGCAGTGCAGACCGCTGCGACCACAGCAACCAGACAGGCAGTGGAGACCGGTGCGACCACAGCAACCAGACAGGCAGTGGAGACCGGTGCGACCACAGCAACCAGACAGGCAGTGGAGACCGCTGCGACCACAGCAACCAGACAGGCAGTGGAGACCGCTGCGACCACAGCAACCAGACAGGCAGTGGAGACCGCTGCTACCACAGCAAACATACAGGCAGTGGAGACCGGTGCGACCACAGCAACCAGACAGGCAGTGGAGACCGCTGCGACCACAGCAACCAGACAGGCAGTGGAGACCGCTGCGACCACACCACAGCAACCAGACAGGCAGTGGAGAACCGCTGCGACCGGCAGACAGCAACCAGACAGGCAGTGGAGACCGCTGCGACCACAGCAACCCAGACAGGCAGTGGAGACCGCTGCGACCACAGCAACCAGACAGGCAGTGGAGACCGCTGCGACCACAGCAACCAGACAGGCAGTGGAGACCGCTGCGACCACAGCAACCAGACAGGCAGTGGAGACCGGTGCGACCACAGCAACCAGACAGGCAGTGGAGACCGCTGCGACCACAGCAACCAGACAGGCAGTGGAGACCACAGCAACCAGACAGGCAGTGGAGTCCGGGGGGCGGGACAACCAGGGGCGGCGGGGCACGGGGGGCGGCCGGCGGGTTCCATGGGAGCGGTCCGGGGCGGAGTCCGGCGGTCCGTCGAGGCAGGCGGTATCGGGGTGTCGGCGGTATGGCTCGTACCGGCGGCGGGTCCGGTGGTTCGGGGGGACTCGCCGGGGGCGGCCGTGCGGCGGCCGAGGGCAGGTACCCGTTCGGCCCCAGACCGGGCGGTGCTCGCCCCGGCGGGGTCGGCGGCGGTCGGCGGCTGGCGGCGGCTAAGCCGGGGGGGTCGGGGGCCGGGGGCGGACGGGTCGGTCGGTAGCGGCGGCCGGCGGCAGGCGTCTGGGCGTGTCGGACGGGCGTGTGTATATACTATGATGGGGGGGCGGGCCGGCGGCCGGGGGTTCGGGGCGGTTCGGTCCGGCGGTACCGGGAAGGCGGTGACCCCAGGCGGGGTTCGGGATGTCGGAGCGCAGGCGGACGGTCGTGGCGGCGGGGGTATCGGGCAGGCGGCTGGCAGGTCGTCGGGCGGCGGTTACGAGGCCGGACGGGGGTCAGGTCGGCTGGGGTCCGGGCGGGGGCGGGACGGTGCCGGTGGAACCCCAGGCGGCCACCCCAGGTCGGAGTAACCAAGGCCTGGGCGGGCGGTGCCGGACAGGCGCGGTTCAGGAGACCGGCGGACCGGGTACGGTCAGTCGGGCCGGGGGCGGCGGTCGGGCGAGTTGGGGGAGCGGGCGGATGGAACCAGGGGCGGCCGGTCCCGGCAATAAACCGGGGGCGGCGTGTTGTCACAAGGCCGGGGGTCGCGGGGGTCCGGGGCGTGGACCGGCGGCAAGGCCAGCGGGGTAACGGCGGGGTGCAGGTGCGGCCGGGGCCGTCAGGCGGGCGTCGAGCGGTCGGCGGGCATCGGGGGGCGGCGGCGGGGGTACGGGCGGGACGCCTGGGCGCAGGCGGCGGACCGGTCATCGGACGGGCGGCAGGCACGCGGCGGGCGGGCCGGCGGCGTCTGGGCGGGCGGGTCCACCGGCAGGAGCGGGCGGTCGGGGCGGTCCCGACAGGTCGGCAACGCAGCCCGGTCGGCGTCGGCCGGGGTGTTGCCGGCAGGTGCAGGGGGCGGGCTACGGCGTGTCCCCCCGGCGGTTTAACCGGCCGGCCGGCTGACGGCGGTCCGGTTCAGGGTGGTACCGCGGCTGGAACCCACGGAACCGGCACATAAGTTCGGTCGGGCACGGGACGGTGCGGCGAGCGCGGAGCGGCAGGCGGTCCGCGGTCGGGCCGGACCGGCGGGGTCGGTCCCCGGGCAGGCCCGGGGCGGGGGCGGGGCGGCGGTCGCGGCCCCAGGGTCGGCCGCGTGGTATTGGAGACCGGGGCGGCGACCCAGGGCCGGGGGTCCGCGGACCGGGCCGGCGGTACCAGGTTCAGGGCCGGGCGACCTGGCGGCCGGCGCGGTAGCGGGGGCTCAGGCGGACGGGGGGGCGGCCGGCGGTCAGGCGGCCGGCGCGGGGTCACGTGTGGTGGACCGGCAGGGCGGGGAGACCGGCGGGCGGGCGGCGGTCGCACGGTCGCAGTTCTGGTGCGGGCCGGCCGGAGTGGCGGCGGGCGGACGGTCGGCCGGGTGCGACCACAGCAACCAGACAGGCAGTGGAGACCGCTGCGACCACAGCAACCAGACAGGCAGTGGAGACCGCTGCGACCACAGCAAACCAGACAACCAAAAATAACCATAAAAAGGCAGTGGAGACCGCATGCGACCACAGCAACCAGACAGGCAGTGGAGACCGCTGCGACCACAGCAACCAGACAGGCAGTGGAGACCGCTGCGACCACAGCAACCAGACAGGCAGTGGAGACCGGTGCGACCACAAGCAACCAGACAGGCAGTGGAGACCGGTTGCGACCACAGCAACCAGACAGGCAGTGGAGACCGGGTGCGACCACAGCAACCAGGACAGGCAGTGCAGACCGCTGCGACCACAGCAACCAGACAGGCAGTGGAGACCGCTGCGACCCACAGCAACCAGACAGGCAGTGGAGACCGCTGCGACCACAGCAACCAGACAGGCAGTGGAGACCGCTGCGACCACAGCAACCAGACAGGCAGTGGAGACCGGTGCGACCACAGCAACCAGACAGGCAGTGGAGACCGGTGCGACCATAGCAACCAGACAGGCAGTGGAGACCGGTGCGACCACAGCAACCAGACAGGCAGTGGAGACCGGTGCGACCACAGCAACCAGACAGGCAGTGGAGACCGGTGCGACCACAGCAACCAGACAGGCAGTGGAGACCGGTGCGACCACCGACAGCAACCAGACAGGCAGTGGAGAACCCACTCACGCTGCGACCACAGCAACCAGACAGGCAGTGGAGACCGGTGCGACCACAGCAACCAGACAGGCAGTGGAGACCGGTGCGACCACAGCAACCAGACAGGCAGTGGAGACCGGTGCGACCACAGCAACCAGACAGGCAGTGGAGACCGGTGCGATCACAGCATCCAGACAGGCAGTGCAGACCGCTGCGACCACAGCAACCAGACAGGCAGTGGAGACCGGTGCGACCACAGCAACCAGACAGGCAGTGGAGACCGGAGCGACCACAGCAACCAGACAGGCAGTGTAGACCGCTGCGACCACAGCAACCAGACAGGCAGTGGGAGACCGCTGCGACCACAGCAACCAGACAGGCAGTGGAGACCGCTGCGGACCCACAGCAACCAGACAGGCAGTGGAGACCGCTGCGACCACAGCAACCAGACAGGCAGTGGAGACCGCTGCGACCACAGCAACCAGACAGGCAGTGGAGACCGCTGCGACCACAGCAACCAGACAGGCAGTGGAGACCGCTGCGACCACAGCAACCAGACAGGCAGTGGAGACCGCTGCGACCACAGCAACCAGACAGGCAGTGGAGACCGCTGCGACCACAGCAACCAGACAGGCAGTTGAGACCGCTGCGACCACAGCAACCAGACAGGCAGTGGAGACCGCTGCGACCACAGCAACCAGACAGGCAGTGGAGACCGGTGCGACCACAGCAACCAGACAGGCAGTGGAGACCGCTGCGACCACAGCAACCAGACAGGCAGTGGAGACCACAGCAACCAGACAGGCAGTGGAGACCGGTGCGACCACAGCAACCAGACAGGCAGTGGAGACCGCTGCGACCACAGCAACCAGACAGGCAGTGGAGACCGCTGCGACCACAGCAACCAGACAGGCAGTCGACACCGCTGCGACCTCAGCAACCAGACCGGCAGTGGAGACCGCTGCGACCACAGCAACCAGGACAGGCAGTGGAGACCGCTGCGACCACAGCAACCAGACAGGCAGTGGAGACCGGTGCGACCACAGCAACCAGACAGGCAGTGGAGACCGGTGCGACCACAGCAACCAGACAGGCAGTGGAGACCGGTGCGACCACAGCAACCAGACAGGCAGTGCAGACCGCTGCGACCACAGCAACCAGACAGGCATGGAGACCGCTGCGACCACAGCAACCAGACAGGCAGTGGAGACCGCTGCGACCACAGCAACCAACAGGCAGTGGACCCGCGACCACAGCAACCGACAGGCAGTGGAGACCGCTGCGACCTACAGCAACCAGACAGGCAGTGGAGACCGGTGCGACCACAGCAACCAGACAGGCAGTGGAGACCGCTGCGACCACATCAACCAGACAGGCAGTGGAGACCGCTGCGACCACAGCAACCAGACAGGCAGTGGAGACCGCTGCAACCACAGCAACCAGACAGGCAGTGGAGACCGCTGCGACCACAGCAACCAGACATGCAGTGGAGACCGTTGCGACCACAGCAACCAGACAGGCAGTGGAGACCGGTGTGACCACAGCAACCAGACAGGCAGTGGAGACCGCTGCAACCACAGCAACCAGACAGGCAGTGGAGACCGTTGCGACCACAGCAACCAGACATGCAGTGGAGACCGCTGCGACCACAGCAACCAGACATGCAGTGGAGACCGCTGCGACCACAGCAACCAGACAGGCAGTGGAGACCGCTGCAACCACAGCAACCAGACAGGCAGTGGAGACCGCTGCGACCACAGCAACCAGACAGGCAGTGGAGACCGCTGCGACCACAGCAACCAGACAGGCAGTGGAGACCGGTGCCACCACAGCAACCAGACAGGTAGTGGAGACCGGTGCCACCACAGCAACCAGACAGGCAGTGGAGACTGCTGCGACTCTCACGCCTCCTACGATACCCTGCAATCATTCTCGGCAAACTAGTTGAGGGAGAAGATCTGTGATACCTACATTTTCTTACATTAATCGGTTGAAGAATAATTCTCACACTTCTGATCACTTCTTGTTTTCAACTGCATGTCGGTGATTGTGATAGAATTTTCAAGTGTTCGTCCGGATTTCGTCTGTTACAGTAGATCTCAAGTGGTTATCGTAATGAAGGAAGAATTAGAGTAGGCTGTCTCTTCATTTCCAGGATCTATCGGGCACTGCCGGAGGTGCGACAGAAGGTGATCATGGAGAAGAAGACGGAACAAGTGAAAAGCAATATTCTGCGGAAACAACTGTACAGCGAGGTGAGTTCTGTTCATCATCCGGCACTTCACGTGATTGACAGCTCAATGTTGCCAAGTGAAAGTGGTCTGTAGTACATCGAGCAAGTTTTATGAGCGGAATAACCGTTCATCCTGCGAACATGTCCTCCGCAATACAATACCTCACTGATTTCATCAGCTGTTAGCCAGCTGCTTCTTCATAGTAAATTTCAGATTATGAAGGTTAGTCAACTCATGAAGTTTCCGTGGCACAGTGGTTGAGTACTTGACTTAGCGATCTTTCGTTCCAGAGGTCGAGGCCTCAGAGTGTCATTGGAAGTCGTCAGGAAAGGCTTCCGGTCTCCGCAGTACAGTGGTGAAGTGCTTGGCCTAGAAATCTTTCGGTCCAGAGGTCGAGGCCTCAGAATGTCATTGGAAGTCGTCAGGAAAGGCTTCCGGTCTCCGCAGTACAGTGGTGAAGTGCTTGGCCTAGAAATCTTTCGGTCCAGAGGTCGAGGCCTCAGAGTGTCATTGGAAGTCGTCAGGAAAGGCTTCCGGTCTCCGCAGTACAGTGGTGAAGTGCTTGGCCTAGAAATCTTTCGGTCCAGAGGTCGAGGCCTCAGAGTGTCATTGGAAGTCGTCAGGAAAGGCAACCGGTCTTTGCAGTACAGTGGTGAAGTGCTTGGCCTAGAAATCTTTCGGTCCAGAGGTCGAGGCCTCAGAGTGTCATTGGAAGTCGTCAGGAAGGGCATCCGGTCTCCGTGGCACAGTGGTGAAGTGCTTGGCCTAGAAATCTTTCGGTCCAGAGGTCGAGGCCTCAGAGTGTCATTGGAAGTCGGCAGGAAAGGCTTCCGGTCTCCGTGGCACAGTGGTGAAGTGCTTGGCCTAGAAATCTTTCGGTCCAGAGGTCGAGGCCTCAGAGTGTCATTGGAAGTCGTCAGGAAAGGCTTCCGGTCTCCGTGGCACAGTGGTGAAGTGCTTGGCCTAGAAATCTTTCGTTCCAGAGGTCGAGGCCTCAGAGTGTCATTGGAAGTCGTCAGGAAAGGCTTCCGGTCTCCGCGGCACAGTGGTGAAGTGCTTGGCCTAGAAATCTTTCGTTCCAGAGGTCGAGGCCTCAGAATGTCATTCGAAGTCGTCAGGAAGGGCATCCGGTCTCCGTGGTACAGTGGTGAAGTACTTGACTTAGCGATCTTTCAGTCCAGAGGTCGAGGCCTCAGAGTGTCATTGGAAGTCGTCAGGAAGGGCATCCGGTCTCCGCAGTACAGTGGTGAAGTTCTTGGCCTAGAAATCTTTCGGTCCAGAGGTCGAGGCCTCAGAGTGTCATTGGAAGTCGTCAGGAAAGGCTTCCGGTCTCCGCAGTACAGTGGTGAAGTGCTTGGCCTAGAAATCTTTCGGTCCAGAGGTCGAGGCCTCAGAGTGTCATTGGAAGTCGTCAGGAAGGGCATCCGGTCTCCGCAGTACAGTGGTGAAGTTCTTGGCCTAGAAATCTTTCGGTCCAGAGGTCGAGGCCTCAGAGTGTCATTGGAAGTCGTCAGGAAAGGCTTCCGGTCTCCGTGGTACAGTGGTGAAGTGCTTGGCCTAGAAATCTTTCGTTCCAGAGGTCGAGGCCTCAGAGTGTCATTGGAAGTCGTCAGGAAAGGCTTCCGGTCTCCGCAGTACAGTGGTGAAGTGCTTGGCCTAGAAATCTTTCGGTCCAGAGGTCGAGGCCTCAGAGTGTCATTGGAAGTCGTCAGGAAAGGCTTCCGGTCTCCGCAGTACAGTGGTGAAGTGCTTGGCCTAGAAATCTTTCGGTCCAGAGGTCGAGGCCTCAGAGTGTCATTGGAAGTCGTCAGGAAAGGCAACCGGTCTCCGCAGTACAGTGGTGAAGTGCTTGGCCTAGAAATCTTTCGGTCCAGAGGTCGAGGCCTCAGAGTGTCATTGGAAGTCGTCAGGAAGGGCATCCGGTCTCCGCGGTACAGTGGTGAAGTGCTTGGCCTAGAAATCTTTCGGTCCAGAGGTCGAGGCCTCAGAGTGTCATTGGAAGTCGGCAGGAAGGGCTTCCGGTCTCCGCAGTACAGTGGTGAAGTGCTTGGCCTAGAAATCTTTCGGTCCAGAGGTCGAGGCCTCAGAATATCATTGGAAGTCGTCAGGAAAGGCTTCCGGTCTCCGCAGTACAGTGGTGAAGTGCTTGGCCTAGAAATCTTTCGGTCCAGAGGTCGAGGCCTCAGAGTGTCATTGGAAGTCGTCAGGAAGGGCATCCGGTCTCCGTGGTACAGTGGTGAAGTGCTTGACTTAGAAATCTTTCGGTCCAGAGGTCGAGGCCTCAGAGTGTCATTGGAAGTCGTCAGGAAAGGCTTCCGGTCTCCGCAGTACAGTGGTGAAGTGCTTGGCCTAGAAATCTTTCGGTCCAGAGGTCGAGGCCTCAGAGTGTCATTGGAAGTCGTCAGGAAAGGCTTCCGGTCTCTGTGGTACAGTGGTGAAGTGCTTGGCCTAGAAATCTTTCGTTCCAGAGGTCGAGGCCTCAGATGTCATTGGAAGTCGTCAGGAAAGGCTTCCGGTCTCCGCAGTACAGTGGTGAAGTGCTTGGCCTAGAAATCTTTCGGTCCAGAGGTCGAGGCCTCAGAGTGTCATTGGAAGTCGGCAGGAAGGGCATCCGGTCTCCGTGGCACAGTGGTGAAGTGCTTGGCCTAGAAATCTTTCGGTCCAGAGTTCGAGGCCTCAGAGTGTCATTGGAAGTCGTCAGGAAAGGCTTCCGGTCTCCGCAGTACAGTGGTGAAGTGCTTGGCCTAGAAATCTTTCGGTCCAGAGGTCGAGGCCTCAGAGTGTCATTGGAAGTCGTCAGGAAGGGCTTCCGGTCTCCGTGGCACAGTGGTGAAGTGCTTGGCCTAGAAATCTTTCGGTCCAGAGGTTGAGGCCTCAGAGTGTCATTGGAAGTCGTCAGGAAAGGCATCCGGTCTCCGTGGTACAGTGGTGAAGTGCTTGGCCTAGAAATCTTTTGGTCTAGAGGTCGAGGCCTCAGAGTGTCATTGGAAGTCGTCAGGAAAGGCTTCCGGTCTCCGTGGCACAGTGGTGAAGTGCTTGGCCTAGAAATCTTTCGGTCCAGAGGTCGAGGCCTCAGAGTGTCATTGGAAGTCGTCAGGAAGGGCATCCGGTCTCTGTGGTACAGTGGTGAAATGCTTGGCCTAGAAATCTTTCGGTCCAGAGGTCGAGGCCTCAGAGTGTCATTGGAAGTCGGCAGGAAGGGCATCCGGTTTCCGTGGTACAGTGGTGAAGTGCTTGGCCTAGAAATCTTTCGGTCCAGAGGTCGAGGCCTCAGAGTGTCATTGGAAGTCGTCAGGAAAGGCTTCCGGTCTCCGTGGTACAGTGGTGAAGTGCTTGGCCTAGAAATCTTTCGGTCCAGAGGTCGAGGCCTCAGAGTGTCATTGGAAGTCGTCAGGAAAGGCTTCCGGTCTCCGCAGTACAGTGGTGAAGTGCTTGGCCTAGAAATCTTTCGGTCCAGAGGTTGAGGCCTCAGAGTGTCATTGGAAGTCGTCAGGAAAGGCTTCCGGTCTCCGTGGTACAGTGGTGAAGTGCTTGGCCTAGGAATCTTTCGGTCCAGAGGTCGAGGCCTCAGAATGTCATTGGAAGTCGTCAGGAAAGGCTTCCGGTCTCCGCAGTACAGTGGTGAAGTGCTTGGCCTAGAAATCTTTCGGTCCAGAGGTCGAGGCCTCAGAGTGTCATTGGAAGTCGGCAGGAAGGGCATCCGGTCTCCGCAGTGCAGTGGTGAAGTGCTTGGCCTAGAAATCTTTCGGTCCAGAGGTCGAGGCCTCAGAGTGTCATTGGAAGTCGTCAGGAAAGGCATCCGGTCTCCGTGGTACAGTGGTGAAGTGCTTGGCCTAGAAATCTTTCGGTCCAGAGGTTGAGGCCTCAGAGTGTCATTGGAAGTCGTCAGGAAAGGCTTCCGGTCTCCGCAGTACAGTGGTGAAGTGCTTGGCCTAGAAATCTTTCGGTCCAGAGGTTGAGGCCTCAGAGTGTCATTGGAAGTCGTCAGGAAGGGCATCCGGTCTCCGTGGTACAGTGGTGAAGTGCTTGGCCTAGAAATCTTTCGGTCCAGAGGTCGAGGCCTCAGAGTGTCATTGGAAGTCGGCAGGAAAGGCTTCCGGTCTCCGTGGTACAGTGGTGAAGTCCTTGGCCTAGAAATCTTTCAGTCCAGAGGTCGAGGCCTCAGAGTGTCATTGGAAGTCGTCAGGAAAGGCTTCCGGTCTCCGTGGCACAGTGGTGAAGTGCTTGGCCTAGAAATCTTTCGGTCCAGAGGTCGAGGCCTCAGAGTGTCATTGGAAGTCGGCAGGAAGGGCATCCGGTCTCCGTGGTACAGTGGTGAAGTGCTTGGCCTAGAAATCTTTCGGTCCAGAGGTCGAGGCCTCAGAGTGTCATTGGAAGTCGTCAGGAAAGGCTTCCGGTCTCCGTGGTACAGTGGTGAAGTGCTTGGCCTAGAAATCTTTCAGTCCAGAGGTCGAGGCCTCAGAGTGTCATTGGAAGTCGTCAGGAAAGGCTTCCGGTCTCCGCAGTACAGTGGTGAAGTGCTTGGCCTAGAAATCTTTCGGTCCAGAGGTCGAGGCCTCAGAGTGTCATTGGAAGTCGTCAGGAAAGGCTTCCGGTCTCCGCAGTACAGTGGTGAAGTGCTTGGCCTAGCGATCTTTCGGTCCAGAGGTCGAACCCTGAGAGTGTCATTGGAAGTCGGCAGGAAAGGCAACCGGTCTTTGCAGTACAGTGGTGAAGTGCTTGGCCTAGAAATCTTTCGGTCCAGAGGTCGAGGCCTCAGAGTGTCATTGGAAGTCGTCAGGAAAGGCTTCCGGTCTCCGTGGCACAGTGGTGAAGTGCTTGGCCTAGAAATCTTTCGGTCCAGAGTTCGAGGCCTCAGAGTGTCATTGGAAGTCGTCAGGAAAGGCAACCGGTCTCCGCAGTACAGTGGTGAAGTGCTTGGCCTAGAAATCTTTCGATCCAGAGGTCGAGGCCTCAGAGTGTCATTGGAAGTCGTCAGGAAGGGCTTCCGGTCTCCGTGGCACAGTGGTGAAGTGCTTGGCCTAGAAATCTTTCGGTCCAGAGGTCGAGGCCTCAGAGTGTCATTGGAAGTCGGCAGGAAGGGCTTCCGGTCTCCGTGGCACAGTGGTGAAGTGCTTGGCCTAGAAATCTTTCGGTCCAGAGGTCGAGGCCTCAGAGTGTCATTGGAAGTCGTCAGGAAAGGCAACCGGTCTCCGCAGTACAGTGGTGAAGTGCTTGGCCTAGAAATCTTTCGGTCCAGAGGTCGAGGCCTCAGAGTGTCATTGGAAGTCGTCAGGAAGGGCATCCGGTCTCCGCAGTACAGTGGTGAAGTGCTTGGCCTAGAAACCTTTCGGTCCAGAGGTCGAGGCCTCAGAGTGTCATTGGAAGTCGTCAGGAAAGGCTTCCGGTCTCCGCAGTACAGTGGTGAAGTGCTTGGCCTAGAAATCTTTCGGTCCAGAGGTCGAGGCCTCAGAGTGTCATTGGAAGTCGTCAGGAAAGGCTTCCGGTCTCCGTGGTACAGTGGTGAAGTGCTTGGCCTAGAAATCTTTCGGTCCAGAGGTCGAGGCCTCAGAGTGTCATTGGAAGTCGTCAGGAAGGGCATCCGGTCTCCGCAGTACAGTGGTGAAGTGCTTGACTTAGAAATCTTTCGGTCCAGAGGTCGAGGCCTCAGAGTGTCATTGGAAGTCGGCAGGAAAGGCTTCCGGTCTCCGTGGTACAGTGGTGAAGTGCTTGGCCTAGAAATCTTTCGGTCCAGAGGTTGAGGCCTCAGAGTGTCATTGGAAGTCGTCAGGAAAGGCTTCCGGTCTCCGTGGTACAGTGGTGAAGTGCTTGACTTAGAAATCTTTCGGTCCAGAGGTCGAGGCCTCAGAGTGTCATTGGAAGTCGTCAGGAAAGGCTTCCGGTCTCTGTGGTACAGTGGTGAAGTGCTTGACTTAGAAATCTTTCGGTCCAGAGGTCGAGGCCTCAGAGTGTCATTGGAAGTCGGCAGGAAGGACTTCCTTACTAAATCATCACAAAGTTCCAGATTTAAGTTGTACTATGTCAGAACAGTCCAAGCCCCCAGTATGAAGGAGTTGTGACGTTCAACCATCATCATGTTAATTCATGACGGTCAGTATTCGGTCAACAAAGCAGGCGGTGAAGTTGCCAGTGACCGTCTCCCACATGCCCAACACACACAAGCCACATAGCCCCAAATGCCATGATTTCGTGCCCCCTGTTGTAGTGGGGCCGCTGAAGCCCAACTGTTGTCAATTCGAGCATTGTGGTATGGAGTGAGTGCTTTCTTGAAACAGACTTTGATCAAGTGCCTGTGGCGGAGAACACGTTCAGGGGATTGACGTCGCAGTTGAATGTGGGAGACACGAAGATCAGTCTGTGATTGACATTGAAATCAGTTGACAATTAGTTCCATATTGCTGCTAATTCTGCGCAGTTCGAGACGTCTGGGACAGGCTAATTGAACTGTTTTCGGAAATATTTGGGTGGAAATCTGTTTATTTACTGGAAATGCACTTGATGGTGAGGCTGAATCCTCCTGTCCTCACGGTGCATTGTGAGTTGCAGTGTTCTGTCTACATTTCCTCCACATGCAGCTGTCAATCACAGATGTGAAGTTCATCTGACTTGCATGACAGTAGCACACATGCGGCAATGGGAACACGAAACGATGAGGATTGTGTCCTATCGTGTTCACACGTCACTCGTGAAAGGTGGAAGGTGAAACTTCTAATACATGGACACATCGTGTGATGACTTAGTCTCCTTCAGGAGTAGAGCTGAGGTTTGGGCTGTCATGTTGGTAGTGGCTTTCCAGCTGCAGGAATTGGGTGTTAGAATCTTCAGATTCTCTCTCAGCCGCCGAGCGGAATCTCAGCCCGACTCATAGCAGACGAAGCGAACTCTTGTGAAGGTTGACACCATCACAGCGCAGATATCAGATGTCGGCAGCTTCTCATTTCTGTACCTTGACGAAGGTGATGAATGCGCTAATCGGTAACCTTTTATTATTCATGAGGACAGTTGTCTATTCATTCGAAGGTCGGAGAAGAGAGGTTCATGAGCGAAACGGAAATAGTTCTTGATGTGTGCTGTCCCTTGTGAATTGGTAATCATTCTTGTGTACTTTTCCTCCCTCTACGAACCAAATTGCGATAGTGGAAATTGCCAAATTGCCTATTTCAGAAAGCATTAGTATAGGTTGAATTTGACTTCATTCCGTACTTTTAAGTGCAACTTTTGAGCTGCTGTAACGTGCGGTGTGCATAGTGATCGCATTACATAACAAAAGTTTGCATGTAAATGTATACAGCAGTATTGTAAGCAACTAACCTGCTTAATATAAAGACTAATTTGTTTAATATTAAGGAATCATGATTTACTTTCCATAATTCATCACAGTATTGTAGAGCGAATAGGTCTACGAGATTTCTATGTAGTACATGATATCATTCCATTACCTTTTTTAACAATACCTGATGATGTGACGGTTAGCGGAAGCGGATTCCGCAATCATGTCCAATCATGGTTATCTCTGCCGCTCACATTCCCAGCGCGTATAGTTGAATTCCCACCCATGCAGGGTACACGTATTTTAAAAGTCTTAAGTTTGAACCGACCAAGGTCCGAACCCAGCTCTCCCGGACGCAGAGCGAACACTCTACCACGAGGCCAAAGCCACAGCTTCGAACCCAGCTCTCCCGGACGCAGAGCGAACACTCTACCACAAGGCCACAGCAGCAGGATTTGAACCACGGTCTCCCGGACGCTGAGCGAACACTCTACCACGAGGCCAAAGCCACAGCTTCGAACCCAGCTCTCCCGGACGCAGAGCGAACACTCTACCACGAGGCCAAAGCCACAGCTTCGAACCCAGCTCTCCCGGACGCAGAGCGAACACTCTACCACAAGGCCACAGCAGCAGGATTTGAACCACGGTCTCCCGGACGCTGAGCGAACACTCTACCACAAGGCCACAGCCCCAGGATTTGAACCAAGGTCTCCCGGACGCAGAGCAAACACTCTACCACAAGGCCACAACCCCAGGAATTGAACCAATGTCTCCCGGACGCAGAGCGAACACTCTACCACAAGGCCACATCCCCAGGTTTGAACCAAGGTCTCCCGGACGCAGAGCGAACACTCTACCACAAGGCCACAACCCCAGGATTTGAACCAAGGTCTCCCGGACGCAGAGCGAACACTCTACCACAAGGCCACAGCCACAGGAATTGAACCAAGGTCTCCCGGACGCAGAGCGAACACTCTACCACGAGGCCAAAGCCACAGCTTCGAACCCAGCTCTCCCGGACGCAGAGCGAACACTCTACCACAAGGCCACAGCAGCAGGATTTGAACCACGGTCTCCCGGACGCTGAGCGAACACTCTACCACAAGGCCACATCCCCAGGGTTTGAACCAAGGTCTCCCGGACGCAGAGCGAACACTCTACCACAAGGCCACATCCCCAGGTTTGAACCAAGGTCTCCCGGACGCAGAGCGAACACTCTACCACAAGGCCACAGCCCCAGGTTCGAACAGAGGTCTCCCGGACGCAGAGCGAACACTCTACCAGAAGGCCACATCACCAGGGTTTGGACCAAGCTCTCCCGGACGCAGAGCGAACACTCTACCACAAGGACACAGCGCCAAACTTCGAACTAGGGTCTCCCGGATGGAGAGCGAACACTCTAACACAAGGCCACAGCACCAAGCTTCGAACCAAGGTCTCCCGGATGGAGAGCGAACACTCTACCACAAGGCCACAGCACCAGGGATTGAACCAAGCTCTCCCAGACGCAGAGCGAACACTCTACCACAAGGCCACAACCCCAGGAATTGAACCAAGGTCTCCCGGACGCTGAGCGAACACTCTACCACAAGGCCACATCCCCAGGGTTTGAACCAAGGTCTCCCGGACGGAGAGCGAACACTCTACCACAAGGCCACAGCCCCAGGATTTGAACCAAGGTCTCCCGGACGCAGAGCAAACACTCTACCACAAGGCCACAACCCCAGGAATTGAACCAATGTCTCCCGGACGCAGAGCGAACACTCTACCACAAGGCCACAACCCCAGGTTTGAACCAAGGTCTCCCGGACGCAGAGCGAACACTCTACCACAAGGCCACAACCCCAGGAATTGAACCAAGGTCTCCCGGGACGCAGAGCGAACACTCTACCACAAGGCCACATCCCCAGGATTTGAACCAAGGTCTCCCGGACGCAGAGCGAACACTCTACCACAAGGCCACATCCCCAGGTTTGAACCAAGGTCTCCCGGACGCAGAGCGAACACTCTACCACAAGGCCACATCCCCAGGAATTGAACTAAGGTCTCCCGGACGCAGAGCGAACACTCTACCACAAGGCCACAACCCCAGGTTTGAACCAAAGTCTCCCGGACGCTGAGCGAACACTCTACCACAAGGCCACAGCCCCAGGATTTGAACCAAGGTCTCCCGGACGCTGAGCGAACACTCTACACAAGTCCACTACACCAGGGATTGAACACAGGTCTCATGGACGCAGAGGGAACACTCTACCACAAGTCCACTACACCAGGGATTGAACACAGGTCTCATGGACGCAGAGGGAACACTCTACCACAAGTCCACTGCACCAGGGATTGAACACAGATCTCCCGGACGCTGGGCGAATACTCTACCACAAGGCCACATCCCCAGGTTTGAACCAAGGTCTCCCGGACGCAGAGCGAACACTCTACCACAAGGCCACATCCCCAGGAATTGAACCAAGGTCTCCCGGACGCAGAGCGAACACTCTAACACAAGGCCACAGCCCCAGGAATTGAACCAAGGTCTCCCGGACGCAGAGAGAACACTCTACCACAAGGTCACAGCCCCAGGTTTGAACCAAGGTCTCCCGGACGCAGAGCGAACACTCTACCACAAGGCCACTGGAACAGGGATTGAACCAAGGTCTCCCGGACGCAGAGCGAACACTCTACCACAAGGCCACAGCCCCAGGTTCGAAACAGAGGTCTCCGGACGCAGAGCGAACACTCTACCACAAGGCCACATCCCCAGGTTTGAACCAAGGTCTCCCGGACGCAGAGCGAACACTCTACCACAAGGCCACTGGAACAGGGATTGAACCAAGGTCTCCCGGACGCAGAGCGAACACTCTACCACAAGGCCACAGCCCCAGGTTCGAACAGAGGTCTCCCGGACGCAGAGCGAACACTCTACCACAAGGCCACATCCCCAGGTTTGAACCAAGGTCTCCCGGACGCAGAGCAAACACTCTACCACAAGGCCAAAGCCCCAGGTTCGAACCAAGCTCTCCCGGACACAGAGCGAACACTCTACCACAAGGCCACATCCCCAGGATTTGAACCAAGGTCTCCCTGACGCAGAGCGAACACTCTAACACAAGGCCACATCCCCAGGTTTGAACCAAGGTCTCCCTGACGCAGAGCGAGCACTCTACCACAAGGCCACAGCAGCAGGATTTGAACCAAGGTCTCCCGGACGCAGAGCGAACACTCTACCACAAGGCCACAACCCCAGGAATTGAACCAAGGTCTCCCGGACGCTGAGCGAACACTCTACCACAAGGCCACATCCCCAGGGTTTGAACCAAGGTCTCCCGGACGGAGAGCGAACACTCTACCACAAGGCCACAGCCCCAGGATTTGAACCAAGGTCTCCCGGACGCAGAGCAAACACTCTACCACTAGGCCACTCCGCCAGGTATTGAACCAATGTCTCCCGGACGCAGAGCGAACACTCTACCACAAGGCCACATCCCCAGGTTTGAACCAAGGTCTCCCGGACGCAGAGCGAACACTCTACCACAAGGCCACATCCCCAGGAATTGAACCCAGGTCTCCCGGACGCAGAGCGAACACTCTACCACAAGGCCACAACCCCAGGATTTGAACCAAGGTCTCCCGGACGCAGAGCGAACACTCTACCACAAGGCCACATCCCCAGGAATTGAACCAAGGTCTCCCGGACGCAGAGCGAACACTCTACCACAAGTCCACTACACCAGGGATTGAACACAGGTCTCATGGACGCAGAGGGAACACTCTACCACAAGTCCACTACACCAGGGATTGAACACAGGTCTCATGGACGCAGAGGGAACACTCTACCACAAGTCCACTGCACCAGGGATTGAACACAGATCTCCCGGACGCTGGGCGAATACTCTACCACAAGGCCACATCCCCAGGTTTGAACCAAGGTCTCCCGGACGCAGAGCGAACACTCTACCACAAGGCCACATCCCCAGGAATTGAACCAAGGTCTCCCGGACGCAGAGCGAACACTCTAACACAAGGCCACAGCCCCAGGAATTGAACCAAGGTCTCCCGGACGCAGAGAGAACACTCTACCACAAGGTCACAGCCCCAGGTTTGAACCAAGGTCTCCCGGACGCAGAGCGAACACTCTACCACAAGGCCACTGGAACAGGGATTGAACCAAGGTCTCCCGGACGCAGAGCGAACACTCTACCACAAGGCCACAGCCCCAGGTTCGAACAGAGGTCTCCCGGACGCAGAGCGAACACTCTACCACAAGGCCACATCCCCAGGTTTGAACCAAGGTCTCCCGGACGCAGAGCGAACACTCTACCACAAGGCCACTGCGACGGCTCAGCCGTTACATGGCAAGTAATAATGGCTACACATGAAGAGTGCTAAAAGACTGATATGTGCTTTACATTGTCGTCATGAGAACATTGTCAGCCGTTTGTTCATTGCACAATAATAAGATGCCATCTATCTATCATTCAAGATATCCTTGTGCACAACACTGAATAGAGAATAAGAGTTGAGGCTAATCCTGTGTAAAATCATTATTTAAAAACTTCTTACTTTGATCAAAAATGAGACAGAAAAAAGGCAATGTTTGAAGCTGGCACGAACCGCTACTATCGCGTGAATTCCCTGACTTGTTGGAGCTATTTGATGTGTGGCCTGGAACTTCATGTTATTGCGCAACTGTCTCATATGTGCTACCACAATACTTCCAATTGTTTTCTCAGTTGTTGTCGAGACTTTAGTCAACATACTCAGCGCTCAGTCGTGACGGTTTAACAGCTGTTTTTTATACACAAAGTGGAAAGCTTTTGCAAGAGATTTATTTTCATAGTTTGTGGAGTTAAGAACTGAAACAACACGTCTTTGTCTGCATTCTGATCAGAATTCAACACATGTTGACCTTTCCTGTTCCTACAAAATTTCCTGCGTTGTGTACGAGATAGTGGATATCAGGATTCAGTTGTCTGAGGCTGTAGGCTCATAATGATTAGAAATAAGAATCCGATAAGTTTCCTGCCAAACATCGTAAGTTAATTGTAAGTTTGTGCAAGTTTTTGTAAGCAGGAGGAAAAACGGGGAAGCAAGTAATGTACATTCTCAGGTGGGCGTTTTGTTTGAGCGAGTTTTTCTCGTGGATTTGACACTCTGATCGTCAGAATTCATCATGAAAGAATGTCCAGGCGAGATCCAGAACACAGTGCCTTGAAATCTTAAGTCCGACGGACGAGGCACTACACCGTAGCAGCTAGCGGAAGTAGAGAGATATCCGGCTAAAGTCACATTCCAACACCAAGTGGCGGAAATCGATGGTGGATCGATAATCTCGAAAATGTTGCGTAGAACGTGGTACCAGATGTCAGCAATAACAGATGATCTGAACTTGCAGATCGCTCCAACTGACAATACCAGCTGTCCACAGTAATCACGTGGTCAATCACGTGGGATACAGCGAATCAGACAGCGACTGGGAACAGTGTAGGACCTTGAAAAGGCGTCGTATATGCAATTGACTGGATGTTGGCAAGTAAATATGCAACGAAGAAACGCCTGAATCCACATAGACGTTGAAAGGACACTACCGAACACAGCATCGATATCACAGCAGCGAGCGGAGAGACTAGGGCCCTGCGAGTACTCGAAAATGTCGAGTCGAGTCGACATTTTGTTACACCGTGCGAGTTGTATTTAAATGGAATGGCGAACATTGTAAAAATATCTCGTGTTTGCACAACTTTCTTATTTCGACTACACTGAATTTCTTTAATGAAATGCTACTTTAGCGTTTTCATTCAGCATCATGTTTTGGTCACAGCCTGGTCACAGCAATCTTGTTGAAGTTGCAATGAATTGTTCCCTAAATTCAGTCACATTTGACAACGGCCAATCACATCAGCCAAAGGTAGAAGATAAGTTATTTCTATCTGAAAAACTTATCTTTGTGAACCACAATTCGGACCTGTTATTGTACCTTATCAGACAGTGTCTCCTATTTTTAGTTTATCTCACGCTCATCAACTCATCAACTTCGGTAAACAGGTTTCTTATAAAGGCAAGTACATGATGATCCAATGGGCAGTAAATCACAACTCGGGCAAAATCACATTAATCAGCTGCAATTGCGTCAACGATTTGCGTCACCATATGCCTTATTTTGCTCTTCATTACCTTTATTGACCTAAGAAGGCCTGAACACATATTTGCCTCTCGATGATAATTTTTGCCCGACTCGACTTGAGGTTAACAAAGCCCGACTCGCACGGTCCTAGGAAGGAAACAACCTCTGTCACGTACGTCATGTTTTGCGTCCTGACATGCATTTATTGACGTTGGTAGAACACTGATAACCGTGTTCCCTTGTTTGAGCAGTACTGTGCGAAAAATGATCGTTGGGCAAATGTTGGTGGTATCAGATAAATGCGCTTGGAAATTTCTGATAATTCACACGGTACTACTATAATGATTTCCCTCTCTAGTTGAACAATTCGTAAGTATTAGATTCAGCAAATTGGAGAATTTTGGTGTCAATGTTCAGTAAGTTTAAATAGGTCAGACATTTCATCAC
Organism: Prostheceraeus crozeri; assembly: GCA_907163375.1. Classification (NCBI taxonomy): domain Eukaryota; kingdom Metazoa; phylum Platyhelminthes; order Polycladida; family Euryleptidae; genus Prostheceraeus; species Prostheceraeus crozeri. The sequence goes on along the minus strand of CAJQUW010011264.1, from coordinate 49,653 downwards.
ACTTAGGGTCATAGCACTTCCGGTTTGCCATTGGATAGCGAGGTGTAAATATCTTGAAAGGGGTGGAATGTAATAATTCTCTGAGCAATGTGTACATTGGTCTCTGTGGCGCAGTAGTTAAGAGCTTGGTCTAGCGATCTTTTGGTGCAGAGATCGATCCCCGAAAGTGTCATTGGAAGTCGGCGGGCAGGGCATCCAGACTAAAAGTAACACAACGCTTCAGAAAATTCTCACAATGTAAACGCCGTCCAATTCATCAGTATGGAAGAGTAGTGACGTTAAAGTTTCATTCAAAAAGGCTTCATTCTGTGCGTATTTCATTTATAGGCACACTGATTTCATTAAAAATTACATATTTGTCGCTGTTGTGTTAAGAAATTGCTGAAACTGGACCTTAGTACATCAAACGTTGAGACTCTAAGCTATAGTGCGTTATTTTAATATTCACACCTTGATATTGAAAGCAAATAGAGACGATAAGTCAACGTCTGTCGGGGAGGATGGGGAAGATATTTGGCTGCATCCCCATATTGTCACCGATCTATAACCGCTGATATGAATCATTTTCCCGTCATGGCTGGACGGAATCTTTGTTTCGGCATGGACGATTGGAGGTCATCCATGGGCAACTGACATTGAGTTAGGCTACTGGTTGATCTGACAATTACATTGAGCTTCTGCACTTTCCTGGGTTTCGTGCAGTTGTCCTTTTTATAAATTCTAACTTGAAATGCACTTTTTGTTGTCAACGAGTGATACTGTTGTTTACTGTAGCTGTAGTACATTGTCGCAAAAATTGTCCATATTTTTCCTAAAGGAATGACTGAAGAGTGATTTATTCTAAAGGAATGACGAAGGGGTGATTTATCCTAAAGGAATGATTCAGGACTGATTTATCCTAAAGGAATGACTATGGAGTGATTTATCCTTAAAGATTGATTCAGGACTGATTTATCCCAAAGGAATGACTATGGAGTGATTTATCCTAGAGGAATGATTCAGGACTGATTTATCCTAAAGGAATGACTATGGAGTGATTTATCCTGAAGATTGATTCAGGACTGATTTATCCTAAAGGAATGACTATGGAGTGATTTATCCTAGAGGAATGATTCAGGACTGATTTATCCTAAAGGAATGACTATGGAGTGATTTATCCTAGACGAATGATTCAGGACTGATTTATCCTAAAGGAATGACTATGGAGTGATTTATCCTAGAGGAATGATTCAGGACTGATTAATCCCAAAGGAATGACTATGGAGTGATTTATCCTTAAAGATTGATTCAGGACTGATTAATCCCAAAGGAATGACTAAGGGGTGATTTATCCTTAAAGATTGATTCAGGACTGATTAATCCCAAAGGAATGACTATGGAGTGATTTATCATAGAGGAATGATTCAGGACTGATTTATTCTAAAGGAATGACTATGGAGTGATTTATCCTTAAAGATTGATTCAGGACTGATTTATTCTAAAGGAATGACTATGGAGTGATTTATCCTTAAAGATTGATTCAGGACTGATTTATCCTAAAGGAATGACTAAGGGGTGACTTATCCTTAAAGATTGTTATTCGCCTTTGTTGTCCTTTGGAAATTGCAGATTTTATCAAAGAAATAGAATGGAAAGCAGGACACATTATGTTCCTAAGAATTGTCCTTTCAGTTTCTCATCTCTTTTTACTCCAAAAATGTTTTTTCACATGTTTTTTTTATGTTTCTCTTACTGTTGTCAGTTTCTCAAGCTCATTGATGGTTTTGACAAATGTCTCAATGTAGTGGTGGACACCAATACGGTGCCGTCTATTTCCATTGCCACTTTGTTTCGTTGTTATCTTATCCGCAAAGCTGTATTATCTGGATTAGCAAAAGTTGACATCCTCGAATTTTCATGAATCGCACTTGAATGCCTCAACTTTCAGTTCACTGGCTTTGTATGTGGATTTTGTTGGAGTGAGGATTGTTGAAAGTTCCACGTCAACTTTGGCATGTCTTTTTATTCATTTTGCCGGAATATGTGTTGAACATTTGAGTGATAAAGGATACAATAAAACCCGATTATCAGAAAATCAAGCAAAGTGCAATGATATTGTAAATACATGTTATGAATGATCCTCGAAACATCGTTCAGATTCTTAACACGTTAAAGTTAATAAGTCACAAAATCGTATGGAATCACGATTCATGAACGGGCAGAATTCTGCCTTTTTCCATCGGCGTGTGAAGACTCTCATTTTCAAGGCAGAGAAATGAATTTAAAACAGGAAGGCAGGCAAGATTGAACTTCTATCACAAATCTCCACTATGATCTCCGTTGTTCGGTCAACTAAGTGAATTTTCAGATCTCTATACACATTATGAAAATGACTCTCCAATTCTTTCCTGGAACCACAATATCTTTCCAATTGTTGGAATAATGAGACACTTTGAGGGAAAGGATTTCATTTCGGGAATATTGGAATTGCAGGGATTGAATCCATCAGAGATTTGATGGTGAATTTCCTTTTAGAATTTGCAGACAACTCTCATGTTTGTTAGTTTGTGTCTGTTATTGGACCGTAAAGTATTTGAAAACAATGAATTTGGTATTAGAAAGCCTCCAATTATCCTGTCAAACTTCTCTGATGCATTGAGGGTTGCACTTCACCACTGACGATGAATTTGTTGAAGTTCGTCGAAGTTGGAGATGATTATCCTCTGATATCGCCGAATCCGCCGCTTTGCTTTCATCATTGTTTCAATGGGCAGAAGTCAATTTCAAGACTGTTTTTCAGTAGATTTAAGACAGGAACGGATCCTCTTACCGGCTGCATTGTATCAGCATCTACCTTTCGATGTATTGCGGAATCTCTATCCTGTCGGCGGCAATGTGAGCCATTCTCAGCGTTCCACACGGCCAGCCACGTGATGCGCATCTTGTAAGTGAATCCCAGGCAGGTTACGGCAAGGGTCAAGCAACACCGCTTTAAAACATGCTTCATTAATTTGCAAGTGATGAAATTCAAAGTAGAATCAAGTTATCCATGAAAACTAACAATATTCACTTCAATAACATATTCCAGTCTGTGTTATTTTTATCTTCGGATGAATTTGATATTGGCAAACCGTATATCTATGCAATAATACTCACATAAGTTGTGTGATGTAGACATTAGATCTTGGAAATTTGCGAGTAGCTTGCTATCAAAACTGCAGATATTTCACACACCTAGACAGCGCTTGAAGTTGCCGGCCCATTTGATTTGTTCTTCAATCAAAGAGAAGCGACGAAAAACGCTGGGATAAAAACGATATTGAAGACAATTGAAAAGGATATTAAAGACAATAATTCCCTCAAATTAGAAATTATCCTCAGAATTATTAGAAAAATATCAATAATTGAAAACTTAGTAGACAAGAAAGATGGTTTCTAATCCCTAGCTGCAACGACATAAACTTTCTCTGCAGCCGTGGTATGTCGTCATTAATCGGTTTTCTCCAAGGCAGCTGAAATATAAGTTCTTAAATGCAATTTAATTGCCTGATAAATTGAAATGCGCACCTTATCAGAAACTTATCCTCCTTATCCCCAGAAGAGTTCACTTAGGCGGATTTCTGCCGGCTATCGCAGCTTTGCAGGGCGATGATCGCGGAGTTTCCGAAACTGCTATATTTCTCTGCTTTCATTTTGCGGATGGCCGTCCATAGCTCGGTAATCATTGGCAACACAACAGTCCGCAAGAATGTTATGGGAAGGCGCCAGGATGTGTTTGCAAGCGACGTCTAAGCTCTTGGTAGGCAGTGATGGCACCGGCAATGTTCAGTATGTGGACATGTACCCCTATAGCTTACTCAAATAATGGATGCTGTAGGTTTTCGGAGCGGAAATCCTTCGTGCGGTACTTTTTGTACTTAATCAGTGCAGCAACTTCCATAGGAATCATATGAAGAGTCGTTGAACTTTCGGCGGCCACCTGATGGCGATGAAAAGATGCCATCCATTTGATTCGATGCTGTTTAATATCCATGCATGACGAGGAATTTCTATCACAAGAACATTTTGCCTATTTGAATACTGCAGTATCTGATAGGGATGATAAGTGGATCTACCAGTATATTTTCTGACGAAGAGTGAGTGGTATGCAATGGTTCCTTAAAGATACATAATTCCCAAGGATGATAATCTCACGTTGTCCGGAAATATTCCTCGCAGCTCATTAACAGTTTACAGTCATTAGTTTCTATCGGGAGCTTGGACGGTGCTGAATCAGTCAGACCTAGCTTAAGCGTCATAAATCTTCATGCCTGGGCGTCCTTCCTGCCGGCTTTCAGTGACACCCGTGAGGCTCGACCGCACGACCAGCAGGTCACGTGTCCGAGCCCATAGACACTGCGCTACCAGGATCAGCACGACCAGCAGGTCACGTGTCCGAGCCCATAGACACCGCGCTACCAGGATCAGCACGACCAGCAGGTCACGTGTCCGAGCCCATAGACACTGCGCTACCAGGATCAGCACGACCAGCAGGTCACGTGTCCGAGCCCATAGACACTGCGCTACCAGGATCAGCACGACCAGCAGGTCACGTGGCCGAGCCCATAGACACCGCGCTACCAGGATCAGCACGACCAGCAGGTCACGTGTCCCAGCCCATAAACACCGCGCTACCAGGATCAGCACGACCAGCAGATCACGTGTCTGAGCCCATAGACACTGCGCCACCAGGATCAGCACGACCAGCAGGTCACGTGTCCGAGCCCATAGACACTGCGCTACCAGGATCAGCACGACCAGCAGGTCACGTGTCCGAGCCCATAGACACTGCGCTACCAGGATCAGCACGACCAGCAGGTCACGTGGCCGAGCCCATAGCCACCGCGCTACCAGGATCAGCACGACCAGCAGGTCACGTGTCCCAGCCCATAAACACCGCGCTACCAGGATCAGCACGACCAGCAGGTCACGTGTCCGAGCCCATAGACACTGCGCTACCAGGATCAGCACGACCAGCAGGTCACGTGGCCGAGCCCATAGACACCGCGCTACCAGGATCAGCACGACCAGCAGGTCACGTGTCCCAGCCCATAAACACCGCGCTACCAGGATCAGCACGACCAGCAGATCACGTGTCTGAGCCCATAGACACTGCGCCACCAGGATCAGCACGACCAGCAGGTCACGTGTCCGAGCCCATAGATACTGCGCTACCAGGATCAGCACGACCAGCAGGTCACGTGTCTGAGCCCATAGACACCGCGCTACCAGGATCAGCACGACCAGCAGGTCACGTGTCCGAGCCCATAGACACCGCGCTACCAGGATCAGCACGACCAGCAGATCACGTGTCTGAGCCCATAGACACCGCGCTACCAGGATCAGCACGACCAGCAGGTCACGTGGCCGAGCCCATAGACACTGCGCTACCAGGATCAGCACGACCAGCAGGTCACGTGTCCGAGCCCATAGACACCGCGCTACCAGGATCAGCACGACCAGCAGGTCACGTGTCCGAGCCCATAGACACTGCGCTACCAGGATCAGCACGACCACAAGGTCACGTGTCCGAGCCCATAGACACTGCCCTACCAGGATCAGCACGACCAGCAGGTCACGTGTCGAGCCCATAGACACCGCGCTACCAGGATCAGCACGACCAGCAGGTCACGTGTCGAGCCCATAGACACCGCGCTACCAGGATCAGCACGACCAGCAGGTCACGTGTCCGAGCCCATAGACACTGCGCTACCAGGATCAGCACGACCAGCAGGTCACGTGTCCGAGCCCATAGACACCGCACTACCAGGATCAGCACGACCAGCAGGTCACGTGTCGAGCCCATAGACACTGCGCTACCAGGATCAGCACGACCAGCAGGTCACGTGTCCGAGCCCATAGACACCGCGCTACCAGAATCACTTCAGTGTGATGATAATGACGAAGACGTTCATGCAAGCTCCTCTCGTGTTCTGAAGTATTGATGATGCATCGAATATTTTGAACAGTCAAATAATTATAATTGGATTTTCTTACTTTTTTCATTTATTTTTCAGAAAGTTCTTCGAGCTGTCCTTCGAAAACGTGGACCATGGGTTGTTACATTTTGATGGTCACAAAACGAAATACATTCCTTATTCAACGAACGTCTTGTCCGCTGTGCGAATTTAGAATTTCTTCAAAATTATCATTCCATAACTTTATATTAGTAAGGCCAGCTGAGCTGTCCCGCTGTTTTCTAACTGTCGTCAATTTCATACATCGTGAACCTTTATATCACTGTCACTTTCATTTCAATATGAAGTCATTGCAACCCATCATCTGGTTTTCATTTCAATGATTTCTGAGGAATTTTCAGGAGTTTTCAGAGAGTGAATCTGTACAAGTTGCGGTTGACAGGAATTTCTTAGTTATATGATGGGGAGACATTTCAAGAAAGACATCGCTTCGAAATGCTCTATGAAAAGTGACGGATCAGTGAAAAGAAGCAAATGAATCATGAAATGAGGATAACTAACACTCAGATCAGCGGGCCATTTCATATAACAACATTTGCGGCAATTTTTGTCTTTTCAACTTTGCAATTTCGTTTTCCTTGAAAATTTGCATTTATAGTCAATTTTTCACGCTGAATCCGAAAATCATAGTGGCGACCACACCAAATGAAGTCAAAGTTTTGTATTTGCACTGTATATTACTGGTGTCTTCTGATCGATAATTTCATGGTCTCGCGGTCAGTTGGACATTTTCTGCAGTTTTACGACATTGTGAAACTGATAATCATTGCCTTTTCAAACAAACTTTCGCATGCATGATTACATTGTGGTTCTTGATAATTCTGTGAGTGTTCATGAGATCCGGATATAAAATGTGGTTTCAGCAGCAATTTGAAATGTTGAGAAAAATCAAAAAGTCTGTTCGATAGAACACAGGCCATCTTTTAAATTAATTCACAATTGCTCAATTATGATGATGCGCAGTTGATTTTTTCCTTTTGATGCGACAACTAGACTCACAAATGATGTATTCCGTCGTATAAGGAAACTTAAAGCATCATTTCCAAGTTGCGAAATGTGCACCGGTCAGAAGACAATTTTTGCAGGACAAAGGCTACTTGTGGTGTCCGTGGCACAGTGGTTGCGTACTTGGACTAGCGATCTCATGGTCCAGAGGTCGAACCCGGAAAGTGTCACTGGAAGTCGGCAGGAAGGGCATCCGGACTACAAAGCACCACAACGCTCCAAACAAAGTCTGACTTAAGTCAGCACCGTCCAAGACCCCAGTAGGGGTAAAAAGTGACGTAAAATCCGTAAAAAAAGGCTAATTGAAGAAAAACACCAAATCAATGTAAATCATTAATCATAGTCGGCTTAAAACTACGGTTCATGCGCTTTCAGATGATAACTTTATATGTGTAATTTGAGAAGATCACAACGAAATTTCTTCCCGAAGATACAGTATCTATGCTTGGGACAGGCATTTTTTGCACTTTTTCTGCATTCAGCTAAATGTTTCATGAAGAAAACTTTGTTAGATTGATTTGAATTTATCATGACTGAAAAGAGGAGATCCTAAGTATCAAGAGTTATGAAAATCGGTCCAAAACTTAAGATTTTACAGACAAAAGACACGATTTTTGACAAATGTTGTATAAAGTAGATTCACCCCAGCAATGATACAGAATCGCTTGTGCAATCTTCTGGTCATTCTGGGAGAATGCGAATAATCAAATATTAGACATCTATAGCTTTCCGCGGCAGTGTAATGGCCAGCGTTTCGCAACCTCTTACAAGGAAAAGGAAATATTTGTGAAATTTCAAAAATTCTTATAATATTGAACTACACACAAGAAATTGCTGGGAAGCGAGCATAAACAGAACATCAGTGCCGATTTCTCAGAGGAATTAAGGTGACCAGTATTTGCTGTCAAATTATCATGTTAAACCAACTTTTACCGTTCCATTCTTAATGACAGAGCGCTTCGTCTTAAAAGTATATTTTAGAAATTTAATTCTTATTATAGGTAATTGTTAAATATTATTGTTAATATTCACATACGTATATATTTTAAGCCTATTAGCAACACATCACAGAGTGACGAAATCTACATGGTGAAAGAAGATTCAATATTAAGAAGATAAACACATATTTGATGTGACTGTGTATTGGCATAGAAACATCGTTTGTTGATAAACGTCAATCCAGTAATATCTCGAATTGACAGACATCATGGTAAAGACTCCTCTCAAACATTGCCTAGTGCTACGGGAATGCTATGTGCAGCAGAGTTTTTGATCCTGTCGACACGTGATTTTTCTGATGTTTTCTCACGACTGAAAAGCTACTAAAAACACTCACCACGCTTACCGTATGTGGTTGTGAAAGATCCTTCTCTACTCTCAAAAGAATTAAAAGATTTTCTAGGACGAGTGTTTCCGATGAGAGATTGTGCAGTTTGTCTTTTCTTTCGGTTGAAAAAGAACTCATTGCCCGCATGGTAAAAACACAATAGCTGCACCCGCTGTTTGCCTACTGATTCTAAGTTTAATAGGTTTAGGTGTTTACCTGGGAATTAGAGACAATAATCGCCGCTATGGAACATAAGAATAGCAACTTGAAGAATCTTGCATTTATAACTTTCAAGGGACAAAGATCTGCAAAATGTGTACAGATTTCAATTGTGGTGACTTGAAGGCCACACGTTGATCGAAATGAGACCTAACTCATGACGTCAAGAAATATCATACAAACTTCAACGTGAAAGCAAATGATGTTTTCTATAGATATCAAGCAGAGGGACAGAAGTCTACATTTTGAACGAAAAGAAGCAATCAATGAATTCGTAACTATGGTAGAGAATCTCAGCTCCCATCTTTCTAATCTCAATTTTCTCGTGGGGGGATGCTAGAATTACATCTTGATGATGATACATCAATGGCATTTTCAGTGATCAAAAGCCCAGACGCTGATAAAATAATGGATAGGCCGCCTGAATTTCTAGGTGTCTCATTGAATTGCGATTGAATGACTCTATTGAACAATGAGTTTGAATTTGAATTCCTCAGTTTCCATAGGTAGCCTATCCACATACAAGAATGTGGGAAGAAATTCAATCAGTGCATGATGTGCATAACCAATGAACAATCGCCACATACAATACATTCTCGTGTTAAAGAACACTAACTGCTGTATTTCAGCAATTAGAAGATCACCTCAGTCAATGCTGCAAGCATAAAATGGAAGGTTATTCATTGTAATCTACGGTTTACCGGTGACCGTAATAAAGTGGAAGCTTCCGAGATTTTTATTCAATGTCCATTAATAAAGGCTCCTTATATGAAGAAAGACAGGTTGTTTGACACCGCTGCTGAGGCTGCCGAAAATTTGGGTTCTCGTCGAAGAAAGAAAAGAGATTCTTTGATATATACTCCAGGGAAAAACAGAAATTGATTGCAGTTTTATTGCTCAATTCAATGAATTGATTGTAATTGAGACTTCGGAGCAATCAATAAAACTGAATCATTGAACAAGCAGTTCAAATTGAATTTGGCAGCGATGAACGATCAATCAACTAAATGAGCAAACAATATTATTCTTTTTATTATATATTGAATCCACAATATATCATGAGTCATGATTGTCTACACTATGATTATGCGGAAATCCTAAAGGTACTCCATGAACTAAAATCGTCAAACCAAACAGAGGTGGCTGACGCTAAAAACGGAGATGTGTCCTATCATAGTAAAATTATTGTATGAGTTATAACATCAGTATGCATTCATGTGTACACAGACAGGAAAGGGCTTCTCACGGGTACGAACCTGGGATTAACAAAACTTGATTGCAATTTAATTGCTCTTGCCAATAAAATAATTGAAAATGAATTAACTTTTGATAATCACTGATCTATTCGATACTTGAGATTATGATATTGAAGAAGGATGACGATTATTAAATGTCAATAAATAGAATGGCAATTTTCTGATAACAATCTAAAGGCATTCAACTCAAAAGGAAACGAAGTTGTTGAGAATGTGAAAATTGCATTTTTACTTCGTGGCTCAATTTTCGAGTTTGTTAACTTAGTAGAGTTATAGGCTAGTTAATTGATTATTTTTCCACTTGGCGGTATGGACCTGCTATCTTATCGCATTTGGAGTCTTCCAAAACAAAGCAGCTGACCATCAAAAGGCTATCCTCCTCTCCACATTATCAAGAATGGATCTTTTAAGTTTGCACTTGTCTGAAACATTCATTAACAGATTGGACCCTACATTCAAGGTTAATTCAATTAATAATTTATCAATTAATCAAATTTTATTTTCATCTGAATAACTTTGTCTTGAAACTGTTTACAATCGCCGGTGATTGTTCTTTCAGAGTCACGCTAATTTGTGAGATATGGCAAGCGTAAGAAAGTTTTCTTATTCACAGAGTCTTAAAGTGACAATCACTTCCATCAAAATTGCTGAGTCTCTCGAAATTGCCGTTATCAGCGCCTCGAAAGATTTGTAATAGATTCATTTTTCTTCAGTACTGCCATCATGAAAGTCCATTCCTTCATAATATTCTCCAAGGCAGCATTCTCCAAAAGCAGTAAAAAATGAAGATCCTTGTGGTAGGCATCAAAGAGAGTTCATTGATCGAAATTGATACAACAATAGAGATGCAACTAACACTGAGTTGCTACTTCACGTAATATAGTACATGTTCTATGTTGAATGCACTAAATACATGTACAACAAAACTATCAAGCTGCTTAAAAGTGGCTTTTCACTTCGTAAGATTAATTTTCGTTTGTACTACAAAATGCAGATCTTCGCACCGTTGAAGTAATCTGATATTCCCCTTAGAGGGAATAGTCCGGCAGCCAGAACGAGTTTCTGCAGGGAACGACGCGGACAATGAGACTTTCACAGAATGATGCACACCTCATAGTCCGGCAGAAGGCCGACAATGAGACTTTCACAGAATGATGTACACCTCATATTCGGGCAGCCAGCACGAGTTTCTGCAGGGAACGAGGCCGACAATGAGACTTTCACAGAATGATGTACACCTCATAGTCCGGCAGCCAGCACGAGTTTCTGCAGGGAACGAGGCCGACAATGAGACTTTCACAGAATGATGTACACTTCACAGTCCGGCAGCCAGCACGAGTTTCTGCAGGGAACGAGGCCGAAAATGAGACTTTCACAGAATGATGTACACCTCATAGTCCGGTAGACAGCACGAGTTTCTGCAGGGAACGAGGCCGAAAATGAGACTTTCACAGAATGATGTACACCTCACAGTCCGGCAACCAGCACGAGTTTGTGCAGGGAACAAGGTCGAGAATGAGACTTTCACAGAATGATGTGCACCTCATAGTCCGGCAGCCAGCACGAGTTTGTGCAGGGAACGAGGCCGACAATGAGACTTTTACAGAATGATGTACATCTTCTGCCTACTACGAATCTGCATTCTGCCAAGTTCTAGTAAGTTCCTCTTCTTCTCAGACACGATCAAAGAAAACCACATGTAAATCCAATGGGACGCAGATTGCAGTTTTTAGCTAAATTTAAATTTTGCATGTTTTTTCTGATTAAACGAAACCTACAAAGCCCAGAGTCATAATTTTTGGCATGCAATGTCCTCAGGTCATTTCCTTTCATGTTCATGCACTCCTGTCCATAAAGTGAAACCGGCGAGCCTCTTAATGTCGGCAAACACAAACATTTTGACCAACTTTATCCACATTCAACCACATTCTCAAATACATTGCCGATTAGATGCATGATAATAACACATTCACATTATAGAAAATGACCTGAAGACATTACATGTCAAAAAGTATGACTCTGGGGTTAATATTTTTTGTTTAATAAGTGAAAACATGGAAAATTTCTTTTAGCCAAAAACTGCATGCAATCTGCGTCCCATTGGATTTACATGTGATCCTGTCTGACAAGAAGAGGAACTCACTAGAACTCGGCAGACGTGCCGATTCGTAGTAGGCGTAGGGTGTACATCATTCTGTGAAAGTCTCATTGTCGGCCTCGTTCCCTGCATAAACTCGTGCTGGCTGCCGGACTATGAGGTGTACATCATTCTGTGAAAGTCTCATTGTCGGCCTCGTTCCCTGCAGAAACTCGTGCTGGCTGCCGGACTATGAGGTGTACATCATTCTGTGAAAGTCTCATTTTCGGCCTCGTTCCGTGCAGAAACTCGTGCCGGCTGCCAGACTATGAGGTGTACATCATTCTGTGAAAGTCTCATTGTCGGCCTCGTTCCCTGCAGAAACTCGTGCTGGCTGCCGGACTGTGAAGTGTACATCATTCTGTGAAAGTCTCACTTTCTGCCTCGTTCCCTGCAGAAACTCGTGCTGGCTGCCGGACTATGAGGTGCACATCATTCTGTTAAAGTCTCATTGTCGGCCTCGTTCCCTGCAGAAACTCGTGCTGGCTGCCGGACTATGAGGTGCACATCATTCTGTGAAAGTCTCACTTTCTGCCTCGTTCCCTGCAGAAACTCGTGCTGGCTGCCGGACTATGAGGTGTACATCATTCTGTGAAAGTCTCATTTTCGGCCTCGTTCCCTGTAGAAACTCGTGCTGGCTGCCGGACTGTGAAGTGTACATCATTCTGTGAAAGTCTCACTTTCTGCATCGTTCCCTGCAGAAACTCGTGCTGGCTGCCGGACTATGAGGTGTACATCATTCTGTGAAAGTCTCATTTTCGGCCTCGTTCCCTGCACAAACTCGTGCTGGCTGCCGGACTATGAGGTGCACATCATTCTGTTAAAGTCTCATTGTCGGCCTCGTTCCCTGCAGAAACTCGTGCTGGCTGCCGGACTATGAGGTGTACATCATTCTGTGAAAGTCTCATTGTCGGCCTCGTTCCCTGCACAAACTCGTGCTGGCTGCTGGACTATGAGGTGTACATCATTCTGTGAAAGTCTCATTTTGGGCCTCGTTCCCTGCAGAAACTCGTGCTAGCTGCCGGACTATGAGGTGTACATCAATCTGTGAAAGTCTCAGTGTCGGCCTCCTTCCCTGCACAAACTCGTGCTGGCTGCCGCACTAGAATCAGCATTATTGTCATTATGCTAAGTTTCTATTTGCTTGCTTGCTTATGTTCCGCTGCTGTTAGCGTAAATGTTGTTACTTTAATACTTTGAAGTTGTAAAAGTTCTAATCTTTATTATGATTTGGACAAAGTCTCCGAATGAAACATTGTATCACTCGAAGTGATTTTTCAACCAACTCAGATATCAAACATGCGCACTTTGATATAGATCGGAATCTTTCAATTACGGAATGTGTTGATTTCTTGTAGAAACAGTCGTAAATAGTGAAAATAAAAAGGTTCTCAGTCAAATTCATCATTTTGTCAGAAGTCGGCTTTCGAATCAATGATTTTTTGGCTGTTTGTTGACTTATGGTTTGTTTGTTTCCGACAGACAAAAGAAACTGCGTCTATGAAACATCCGACGAGACATTTCATTTTCTCTCTTAACTTGCTCTCTCTTAATCTTAGTCGACATCTGAACCTTGACAGAACGAATGCTGCCGCGGCACAGGTCAAATAACAAATCTTTTCATTCTATTTTTCACTTTCATCAACTGAGCAATAGACGGATCTGTTCAATGTTCACAACTCATGAAAGTAGCCTGCTAAGTGAACTAATTAATTTCAGCAATTATTAGCATTTATCTTGACATGTGTGGCAGGTAATTTGCATGGTAGATGCAATGATTGATGACTTTTTCGGAGGTTGATTCATGAGCAATAGATTGTTGTTTTATATAGTGCGGCACTCCGCAAATGCTTAGTTCTCATTAAATTTTCCGCAATGCAAGGAAAATTATATCTTTCTCTGAATTTACAGACGATTTTTTATTTATGAGAATATAGATCCCCGTCGCGTTTCGTCACGGTGGACAGTATCAAGAGGTAAGTAAATACACAGGCAGTTGGATTAAATATATGAAAAGATTAGGCAGTGACGACTCGTTCGATCAGTTCATGTTTGCGGTTGATTTGTGGCTTGTTCACCATGAAGCGTACTTCGGTCATTTCAGTTTGCATCGAATTCTTTTGTTTGTTTAGGACAGAAAGCTGGAAATTATCGACGTTCAATCATCGCTCTATCGGCATGGTCAATCAAACCATGTTCAGTTAGTGCACTTTTACAATCTTGACAGTTCAAACTACGTCTGTGTTCATCAAGCCGTAACTTCAAAAGTCGGCAAGTTTGGAAAATGTAATTTTTGTGACAAATTTTACATCAAAAGTTATAAACATTGCATTTATTGCTACACATATTCTTAGGTGCAATATCTCTCAACACAGTTTACAATTACATTTGTTTTTGTTTTCATTAGTATTTGCACTATTAGCCTAAGTTTGGCCAGGTTTACAGGTAACACGAACAGGAAGTTCATATCAACTGATCAGTTTATTCATTTTTCTTAAGTAGTTATTACTAATGAAATCAACACAAAGGGTAATTTGATTTTTATTGGTTGTTGGCTGTTTTAAATTGTTACTGAATTAAATTTATTTAATATGTACTGAAAAAGTTTATTATTTTTGGGAATGGTCCCAGTATTATATCGTCGATATATCGCCTGTAAATTAAGAGTACGTATCTAAATCTTCATTTAAGTTACCAAAAGCTATTGTTTCAATTTAAATAGTTAATTCCCCGAACCTATCAAAATAGGAGACAATTTGTCAACCGCTTGTTATCCCTTTGTTATCTTGGCATCTTTCTTGATAGAACACTGTCTTTTACTTCGCATGTATCGAAAACTGTGGCTTCTTATTTCAGGCAGCACATCAGATTCGAACTATACGTCGCTATATCACATAATGATGTGGCGACAAAGATTGTTGTAGGCCTTGCTTTATCCAAACTGAATTTCTGTATCGATGTTCTCTTCGTTGCTTCTAAAGTACAGCAAGCACGACTGAAGACCATTCAATGCCTTTGCTCGACTTGTGGTTGTGGCAAATTCCCGTGCCAATGAGAAGCAATATTGATGTTCATGTGTTGACTCTCGTCTTTAACATGCCCCCCCCCCCTACCGTAATGCGCGCAATTATTTGACAGATTTGTTCGTCTGTGTCAGGAATCTGTCTGAGCCCTCACACGCTCGGTCATTTGAAACTGATAGACTTGACGCACCGCTAGTGATGCAAATGGAAAATTTTCCATTGGAAAATTTTGAAATTTATTTTTTGGTGATTGACGTTTATGTCTTTGTTTTGGAGACTTATTATAGTCGTTTGAAAAGACTATGTAATATTCAAAGACCGAAAACTTCTCTATCATCCCTGTATGTTAACTTTTGGTACCAACTGCACCTTTTCCATGTCTATTTCAGATCTTTCCAAATGAATTTCAGACATTAGATGGATTTCAGATTTCTCTTGCTGAATTTCAGATGTCTGTCACAAACTCAACTTTGAAAAGATGTTAAATTCAACTGGAGATCTCCAATTCATCTGGATCATATCTGAAATTCATATGGGCAGATCTGAAATCGAATTGGAACTATCTGAACCATCTGAAATATAAATGGAGGATGTGTATCCTCAACGAAGATGTCGAATAGGCCAAAAGTTAGAGGCTATCATAGATATTCTTTTACTCATCACAGATATCTTTAGTGACCAAATATCTCACGAGTTTACAGTCTTTATGTCTTCCGATATTGTCGCTCATGAATGCTGTGTGCTTATACTTCACTTGTTCATCAACACATGAAGGATTTGTATCACTGATCAACGCTGCATAATAAAGCTTAACCTTCAAGCTACTAATTAGCAAACTCCAAAATGAAGTACATTACTTTTGCTCCAGATCTTTCACATTGCATGAAATTATACCCCTATTGTAAAGCAAGATTCACGTTATCCCAAACGATGTCTGTGTGATAATTAAAATTGCCACAAGCAACTGATGGCAAAGGAATGTTCAAAAATCCGCGGACGGAACTCGCATTGCTACGATCGCTTTAATCGAAATAATGATGAAATTAAGAGTTTTAGACCCAATTTATTGGTACGTAGCTGCCTGGGCAGTGGAGGCGCTCAAATTACAAGGCCTATGAAAAAAATCAAAACTTTCAAAATTTTCCATAATTTTCCACACTACTAAATTTTCATCATTACGCACCGCGAACTCGGTTAAAGACGATGGGTTATAGGAGATTCTCAGTTTTTCAGAATTCTTTAAAGGATTTGCTAATGAATGACTTCTTTTAATTTCATAAGATTTTTGTCATTTTACTTATTTTTTAAAAATTTTGCACGAGGGCCTTGAAGCTATTCAGGATATGCTCCCATTTTTGAAATTCTTGATTGATGATGATGACCGAACTAGCCTTGAATCAGTGAATTTATACAAGAAGAGGACCCACTCTCATAGATGAAGTTTAGACAAACATGTAGCTAACATGTGGGCCAAAGAAATTGTGAGTGGAAAAATACAACCTTGTATACTGGATGATACCTATCAGAGACGCACGGTTAAGTAAATGAGTCAATTACAAGCATTGGCGAATAAAATTAAGAGAACATACACGTAAATCTATTTCAAATTCTTCAGCATTATAGAATTTTTCTAGTACGATATTTGCATTGATTTCTAGAAAATATGATCATTTAGATATTAGGACTATTATGAAAGGTAGAGAGACTTAAGAAAGACCTTCAAGATTTTTGAGTCTTAATGAAGCATCACATGAAAATTTGGAGCGGGAATTACGTGATTTCGGCTATACTTGAACACGTGCTTCAGTGAAACATTATGAAATTTACAGTACATCATTGAGAGCAGGTGCAGTTGGCCCACACCTCTTGTAAGAATGTCTGGAATGCTGAGACGTTTTGCAGGTTCATGTGCTGTAACCCAGTAAGTTCACACAGTGACTAATCACAAATGTTGGATAATTTTTTGCATTATTGCATTCTTTGGCTGGTTAAATTACTATTTCGAAAAGTCATTTGAATTCCCGGTGTCTCTCTCTCTCTCTCTCCACCTCTCTCTCTCTCTCTCTCTCTCTCTCTCTCTCTCTCTCTCTCTCTCTCTCTCTCTCTCTCTCTCTCTCAGAACTCAGAACTCAGAAAGTTTATTAGCCTTTCCAGGCAAAACATTACAGTAAGTAGGAAGTAGTTTGTAAAATGATACATGAACTTGAAATAAATGAAGATGAGGAAAAAGAAACACTCTTCAACTTTGGCGGAGAGGAGACTTTCTGGAGCAGATCTGAAACTTCATTCGCTGCACACAAACGCAAATAATTCACAAATTTGAAAAATCTATATTATGATAGAGAATTATAAATAGTTCATATCAATCGCATTCATATAATGTGATTATGGATCCAGTAAATGTTCATAGCAGTTGTTTGTTATAACTACTACCAATACACAGATGCCTCTGTACATATAACCAAATAATCACATGGATGGAATGAATCGCAAGTCATATAGAAGTCATGACACATCGTAAAAGGAAACCTATCTTTGGAATTACAAATGTATGCATCGATTAATTCGATTTGTTTGCCAATTTATTTGCACAAACACACACCAGCAGATCTATTATTTTATGTGTTAATAGACGAGTCATTTCTTAAGGTCCGGAGATCATGCATAAAGTCAAACTGTAAGTTAATTATCAAAATTGTTTATCTAGACATTTAGCATCAGGACATTACTGTACTACATAGGAGATGATAGATAGTATCAATGTCTCATTGGGACTCACCTGTAATCAATTGGAAAATTATAAGAATAAATTGATAGGATGAAGATTTACTCCGAACCTTGTGACTCGTATTGGTAATTAATATGGAGTGATTTGTCAAATTTCAGGAAGCAGCTATCTATAGCAGTGATTACGATTCATGTTATTGACAATCGATTCATCGTTAGCTATCTGTCAATAAGCTGATCTGACTTTGTTTTATTGTTCGTTCCTATCTGTACGTTTCTCCGTAATTGAGACCAACGTCGATGGTTAATTTGATATAGATATCTATGCTTGACATCGGTCTTTAGTGAAGTCATATTTGATCTACATGATTTCATAACTTTCGGCATAGAGATGTTGTTCTACATTTCAATGCAAACTATGAAATATGCATCGATTGTCAATCTTTGCAGTATTGTGAACACATTATAAATCATAGATACCCGAGTCGGCATTGCCATCAATGGACACATCAATGTAAATCATTTCTATTTCTATGCACACAATAAAGCGTGTAACTTGATCATCAATTTCTATGCAATGGTCAGCGGACAGCTATCGAAATTATGTTAGGTCAATTGCTAGCTTCATCGATTAACAATGTCAACTCATTTCAGATATCTATGTTCGCAGAGTGCAGGAGCAATGGCGAATTGTAGGCACATTACTCAGAAAGCATTTCAATTTCTATGTACAGAATGCGACAATTTCGTCATAGCTATCTGCATAAATTTCTAGGACTCTCTTATTGCAGTTGCCTGTTGAATATACTTTGCTAGGGATTTCATCTGCTGAAGATCTAGCATGTCCATAGTTGCATAGAAATGTGCACTATCATCGCTTTCCAGAAATGGTATTAAAATACTTCTAACGTCTGCATACTTCGGACAAATAGAAATGAAATGTTGTATATCTTCCACTTCTTCAGAGCTGCAATTTAGACAAAAACACTCATCGTAAGATTGTCTATTATTGTATCGGCCAGTTTCAGTGATAAGGTTATGGTTATAAGTTCTCATTTTTAAAATAGGTGTGATTATTTTATCATCATTTGTTTGATTTAAATACTGCTTGAGGTTGCATTCAAAGCGACATAGCTGTAAATATTTTAAACCTCGATTACTATTTCTTGCACTTTCAATCCATTTCTGTCTAAAGTATTCAGTTAAACGATTATTTACCAGATTCTTATAACTATTTCGCTTACTGTGGTTCAAGTTCATTGATTCAATTTGATTGAGTTCATTCTTATTAAAGTTAAGATTTTTGATTAATTCCAGCATTTTGATAGTCCATGTGCTACGGTAGTTAGGAAGATTTGAATCGGCATGTATTGAATGAAATACTTTTCTTGTTAATTGATTTTCATCACTTTGATTCAGTTTCAACCAGTAGTTCAAAGCTGCTTTATAAAAGTGAAATTCTATCGGCTTGATTCCAAATTCTCCAATTATGCAATACGTAGGCGTTGTGCGTTTCAAATGGTAAAATTTCTTGAAAAACTGCACTTGTATTTTATTTAATTCTTTTAGATTTTTATCAAGATAGAATTCAGCTCCATATTTCATTTTTGATATTACCAACATTTCAAACGAATTTCTTAAAATTTCTCCGTCAACATAGCCAAAATCTTTTATAGCTTTTGCTGTAATGCATGCTGATATTTTTCCTCGTTTTCCTAATTCCTCAACATGCTTCCTGTTACTTTTTGAAAAGAATACACCTAGGTATTTATATTCGTCCACTACTTTAATGGACTATGCATTCTCCTTTATGGTAATACTAAATTCTTTGTATTTGTTTAAGTCGTTATATACAATTATTTTCGTTTTATCATAGTTAATATTTAAACCGTTTTCCGAGCAATAATTTTGAACAATTTGAATTTGGCGTGCTAAACCTTCTTTTGTACGGCTCATCAGTAGTATGTCGTCTGCATAGATTAGTGATGCAATTCTCATTTCGGCAATTTCAATGGCATCAATATATTCTTCACTTTTGTCGATTTCTAAAAGAAGGTCATTAATGTACAAGCAAAATAAGGTAGGTGAGAGACTATCGCCTTGAGGTATTCCATTTTGCAATTTAAATTCATCACTTTCACTACCATTGAATAAAATTTTATAAGTTTTATCATTAAGCATGTTCTGCAATAGCGATAGAAATCTTCCTCCCGGTAGTATATGTCTCAGTTTATACATAAGTTTATCTTTGGGGACACTGTCAAAGGCCTTCGATAAGTCAATGAAACAAAGATATAGTGGCTCTTTACTATTTTTGTGTATCTGAATGATTTCTTTTATTAGCCATATAGAGTCCAGTGTGGAATTCTCTTTTCGGAATCCTATTTGACATTGGTGCAATATGTTGTGATTCTTAATCCATTTATTTATGCGATTATTGAAAATTTTTGTCATCAGTTTTTCAAGGCATGAAGATAGGTTAATGAATCTGTATGACTGAACTTTATCCCCTTTTTTATATATGGGAGTTGTCCAGCTGAGCTTCCATGGAGTTATTTCATCAATTAGAATTTGGTTAAACATATTTTCTAGTATAGACATAGTATCGTCAATATTTTTCTTCAACATTTCATAGACGACATTATCTGGTCCACTAGCTTTTGAGTTGCTCGCATTCTTTAATGCATATATTATTTCATCTTTCGTAATACTCATATTGAGATATTCATCATTACATGAGATGATGTCCAAATTTTCGGTTACTATTTTCAAAGATAGCTCTCTTTTACTTTCCGTCAAAATCTTATCATTTGATTCTAATTCTGTTTTAAAGTCGATCGTTGTTAGAGATGTTTTAGGTTGCTTTTTAGTTTTACTGCTTTTATCATTAATCAACTGCCAGTAGTGTTTACTATCATTTCGATATTTGGCTTCTTTGAGATCGTTCAATTTAAGCGATTGCAATTTCCTCCTTTCTTTCCTAATTTCGTTACTTAATATTTTCTTTGTATTCAGCATCAGAATTAGATTATCTTCAGTTTTGCTAATTTTCCATTTATCTACAGATGCTTTATAATCTTGTCTAATCCTGCGAGTTTCAAGAGTATATTTCGTTCGTTCATTTGAACTACCTGTCACTTTGGAAGCTTCATTACTACTCTGAATAAATCGCTTGTATATTTCGTTTTGATTGGTTTTGTTCGCATTGATGTCGTTTATAAGTTTATTACAATTATCCCGGAATTCTGCGAATTTAAAGCTATTTTCGCACTCTTTATTCCATTTGAAGGGTTTTACATTCTTCACTACGCGTTCTTGACGATCAGTGACTTTTCTATCAATTTTATTTTGCAATTTTATCTTTATTTCGATACACATCGGTACGTGGTCAGTGTGTAATCTTGGTTTCATTATTTCGAAGGCCTTCAGACAATTAATTATTGATTGTGATATCAAAACATAATCAATGACAGATCTACATATCTTAGTATTACGAGTTCTGTAGAAAGTACATTTTCCTTCCTCATATCGTCCATTTGCTATCACAAGCGAGGTGTCATTACAAAACTCAATAAGCTCTCTTCCGAATTTGTTAACAGTTGTATTTTCTGAAATTCTATGAGGAATGTCTAGAAATTCCTTGTCATTTAGAGAGCCGATTCTACCATTTAGGTCACCGATCATGATGATGTTTTTCATTTTGTACTGATCTATATATTCTCTTATTTTGTTTAAAAAATTTTCTTCAACATGCTTCGATTCACGGTTGTCTCGGTAACACAATATGATAAAAAGTTCTTTCATATCTGTCCAGGAGCTATTAGACAACTTCATTATAATTAAATTTCCGTTTTCCGACACAACTTTCGTTGCATTTGTACAATTTGCGTTTTCTTTGAGAAACATAGAGACTCCTTTAACGTTTCTGCCTAGGATATTATCCCTCCTGCAACATGAATGATGAGCATCATAGGAGTCTATATTAATCGGTTCATTTTCGAAATCAAGATGGGTTTCCGTTAAGCAGATGATATCCGAGTTATCAATATCAGCTACAAAATCAGTGTCATCTATTTTATGTTTCGTTAGGCCATTGATGTTGACATAGAACAATTTTAGCGTTTTTGAGTTAGTGTCATCATTTTTATCGTGTTCATCATTATCGGATACATTTGTCTCCTCTCCTACCTCAGTATCAAAGATACGGCGGGATCGAGTGCGGCTGGTGAGACTGCAACTGTTGGGCGGCGGCAGTTTGAGCTGGTACACCTTGATCTCTCACAGGCCCGTACGGATGTGGTTGAGCTGGAGGAACGTAGAAGTTTGGCTGTTGGAGCTGTGGTTGCCGATGATGCCATTGTTCGTTGTTGTTAGCTCTTGGATGAGGATTGTACCAGTTTGGTCGCTGGTAACGTTGATAGCCGTGGTACCGTCGGTTATAGTTCGTCACTCTCGAGTAGCAGTTACGAGCGTAGTGTCCTCTCTTGCCGCAATTATGGCAAACCACAACACGTTTGTAGCCGAAGTTGTTGTATGGCTGGCGGTTGTTGCGATAGTTCTGATGGGCACTTCTGTTATAATGGTCGGACCGCTGTTGGCTGTTGTTCTGGTGTTGGTGGTTGGTTGACTGGTTCTGCTCGATGTCTTTGATTCTGCTATTTAAGTCTGATAGCATAATTTTGATGGCACCAAATTCCTTCTTCATTTCATCATTATCGGTGGTTTTGCGCGCCGTTTCTCTTGTTGCTGGCTCATCTTCATCGTTGTTGTCGTCTTCGTCTTCTTGATGTTCTCTTGCCCTCTTCAATTGCTCGATCTTCTTCTCACACTTTCTCAGTTCAATTTCATAGTTACGTGCGCCAAGCATGAGGTCCTGTTTGGCCCTGCGTAGGATTTCCATATCCTCCTCCATTTCTTCCATTCTCCTCTCTGTTCTTCGTAATTCCATAGTGAGCCGCTCTATTTCTTCGCTCTTGTTCTGATCTCTTTTCTGGTACTCGTCTAGCAATAACTGTGACCCATCCAGCTTCTTTGTTGCTTCTGCGATTGTCTGCAGGTCTGATGGGTGGAGGATGTTCACACACTTCTTACAGTTGTACTTTCTTTTGTACAGGTTCTTCTTCGTGTACTTCACTCTCTCTCTCCAACTCTCTCTCTCTCCCTCCCTCCACCTCTCTCTCCAACTCTCTCTCTCTCTCCCTCCCTCCACCTCTCTCTCACTCACACTCTCTCTCTCCCTCCCTCCACCTCTCTCTCACTCACACTCTCTCTCCCTCCCTCCCTCCACCTCTCTCTCACTCACACTCTCTCTCTCCCTCCCTCCACCTCTCCCTCTCTCTCTCACTCACTCACTCACTCTCTCTCTCTCCCTCCCTCCACCTCTCCCTCTCTCTCTCTCCCTCCCTCTCTCTCCCTCTCTCCCTCCCTCCACCTCTCTCTCTCTCTCCCCTCCCTCTCTCTCCCTCTCTCCCTCCCTCCACCTCTCCCTCTCTCTCTCACTCACTCACTCACTCACTCTCTCCCTCCCTCCACCTCTCTCCCTCCCTCCCTCCACCTCTCTCTCTCTCTCTCTCTCTCTCTCTCTCCCTCTCTCCCTCCACCTCTCCCTCTCTCTCTCTCTCTCACTATCTCTCCCTCTCTCTCCCTCTCTCTCCCTCTCTCTCTCTCTCCCCTCCCTCTCTCTCTCTCTCTCCCTCCCTCCACCTCTCTCTCACTCACACTCTCTCTCTCCAACTCTCTCTCTCTCCCTCCCTCCACCTCTCTCTCACTCACACTCTCTCTCTCCACCTCTCTCTCCCTCCCTCCCTCCACCTCTCTCTCACTCACACTCTCTCTCTCCCTCCCTCCACCTCTCTCTCACTCACACTCTCTCTCTCCCTCCCTCCACCTCTCTCTCACTCACACTCTCTCTCCCTCTGTCCCTCCACCTCTCCCTCTCTCTCTCACTCACTCACTCACTCTCTCTCTCCCTCCCTCCACCTCTCTCTCTCTCTCTCTCCCCTCCCTCTCTCTCCCTCTCTCCCTCTCTCCCTCCCTCCACCTCTCTCCCTCCCTCCCTCCACCTCTCTCTCTCTCTCTCTCTCTCCCCTCCCTCTCTCTCCGTCTCTCCCTCCACCTCTCCCTCTCTCTCTCACTCACTCACTCACTCTCTCCCTCCCTCCACCTCTCTCTCTCTCCCTCCCTCCCTCCACCTCTCCCTCTCTCTCTCACTCACTCTCTCTCTCTCTCCCTCCACCTCTTCCTCTCTCCCTCTCTCACTCACTTTCTCTCTCTCCCTCCCTCCACCTCTCCCACTCTCCCTCCCTCACTCTCTCTTTCTCTCTCACTCACTCGTCTTTGGCGCAAATCTGAGTGCATTGAGAACTTGCGCGTCTCTTAGACTGCTTGCTCAGCTATTTTTGATCGGGGCTGCAGTACACGAAGCTCAAAGGAACTTTCTTCTATCTCCTTCGTTGACTGTTTGAGAAAGATGTAGCTACATTGAGAAGCTTGTTGCATTTGCGAAATTGCAGCGGTTTTGTTTCATGAACTCCAAAGAAGTAATTAAATTGCTTTGAAACCGAATAAGGCACGTTTATCATACCTACATCAAAAGGCAGCTGTATTGATGGTGAAATCCGTTTGAAAGACATGATTCATTTGTGATGCAAAACTTAATAAACAAATCGCCCAACAAACAAATTAAAAAATGTCTGTCGGAGGAAATTAGCAGATAAACCAAAATCATTGAATTTCATCTTTTCATTCTCAATCATTAACTTCAACTTTGAAACAGAGATTAATGGCCACAATTCATTTACATTACCCGACTGGTACTTGCGTGACAATGATTTTGCGCTTAGAATTCACATTCCCAGAGATATCATGAGAAACATTTCACAAATGATTTCATCATTGAACAGCAGGCGAATCCTCATTCTTATTAGATAATAAAACACAACGTCTCATCCATATCATTTCAATCGCTGGGAGTCTCAACAAGACATTCAAACTTCATTAAAAAGAAATGATATCAACGAACTTCTTCTTAAGATGTTTTGTAACTCCACTGATCGGTAGATTATCTTCCTTTGTGGAGGAGATTTTGTGTTCATTGGAGAAACATGAAAATTGTTTGCATGACAATGATAGTCGAAGTCTGCATTTCTGGACACAACATGATTTGTAGTCATCTCTGTGACATAGAAAATTCATCGGCATGCTTTCTGATGTCACAAAGTATTGGACGAAAAGCTTCAGCCTGGACTCGATTTGACTTAAAATTAAGTTATTGAAATTTGAATAACGCTGCTTTTTTAAGGGTTGACGACAGTGAAATGACAAATCCAGCAAAGTGCATCACGAACACGAATGCAACTCATCTACCAAGACATCATGGTCTATGCTACATAAGATACTGCATATAAAATTTTAATTTGAAATGAAAATTTGAATAACTTAATTTGTAGAATATTGTTCTGATGTAAAGCATAGTTACTTGCAAACATGAAGAAATGAAGAAATATCACTCTTCATTCTCTCTCTGAGAACAATACTTTTTCTTCTATCCAAATACTGATATCAAGAAAATTGAATTTTAGGTACTTCTATTGTCTTATAAGTACTGCAGCAAGGACAGAAAATTTGACAACTTGCTAAACAAAAACAATTGGATTTCGAGTCATATTAAGCATAAATTCATTGCTAGTACTCTGAATACTGTAGAAAATAGATGTAACACTGACTCATTAAAGAGCAAGGCCTTAAGTTATATTAACACAAAATTCAAGAAAAATAAATATAAGAAGCGTGATATAAAAAACAAGCGCAAACATGGAAAGGCTCGTTTAGATAAAAGTATGATGCTAATTTATTTCTCTTATACCTCAATGTAAAACGAATAGAAAATTAATTCATTAATCAGCAAATACAGTGTATAATTTGAATATTCGCTTGGTTAATAGAAACAATAAAAAGTTGAAGGATTTTTTCACTAACAAATAAATGAATAACTGTGGATACTGCAATAATAAAAACGGTTAGGTATAAATGTATCGTTAGGAACGCTATTTATGAATTCAAATGTAAAGTATGTAACAGTAGTTTTATTGGTAAATAATCGAGGAGCCTTAAAGTTAGATACCAAGAACATTGTCACAGTGTAAATAAGGGCGATGACAGGAGTGCCTTGAGTGCACATGTCCGTAGCGATTGTAGTTGTGCGAGTGTTGATGATTTTACGGTTGATTTTGAAGCGTTCTCAAGACAGTGTTGAATGTGTACTGTGGGAAGCGAGGTTGATTCAAGCTCGGTCTCCGAATCTGAGTCGACGTCATGAACGTAATTGGCTGACAAGTTTTAAGTTGCGGTGCATGGAGTTTCTTTCATTCTGTATAAATACGCATTTCATCTTATCTGTCTAGCGCTGATAAACGGTCTAGACATGAAACGTCCACTGATACAAATAGAGTTTTTTGAATTGTTTGGCATTAGTTTAGAGGGAGAGAGCACCTATACCTTCAACATGGAAAATACTTACAATAGACATGAAGAAAATGACATGGAATAATAAGTGATCGGGAAATTGGACTTAATCTATTCTTGTGGAAAATTTTGAGAATTTTTGCCGAAAGACTTTTGAAGACTTCACTTTTGAAAGATACTTGGAACTGTTTTTGAGGTGACGACGTTGCACTGGAATTAATCTACACTTGCAAATGAAGGAAATGGCTATTGTTAACTAATGCTTACAACATTTAGTAGTTCAGATGAATAATCTGAAAACCGATTCAAATTTTGTCAAATTTAGCCTTTTGGAAGACCAAGAATTCCTCTTCTATTTCAAAATACAAAATTAAGCATCTCAGTGAATATCTCAGTGATATGCCCCAGTGAATCGAAACTTACAAATCTTCTAAGTTTCTTGCAAGATTTACTGCCAAGTCTTTGCAAGACTCTTAGAATCTTAGAAGAAACTTGTAAGATACGTCTGCTACTTTGGAAGATTGGTAAGATTAGTCTGTTATCTTGGAAGACAGGGCACCATTGACAAAGCACATGAAATCATAATTTCACATTTTCATGTTATGTTTCACACTTTATAATGTCATGTATGATCAACATGCTCACTCATTCACCAATGCATTTGTACAATTACTAAGTGAACAACAACAATAATAGACTACTCACAAGTGAGATATAAGTAGCACTACCAGCTTTATCCTACAAGCATGATTCACAGGAGCCCCGGAATTTCAAATCACAAAATCGTCAGTGTTATGAAGAGTTGAATAATCCGCGTGTATGTGGAGACATAATAAGCGTTACTGATGACATCTACTGTTGCTTTCATGTATTTTTGATGATTTTATGCAACTGTTTTCGCTTGCATGTCAGCTGATGTCCAGTTGCTGATAGAGAACGTCGAAACATCGTACTACAATCGAATCTTTTGCTTTCTGATAAGGCCAGTGACATAGTTCCCACTGAAATCCGAATATTATTTCCTATATTCCGCTATTTTTGAATTGATATTATTTAAACATTCATTATGAAGAACATGAAAATGAATTTTTATTTAAGAAGGAATATTACAAAACAGTAGCACGATAAGAAGAAGAAGACAGACCAGCGGAAATCAGAAATGTGTTTATTGATTCATTGTCTGATCCGACTACTGACGATCAGTTTGAATGTATTCACTTGGGGAATAAAATCACTGTCCCTAGCTTCTGTCAAGTCTACTGTGGAGCTGTCAATCATGCGCTAAGATGTGCTGTCTCGAATACCTTTTTCTGCAGTGATGCGCATTTGCGATATATGCACGCTAAAGTAGCAACGCAGCATCAATTACATCCCCAATGTGTGTACAATTTCGGTTATGTTAAATGAACTCGAATTGAGACCCAGTACCACAAGTGAGATGTGCAAATTGTTGCAGTTTTCGAGAAATCTCCACGGAATTGACTGATCATACCTGCAACACAGAAGGCAGAATAGTATTTTACAAATCTTCCATGTCACTCTCGGTGACATGCCACGCGTAATTGCGGAACACCCCAAACATCCGTGGTTAAAGACATTCTATTCTTCTACGCGCGTAGAATCAGAAATCACTTGATCTGATGCTGTTAAAACATGGGGAATGTTTATGAATACGCGCGGGCGAGCGTTTATAGTTTGCGCGTCGTCTACGGTTGCCTGCGTTGCCGCTTGAACCACGGATGAACCCCTAAGCATGTTCTGTCTTCCCTGAGCAAGAAATTGAGGTCCTATCACATTGTTTGCCCTCTGATACATGCAGACACATGAGACGCAAAGCAGGGTTGTAACCGGTCAGGCTTTGCTCGACCCAACCCAACCGGCAACCGGTGTGGAAAATCTCAACCCAACCGGCCGGTCGACCGGCAATTTTCTATTGACATGTCTTTACTCACATGCGTGTATATAGATAATGCACAAAGATCCCCTCTGTTTTTGTATATAAAACTACTACTGCATGGGCCTACATGCATAATATAAATGCAACTATAGTAGTATTTATAGGCCTATGCAGTAATGCATCTTTCGCAAATTTTGCGTCCCCTTTCTCCCTGCTGGGGGCTTGGACGATGCTGACATCAGTCAGACTTCGCTTGAAGCGATGTGGTGCATTTTAGTCCAGATGCCCTTCTTGTCGACTTCCAATGACACTTCCGGGGCATTGGCAGTTATATTAGTAAGGCATTACAATTATTTTTTCAATTTATTATATAAATCTTTGAATGAAGCAATTAAAAAGTGTGCCTAGCATTTGCAGATTCACTGATTGATCAATCCTCATCATGTAGGAGATTTGGCATTGCAAAAACGTGCTCATGCCAGACTAAGTTATAATTACAAAATTAATTCATAAGAATTCTATGAATAAACAAGAAAACTGATTCACAACTGACTCCATGATTCTGTACTATTCATGTCTGCTACCAAAGACCATTAGTTTGAGCTTCTTTTAGCACAACCAAAGTTTCAACACTACTTGCCAATAATAGTGATTGAAAAATGCCTTTCCAGCGATTGAAAAATGTCGCTCACTTTCTCCGCTTGATGCTTGGGCCACAAAAATCCGACGGTTTATCTGTGACAATAGTGGAAATGCATCACGCTCTCGCTGCCAAAAAATCAAAGGATTCCTTGAATCTGAAGTTATTCATTCACTTTTGGTGTAACGCTGAAGCTCGTATTTCATTTTGTCAGATATATTCTTCTGAGCACACTCAACATTTGATGTACTGCTTCTCATGGAGGCGAATGGGTCAATTTCGGTATTATTGATTTCAGTGGCAATCCTTGGCTGCTTCTCTTCCTTCTGTTCCTCTTGTTTTTCTTTTTGTGAATCAGTGATCGTGAAGACGTCTGCTGCAAGCACCTGAAGACTAGCCATCGAGCCCTTCAGCAGGGTGTCGCGATCTTTGAGTTCAGGAATAAAAGTCAATTGCCTGAAGCCTGGTTCAAAAACAGTCGTAAGAACATGCGTTGCCTATATATTCGTCCAGCATTTTGAATCAAGAGATTTCTTGATGTTCTTCTTCAGAGTCGATATAATAATTGAATCGGTGATAACAGTTGAACAAATTTGATCTCTGACTAGATAGTATGAAGGCAGTACATTCTGCAAGGTCGGCGTATTACTGGATTCTAGAAAATCAAACACAGAATTATATTGAGAGAAATGATCAGCGATTGCTGTACACAAATCACATGAAATATTGCTCAGTCGATGAATTTGGCCAACAGAAGATAAAGATTCCTGAAGACAGGCAAATGAGCGCGCAATTGCATTGTGAACTGAGTAGTACGATCGCCATGGCCTCGTACCACTGTAGCACTTTATTTTAATTGGGAATGACTCTTGAGAGATTCCTGAACGATGGATGTATGAAATAAGGTCGTGTACAGCTGAGTTATAAAATAACGAAAAGATTCGCACTCTGCTTCTGTCGAAGAAAATCCATCATGAAGCACAGTGTTTAGGCGATGAGCAAAGCATGCTAGTCTTGGTTCATCGTGTAATGCTGATACAATGTTCGCACCACAATCTGTAGTAATGAAAGCTTTTCCTTTTTGTAATCCAAATTCATCAAAAATGTCGTGCAAGTCTTTGGCGATATTTTCCCCGGTCTTCCGTTCATCCGGGAAAACTTTGCATCTCAACATAGTATGCTTCAGGTTCCAACTATCACTTATCCAGAAGGCGGTTAGATCGAGATAGTGTCGTCGGTTCACATCAACTGTCCACAGATCTGTAGTAAATGCTATTTCACCGCGTGCGATTGGTTCATGCAAAACAGCTTTTATCTTTGAGGCGAAAGACTGAAATGAGTCGATGCACACCTTCTTGATTGTATTTCTCCCATACCATATGTTTTCAATAGGTATTTTTCCGAATTCTGCACCGATTGCAATGCACTTTAGAACAAATATTCATTCAATTTTGAATATGTTCAATCATTTTTCAAAAATCTGAAAACTTGTCCGATGATCCTCGACCGGTTTTTCAACCGGTGCCGGTTGGCCGATTGGCAAAACTTCAACCCAACCCAACCCAGCCCAACCCAACCGGTGACCGGTACCGGTCAGCCGGCAACCGGTTACAACCCTGACGCAAAGTCTATATAACAGGACTGCCGACAGATGTTGCAGCAATGTCACGTGTAGCTACGGATGTTTAGGGTCATGTGTAATTACGCGTAATTGAGCGTGGCATGTCACCTAGTGCATGACAGCCTTAGAGAGACAATGTTTGTTAAATTAGCAATTCGATGGTTTACTGTTGCTTTAGTGCTCAGCCTTAGAAACAAGGGCATTTTCTGAAGCGTGATAATATCATAAAGCACATGCAACAGAAGGAGAAAAATATTGTAATCAAAGACAATGATTATCAAAGATGTAAATGGGTTCGCAATATTATTCAGATTCAAGAGATGAAACATAAATTTAGTGAATCATAAGACCGTGCCGATGAAAATTGAATGAAAAACTTGAAATCTCAGCCAAGTAGCACAATAAGATCTCAACTTTCCATGAAGACTTGCATCATAATGTGATTCATGAAATTCCGTTGATAATCAGCTTCATTTTCGCTTTGTTAGGATGCTTATTGGCAAATGTTCATTTCTTTTGGAATCTAGTAAGTTTCAGTACTACTTATACAGTGGTTTCCGTCGCTAGTAAGTAAACAAGGGAATATTTTGAAAAAATGTGGCTTCTTAATAAATGCACTGTAAACCGTTGACTGACAATTGACAGACATTTGTCCTACAAAATCTATTTTGTCGGTCATTGTTAGTTCTTGTAGGATGATTGCCACTGAACACCTACAATATCTGACAAACAGCGACAAAATGAATAGCAATGAATTATAGCTGAAGTTTTATCAAAGATGTAGGTACCGTAAAACGGGGTGAGTTGAGACATTTTTCGATTTTTTTGCGGGAAAAACTAAATTGAACAATGTTTCCGGATGATTTAGCTATTGAAATTTCGCAGAACTATTAAGTAGGATATAAGCTACAAATCAGTGCTATTTCGACGCTTTATATTGAAATTAAACTCATTTAATCAAGAAAAGCCGAAACAGTGACGAAAAAATCTCGAACGGGGTGAGTTGAGACACTTTAAAAAGAATCCATTAATATGTAGGCTTAATGTCAGTTGAGAAGTCCTATATGCTCGCTACTCTTGTAAATACGCATTTGTAATGATAAGACTATTTTTACGATATTAACTCTACTTTCCACTGTTAAGTAGGCCTACCGGTGAGGTTGTCTAATGCGTAATTCCCATCACTGAAAACAAAACAAGGCATATGTCAGTCGATATAATTTCTTGTAGTGAAAGTTAGGCATGCGTGATCTCTATTGTAAGTTAGACTATTGAGTAAATTATAGAAAGTAGTTATCTCATGGAAGTTCATGAAAATCTCTTGGGATATAAAAGCATAGAAATAGAAAAGGTCGGTTAGTTCCATTCTTTACAGTCAATATCAACGAACTGCAACACACCACGGCGAAGGATGATGGGACTTTGAAGTTTTCCAACAACATTATCACCGTCGACAAGGGCGATTTCGGGAATCACGGGCCAAACAAAACACTGCCTTTCGTTGCGATATCGCTTCAGAAACTTGACATGAAGCTCTTCGGTCGCGAGCATCTGGGCATCAACCTGTCCAACGAAAGGTTTCGTGCGAAGCCTGTCTGTTTTGAACTTGACAAGAACGTAATCCCCGCTGTCATATTCAGAGTAGTCCAGCGGAATAACTCCAGAGAATTTCGATGTCGCATCGCTATGATCCAAAGGCTCATTTTGATTTGCATCAGAAACTGGCGACGAGCGTTCTGATTCCTCGGGCTCCGTCAAGTCAGAGACTGTAGATAAATCGTCATCCATCGATTCATCATCCGATGAATTCAATTGCGATGTTAATGGCGATTGCAAGTCTTCAATGCTCACACTTCTGCCTGCTGCGACACTCACTTTCTTCCGTGTCTGGCGCACAGTCTTGACAGATTTGAATCTCATGGAGCGGAGAAACTCAACCAGACTGTCATTGATTGGTGCCTCAGCTGCGTCAAGAGCTCTCACCTCAGGTGGAAGGGATCGCAGAACGACGTCACGATTTACGGGGTACAAACCGCACTTCTCAAAACCGGATACCAAGTTCCGTTTGCCTCGATCACCTTCATTCAGTTCCGCCATGACAAGAGTCAGCAGAGATGGGAGTTGGTTTTTGGGTATTGTCGGGAGATTTCTTCCAGCGCCATACTTCCAGTTCGTAAGCACACGACGCCATATTCGCTTGAGAGGTCCGAAATATGCCACGTCCAATGGCTGGAGCATGTAAGTCGAGTTGGGGGGCAGGAAAACGAACTTTATGTCGTGGGTTTTGCAGAGGTTGAGAATTCTGACTGACATGTGTGCTGAAAGGTTATCTCCAATAAGGACTTTGGTGCCCGTTTTCTTTCTAACTTCACCGAGGAACACAGACTCAAACCAATCTTCAAATGTGACGTTGTCAATCCATCCACTGTTGGTTCTATTGAATCGGCAGTTTTGTGGGCCCCCTTCGCACCACGAACTCCATATATGCTGGGATTTGTACACAACATACAGTGGAAGCAAATGGCCAGTAGCACTTCCACAAAACATAACAGAGAAGGACGCTTTAGTACTGTTCATGATCCGTTCGGCATACTTGCATCCCCTCTTGACCAGACATTTCTTTATCCCCGGCGAATCAGAGAAATTAGTCTCATCATAATTGTAGATATTCTCGGGGGAATACCCTCAAGCGTCTCAGAGATATTGTCGAAATAATTGTGAACAATCCTGGGCGAAACCTGAGCTCTCACTCTCTTGATATTTGCCGTGAAGCGGTTTGAGAGCCGATGACTGTTTCTCTTTAGAAATGACTCAGCCCAGTCGGGTCCAGGCATGTTTCCCCTGAATCGTCTTACATTCAACCCAGTGGAATCAAGGTGCCACTTGATAAATAAGCGAATGTCCAATGTGTCAAGGGGATAGCCCCAGCTCGCGCAAGTAATCAACTTCTCGACTAACACGTCTTCCATATTAGCAGATAGGGAGGTTTGACCACCGGATGCTCTCAATTGCTTACTTTTCAACGCACGGCTGAGCTTCGACTTGTCGATGTTGTTCCTTGTAGCAGATTCTCGAATCGACATGCCATGATCCCTGACATCACTAATTGCTCGCTCCACAATGTTCTTGTCATAATTGCGACGCTTCGATCCACCGAGCTTCCTTTTGTAACACCGCGGCATCTTCCTTATGAAAGACAGAAACGTTCATGCGATGACTTGTTTACGCGATGAATGATTACGCAATGACGGCTGGAAGTGTGTTATCAATACCGAGAGAATAAGAGTGACCTTCATACAAGTCTAAACAACAACAATTAGCCACCTCTGATACCTTGAAGAGCAGGGATAAAGGCGAAAAAAATTTTGGGGTGAGTTGAGACATTTATTTTCGGGGTGAGTTGAGACACGAAAAGTCACTTTCTTTCAAAAAAATAGCAATTTGACTAATACAGACAATATTTGACTACGAATCCACTTCTACAGTTTATATTGATCGTTTGGTCACCAATATGGCCCCTAGAAATACCCTAGGCACATTTCTTTTCAACTTACCACACAAAACTTTGAAACCATCCGTTTTTGCGAAAAAATGACGATTTCGTTGAATTCAAATTTTTTGACATTTCAAACAAAATTTGTGCAATCTAACCCATGTAACTTTAATCGCTAGTGTTTCTAGTGCCAGATTAACTGCAGAAGTCTTAAGTTTGATCAAACGTCTCGGAATTATTCACCATCAAATAGAGTCAATTGACACTGTCTCAACTCACCCCGTCTGTCTCAACTCACCCCGTTTTACGGTAACTAATTAAAATATGTCAAAATCAATCATGGTTTTGCCACACAATAACACAGATTGCCCAAAATGTCAAGCAATCACTAATCGAAAAAATCAAGCAATATTCAACAGTTTTTGTTTAGTTAATTTGCATGCAAAGCATCTGTTTCGATGTCGGTTGAGAACCTACAATATTCGTCGGATATCGCAGGATATTGGAGGTGACAATCGTCAGTTGATTTTGTCACTAATTTTGTAGGATAATTGTCGGTCCACGGTTTACAGTGTGATCAAATATTTTTTTAGACAGCAAGAACGTCATCTCCGCAAAAAAACTGAATCTTTTGACGTAAACATTTTCACTGTATAGAGACACTTTTTGATAAAGACATTTTTCTTCCTCAACATGGACGCTAAAGAAATCTGCCTGATAAGAGTGAAGATATCTCTTGATAATGTAGAGACGGCAGATTGACTTGTGAATTTGATACTGAAACTTTAGAGATATCAGCTTCAAGATCAATAGGAAATGAATCCATGAAATTGCATCATGAACGAACCGAAGATAATGGTTCATATCATCTCATGGTTCACTGTCGTGCTATGAAGGACAGGTTCGATTTTATTCGTGAAATCCTTGCTCGTGATCAAACTAATTGGAAGTATGACATGTCAGGGCTTCAATCTGTCTAGTACGCTCTAGTAAAGTTGATTTCAGCAAAAAGTTGCTTCCGAAGTTAGGACGGCGGATATCTGGTTTGACTTTCCGCCGCTATTGATCAAAGAGAGGAAAGTTCATGAACTATAGTTCGGTCAAGGCCCCTCTTCCACGAAAACGGGGAACGGTTTGAAACTATTATATAGTCGGGTATTTGGTACAACAGAAAACCTCCACGAATGTGACAGATGACATTTCCTCAGGGGCGACCGCATAGAAACAGTGTTAGATAGTGAGTTGTTAGTGACAAGATAATTTCAATCGGTGAATCTTACTGTTAGAGATTTCCTAGCCTAACAGTGCGGTCAGCCCAGGTTGTTGACGAGAATCCTTTGATACATTAGATAGATTGCATAAATATAGGGGTCGACAAAACAATTGTGCTTTCTTGGGCGATTGATTTGCTTAGATTGTATTCATCGTTTTCATCAAATATCTCGACAACTATCAAGACAAATAAATTGTTGATCTATTCTTAAATAACTTCTCATGTCACCTCCATTTATTGACTGATTATATGACATTTCCATGGATATGAAGTGTCATATGATGTTGAGTTATAATGATTTATTTAATAAACAATATAATAATATGAGAGGATATTGATTCTGTGTTACGGTTGTTTTTATGGTGATGGTAAATATTTCATGTCAGTGAGTGTGAAATTATAGCTTCTTAATGCAGTTGATTTCTTTTCGAGATTCACTGTTTGAATATGGAATTCACGTAATATTATGGATTGTCTCATCAGAACGCCATCTAAAGATAGCTATGATTCTATCCGGCAAAGACTAACCATTATAGAAGTAGATAATAGCTTTCTATGGTATTGTTAATTTCTATGCTAACCATACATTTTGTTAGCGCTTTGGGCAGGGATAACATTATCAAAGATGGAAGAATTCAACATATCATCAGGATTCGATGAAGGTGTGAGACGGTGACACAAAAGGACGATTCCCTTGATCTCGTTCAAGTTGCTGCAGCGAATATATCCAAGAATCCAGGAAATTAGAGAATGAAGTGCGGATGACATGGATTATCTTGTGACTGAAACGCATCTTCTAAATATATTTTATTCAGAAATAAAGATGTATTTAATTAACTAATCGTCCCTTCATCTCCGTTTTAAAGATAAATGTCAGTCACAAGATAATCGATTGTCATCCTAAATTAAGTCTCTAATTTATTAGAGTCGATGCGTACTATTATTAGGGCCGCACACATTATAAAACTTTCTGCAATGAAAGAAATGAGGTAAGCGACAAATCATATTGACATGAGAAATATATGCGGCCAATGCGAGTCACACGTGTCATGAATACGACAAGTTATCTGGGCTTGTCTCTCTGAGCCACAGAAATTAACATTACCATAGACATTTCAAATGGCAGCATCAGATATGCCATGTTTATGATTGAAAGCCTTATAGCATTGTAGCGGAAATTGCTGATTTTCTTGTTTGGTGTTCTCTGATCCTTACTCCCAAGTGACGTATATTCTTGATGCATGGGTCAGCCTCATTTTAATTGATAAGCAATTTTCAGTGAGCAATTTTCCTGGTATTAAGCTTAGAGTAAATATTAAGTTGATTATATACTCCTAGTAAACAAATGAATGAACAAATGTAAACAATATTCCCAAGATGAGAGCATGAAAAAAAGAGTACAGTCCGACGAGTTTTCAAGAAATCTTTCCATAATCATTTGCGCCATCTCATCAATTTTCATTTTCCATAATGTGAAATCTGAAGTCATTTCAATCTGAAGCACATCGATGTTGCCGCTGTCGTATTAATAACTGGTCATCAGATGCTCCATCTTGGTAGATGATCGGCTTACAATGAGGCTGCATTCATTGTTTATGCGATGATTTTCACCGGATGTGGCGAAATTTATCTTATTTTTAGGTTTATGGTGATTGGGACTGGATGAACGTTTTATTAACAGAGCGACTGACGTAAATGTGCTTGAAGATGGAACGCATTTCGTTCCACGTTTGTTGAACCTGATAAAAACAAGACAAGAATCATTCTTGACATGATAGCAATTAAGTGAGAGTCTCTCGTTTTCAAGCACGTGAACAAGCGTGGAGGCACTTAACAGTAACACGGGCGACTGTGATTGCGTTGTCGTGGCGCTGATGGTTTGAATTCAGAGAAGCATGTTTGTTGAAGCTATTATCAAAGAATGTATTGAATAAAAGATGCTTGCGATGCAAAAAGTAATTCGCAGCAATCACTAAAACTTGAATTTTGCAGAGTCAACTTTTGGTGACGGAATTTAAAAGGAAATGACCTCAAATTTTATCTTAAAGATTGGATAATTATTTGGACAATGAATTTTCAGATGTTTGATGATTGCTTCGCTTGAGATGGTCGGTGATTCTTGGAAATGATATGATCTTCTACAATTCCACTTTCAAGCAACTCTTTATTGACAGTTATGTCATGTCATTTTGTGGATGGTCATTTGTTTATTGTACAGGGTTCATCATAAAAAATGCGACTTTCTAATTATCCAACAGAAATTAACAGATAAGGTCTTCGGAGAACTTCGCTTCATTCTATCATCCTTTATTTTCGAGTAACCAAATTGCAATTTTAAAGACAATTTATTCTTCGTCAGTAGTTTAAATGCAGACCTGTCAGTAGCGGCAATGAGTACAGATTCTGCGATACGAGTATTATTCGTTCGGCCAATGACAGAGAAAGCGGATTTATTGTTAGCTATTTATTGTTAAACAGTACCACTACTTCAGTACCATTGTTTTTACGTTTGTAGCTTTCTTTCTATTGGACTAAATTTCTCTTTTGATGACTGATTGATTTTAATGTGTGCTTTTATATTTAAACTACAAAATGATTAATACAGGGTGATCACAAAATGACGCAAGTGGATAAAACTACAATTTTCTAGATAAACAAGGTTCCATTTATATTCAATTTTCAGTTAGAGGGGTTTAGAAGAACACATTACAAGTTAAAGAAGATGTTGAAAATGCCCTCTTTTCTGAGATTTACAGTAATGGGCGCGCTTTACAATATTGGATGACACATACATTAGCATATCTGAGTTAACACTCTTAATACAAGACGTAATGGCATTTTGCAAATCATTTAAACTTTTGGGGTTGTTGGCAAACACCTTATCCTTCACGTAGCCCCACAAGAAAAAATCCATTGGTGTGAGATCCGGTGATCGCGCTGGAAAGAGTTGCTTGTCGATCAGTCACTTTCCGAATATCTGAGTAAGATGTTGCGTAGTTCTTCGAGAAGCATGGGCCGTTGCATTGTCTTGCTGGAGCCATGCAATATGTCTTCCGTTTTCAGTTAAGGTCAGGGTGAACTGATCGATGAATGAACAATACTTGTCACTGTCCACTCGACCTTCAAAGAAAGAGAAATGAATCCGTTCTCCAGACATTGCAGCCCAGACACCGATTTTCTGAGGATGAAGTGAGGTTTCGACATATTGATGTGGATTCTCCGACAACCAACATCGCGTATTTTGTGAGTTCATGTATCCAGAGAGATGAAACCAAGCTTCATCACTCCAAAAACATGTTTTCAAAAACTGAGGATCATCATTGGTCACGGCAATAAGCCAATCACAAAATATCGATCGCTGCTCGTAGTCATTCTGCATCAGTGTGTGCATCACACAGGTCTTATAGGGAAACAGATGCAAAACTTTTCGACAAATCTTCTGAACACTGGAGTAGAACATGTCGATTTGTTGGGAAACTTTTCTGAGCGATTTTCGAGGACTGTTTATAAGTGCACCTTGAACAGCTGCGACATCTTCATCATCGAAGGACGGTCTTCCACTGCGTCTTCGGTCATGCACGGATCCCGTTTCTCGAAATTTATCGACCAATCTCTTAATTGTTGAATCGTGCGGAACAGGAGCGGATGGATTGAGTTGAAAGAGAGCACTCTTTGCTATAGAATAGCTTCCAGAACGAAAATAATTTTCAATCAAGCACACTCGTTCAGCAACGTTGTAAGCCACAGTGAGTGACGAGGTGAAATGAAGTAAGGCGAAGAATGATGTGTCTGACGCATTCGTATGTAGATATGCTAAGCCTGATATTTCAAATGTTCATATCTATGTAAAGAGTTGATCACATGACACAATCAAGTAGTCACGAGACAACCCGTCCTTCAAATGTTCCTATCTATGTAAAAAGTTGATCACATGACACAAGCAAGTAGTTACGAGACAACCTGTCCTTCAAATGCTCATATCTATGTTCACATCTGTTGTATATAATCACGACAAATGATATTCGATTCAATTTAAACTCAATTAAACTCAAAACAAAGCATTTTCTTCACCTGCGTGACTTTATGATCACCCGGTATCATAGAGTGTCGGATGTCCATAGCGCAAACTTCCATTCCATAAAATGTCATTTCAATCATCTGGAACTTAGCAGTAGAGGACAGTATGCGCCAATGCAAATGATTAAAATGCAAGAAATGTAGAATATTGGTGTACCCACAGAGATGAATTGCCGTGCCTGCGTGCTTTGGGTCTAGAGATGACGTTCATCAAGGCTGATGGTCACGCCCAGAACTAGTCCCGAGGGGTAAGAAGATCAATTTCCCATTGAACGCAGTGCAAATTCAAGCCTGAATTTTGACGAACACTGCGTTTAGCGCACACAGTCAGAAAATGTAGATCGTGAAAAGTCGAACGGTGTGAATAATATTTCCATTTGACGAATTGATCACGGAGGAAATTGAATCAAAATAGCTATTTTCTTGAGAGAGGAAATATCATCTTTTCCTCCCGCAGCGATGTTGTACAGCCCGAGAGGAAGGAGGATGGACAGATAGCTAAGGTAGGAAACGCTTATTTCCTCTCGAAAGAAGGTAGCTCTTGATTTTGTGACTTTTAGATGTCTATTGTTTATTATAAAATTGAAGGTTGCTTCACAAAATCTATGAATGAGCAAATCAAGGGACTATTTGGATATCTTGGTAGTCCCTGGCTAATCATAACTTGTTTACAGACTTCTATGATATGTCCTTTATAAGAGTTTACATAGAAAGGTTAACTGCGGTAGGAAAAGTTAGCTTTCTCATCACGTGGGACTGAAAAGTTGATGTTTCCCTCCGGCAGTTTGCATAAGAGAGATATCTTTTCACTCCACACAAAATGAAAAAGTGTACTTCAATCACACAACACAAACAGAGACGAATATCTATGTCAATCTCCATCACTTGCTACCACTGGCTGAGATAGGACTATATCCACTCTAGACACACGCAAATGAATCCATCTCCGCGGGTGTACTGTGCAGGTGATTGAATGCAGAAGCAAATAATAATAGAAGAAATTACTGAAGATGAAGAAAATGCTGTCTAGCATGAAATCGTCACATCCGGTATCATTGTTTTAGCGTCATTGCTTCAATTGTTCTACAACGAATTCGACCGAACTATCTGCTGTAGATGGGGATTTGTTGTGAACCAAATTTGTTGTGAGCGCATAAAGATGCTAGTTGTCCTATGGCCTTCAAGTGTTCTGCAACAGTATTTCCAGCATAAAATGCATCACATTCCTTTGCAAACGACGTTTTCAGCGTTGCAAACTGCAGGGTCACTTACCTGGATGCTTTCAATATCACTTGAAGAACTTCCCTTTACTCAATCGAGACATGAAATTGTTAACAGGTTTACTCACCTGATAATCTTGCGATTCGATGCAATTTGCAGTTGAATTCATCCCTTGTAAATGAGAATCAGTTGAGTATTGAGTTACTCTCAGAACATCGAATACAGTGTGGAACATTTATTTATTCTTTTCACGCCACTTATTTAATATTTTAGAGGAAATGTCGTATTCAAACAACATTTTTGATTCTTTCGAGTGTTTTTACGTCGTTTCCCTTTAGAATAAACCTTCTTGAGAGTTCTACGGTGAACATTATTATGATTTATTGAAATAGGCGCTGTTTGAAAGCAAGTCTACCACATCTATATTTTTCACTCATCAGCTGTTCATATCAATGCATTTGTACTCTCAAACCAAAATTTTCTCCGCATGTATGATCAATTTGGTATAAACGTTGGCACTGATTCAGGTCCTTTATATCCACAATTTTGTAAAGATTCAATTTTTGAATTATCAATTATGTGACCGATATGCAAAACAATAAATCAAAACAAAATCGAAATTATCACAGAGATCTGAAATCTGGAAGACATTCTATTAATACCGATTCTGCCGATCTTCAATGAGCTTATTTCATGACCCGGATGCTCATTTGGGCCGTTATTTATAGAATGATTTAAAAAGCCTTTGAAATCCGTTTCTTAGCTGTTTTCAGCAATTCTTCAACAATGAGCCTGCTGTAAGATTATTATGTCAAAAGTACATTTTGTAATCTGCAGAGTCCAATCATAATCTGCGTATGTTTTGCATATCGGGCGAGATAACTTCTCGGGAAAAGTTTGTTCATCGGATCAAGTTCGCTTGATATTGATGTCTTCAGTCAATAGCATTTTCGTGATGCAGATGTCCAAACATATCGAAGTCTTGCACAATGTAAAAAGAATAATTAAATATTGAGTTGCATCGTC
The DNA here is from genome assembly GCA_907163375.1 of Prostheceraeus crozeri. Taxonomy (NCBI): domain Eukaryota; kingdom Metazoa; phylum Platyhelminthes; order Polycladida; family Euryleptidae; genus Prostheceraeus; species Prostheceraeus crozeri. Next base: position 8,252 of record CAJQUW010011264.1, on the reverse strand, counting down.
AGCAGATGAATAGGAACAGACCTGTCATGTAAAAAATTCCGTGCCGATGCAATGTAAAGTAAAACAGCTATTTAGAATAGTAGCGTCATAAGATCAAAGTATTCTAAACAAAAATCCTTCAAAATAGTCTCCTACCTACTCAACTGCGCGATCCAGCGCTCTTCTAACCATTGGATGCCTCCAGTAGGGGTGGATTGAACACTTCTCGTATACACTGGTTGACAGATGGAACAACCTTCCAGGGACTGAAGACGAATTCCACTCATTGGACACTAGGAAAGAGATGGAAGTCGCAGGGGTTGAGGTCAGGAGAGTAGGAAGGACGTGGGTGGATGCAATTTGACATCCAACTACTCAGTGGCAATTGATAGTTGTGGCTGAGAAACTTTGCCACAAAATGTTCTTTTATGATCCAAATTTTATCATTTTGGTAGCAGTCCGAGGATGTCAGAGGCCGCTCTTAATACACTATTTGGCCAAGTTCATAATTCAATAAATGCTTGTCTTCAATAACATCGGAAAACAAAGGTTTCCATGTACATGCGGAGCATCAGAAAATGCAATTCAAAGTGTTCGTGCGTGCGTCGCAGCATAAACATCACCAGTCGGGACGGAGTGTTTCAGAACATTCATCATTGGATTTCGAATATTCATTGATCACCGCAAGTTGTAGATTCCTGAAGCAAATGTCCGATGGCTTTTATCTTGAACTCTCCTTCATAAAGTGATGCAAAGTCTCTGCTTTCATCGCGTAGTTCACATCATAGAGTAGATATATTAGGTAGAATGGTAACTCCGCATTTATTAAATCCCCAATGTGTATACACTTTCGATTTTATTAAATGAACTCGAGGGGAATACAATTGGGCATTCTTATCAAATGTGAGATCTGCAAATGTTTGCAGTTTTGAAGAAATTACCACGGAATTGAGTGATCATGGTTGTAATGCAGACGGAATGATGATAGTTTACAGATACTCAGTGTCATGACAGCCTTGGAGATTTAATGTTCGTTGAATTAGCAATTCTATGGGTTCCTATTATTTTCATGCTCAACCTCAAGAGTATTTTCAAGCGTGGTCATATCATAAGCAACCTGCCACTGGCACAGCAAAAGGGGGGGACGTCAGACTCGAAGCAACACGGCGGCACACCACGACCGACTCGACGGACAGGAGGGGAGGGGACGTCAGCGACGGCGGCCATCTTGCGCTATCCAGAAGTGGAGTTTTACTTACTACTAATATTCATTTCTTTTGATATCCAACATGTTTCATACTGCTCACAAAGGTGCGTCATCTCGGTAGTTTTTAAATTTGCAAAATTTTGACTATTTTAAAACTGCTCAAATAATGTTTTGGACCACGGGAACGTAATCTTCGCACAAAACTGAATCTTTTGACATAAAAATTTTCACTGCATACAGATACTTGTTTGAGTCAACACTCATATATCTACATTCGACACCACCTATATATCTATGGTTTACATTCATTCTCTTCATATCATTTCCATAACTACTGATCACAAAATCTGATAGTCATCTAAAGTACGATCTAAGATGGTCATTTGAATTCTCATACGAAGATGAAAATCATCCCAGCATTCATTTACAATATGATAAAAGGCTACCCAATCTGAATAATGAAGTGAACAGTCCTCATAAGGACTGATGGCGTTCCCCAATCCGTAAGCTTACAAATGCAATGGTGTTGCAACCACAGAATTAGACAGGTCGTCTCTTCTTCTGTTTGACTCATAGAAATTGACAACAACAAGACCTCTAGACTGGAAGTAGAGCTTCATGCCATGCACAATAACGGCACATAAATCGCACGCATTTTCACTTAGATACACCTGCCAACGTCTGCATCATTGGGTTAGAATCAGTCACATGAGTAAATCGAAGCTTTTCATTGGTTCTTCATGCCCCAACTTAGTTCCCTCGAATGTGCCGCGACCTTGAGTCAATTTCCATTCTAGCGAACTTCAGATAAACAGTTTATTTCTATGATCAGTATTATTGGGGTAGAATCAGTCACATGAGTAAATCGAAGCTTTTCATTGGTTCTTCATGCCCCAACTTAGTTCCCCGGATGTGCCGCGACCTTGAGTCAATTTCCATTTTAGCCAACTTCAGATAAACAGTTTATTTCTATGATCAGTATTATTGGGGTAGAATCAGTCACATGAGTAAATCGAAGCTTTTAATTGGTTCTGCATGCCTCAACTTAGTTCCTTTGGATGTGCCGCGACCTTGAGTCAATTTCCATTCTAGCGAACTTCAGATAAACAGTTTATTTCTATGGTTTGACTAGAAGGGAAGCATTGGAACATGCAACGTTAATAAAATGGCACAATCTCCTGACTAAATACCATAGCAATCGAACAATGAGCAGCCAGTTCAACATTAAACACGCCAAATTGTGCGAAGTTTCAGTCAGTGTCTGCTATCAACCGGATCACACAGCAAAGAGACACAGTCGATGTCAAGTTCTACAGAGAACTTTTTCTGTGAACGCTTTTTCGTGCGCCTGCTAACTTCTTAAATAATTATCGGAGAGCCCAACATTATCGAGAAAACTTTGGGCAATGATCTGAATTCTTCGAATCTGAAGGAATCGTGGCGATCGGAGCATTTTGAAAGAATTCACAGTAATCCGCAAGCGACGCAGAACTATTTTTCCTATCTCTGCAAGGTATTAGAAATTTCTTTTTGCCCACTTAGTAAGTTCGTGCATGTGCCATCTGTTTGAATCAGTTTGCACTTCTAGCAAAGTGATACGATTAAACAATCTAATTCTGTGGTTGCAACCGTTGGGTTAAGCAGTTCTTAAAAGAACTCAATAGTGTACGAGAAACGTCATTATTCAGCAGAATGCAAAATAAGCAAATCATAAATAGAAAAACATGTACATATTCTTGCTCCTTTGCGATAAACACACGTTTTAGATGTCTTGCATTTTATCATTCAACACTAACTGTTAACACTGATTCATCGAAATTGGATATAAACTTTTGATGATAATAAAGCTTCCATATGAATTCTGAAGTTACTTGTTTATTTGAAATTCATCTACAGACTTTCTCCTGCTGAGAATTGTGTACACGCGCTATTTCCGTTCATGAAAACCAAGTGATTGAAATGAGACATCTGAACATCCAACTGCAAGTAAAATATTCTAAAATAATCGTGTCAAGCTTCAATGACTTAATACAACAGAAATTTAGAAGATGGACGGTTCCTAACATTCTATTTATGTGCTGGTTCTGCGGATTGTATGCATTTCTTGACCAGGGCGTGTATTCAGATCTTTTTCTATTTATAGAATAACGGATTTCTCATCTGCTTTTGCAACCTGATTGTTGATACTGTCTCTATCTAAAGCTAATTAGTGCTTCTTAAGAGTTTCTTTTGATTAAGAATGTCTGCAAGGTCTTATGGATGTCTACCAATGAAAGCATTAGTCATTGTTCATAAGTATCTAATTTCTTCTCACAAGAGTCAATCAGGTGATCGAGTTGTCAGAAGCTGGTAGCCTGAGAACGATGTGTAACTCAGGCCTATCGCTGGCCTTTCTCTTGGCAATAAAGCTGAGCGCTAGTCAGGCATACGTGAAATATGTGCCTTGCAAGGAATACATCTACAAATTCCGGGCGAAAACCACAATCCATGGGAGTACAAACATCGTTCTGAAAGGAAAAGTGAGAAGATCAAATTTGATTTTGTTGATACGTATGATTGCTGAATTGTAGGGATTATTAGGTTCGGCTATTAGGGATAAAAGCATGTTGCCTGCCTTTTGCGATAAGTATTGGCTTCGATGATCAATCATGTTTCAATGATTCTTTCGATGAGGCTTAGATCTTGTACGATAGTGAATATGCGTTAACTCACGTAGCTATGTTCATGAATTTGTGCATGCAAATATTGACATAATCCCATCAAAGATGGGGGAAACGGCCCCAGCGCATCTTTGTGAATATCTGTCTATGAATCACATCATTCATACGTGTGCTCATTTATGCCATGCCATAGACATCGAAAGGCATAGGAAATTAATGCTTTCATGCATATTGTGACCATTTGTCAACTTTGAAGCAATCTTTGAAGAAATGAAGATGAAACGAAATCCGGCCCAGATTGTGAAGCCATTGACGATAGTCCGTGGTTCATGCGTGAAAGAGACTCGCAATCGGCTGTCCATATGGTTATTTAGTTGACGGACTTACAGAACACATTAATAATATTTTAATCAACATAAATGATTCAATACTGCTGTTGCACTAACTAAGACAGCATGTTATAGCAGTATTTGATGGATACTAAGAGAAATTATTGCTCAATGTGAAATTTATGCTCAAATTCACCCGGGCATGGCTGCAACTTACAATATGGAGTTGGGTAGATGTTGTATGAGATCTGAACTAGACCTGCTGATGATTGGATAGAATGGCGGATAGTTTGATCTGTTACCGCTTTTCAATTGATGATGCAATTGAGGTTGGGCATCCAAAAATGGAAATAATCTCATTTTCATGCATAATATTATCAATAATATATAAAATTCTTTAACATCATTTATTCTATTATAATGTAAATATTATAGGTTATACACTATTTATGAATTTTGTATATGCTTAACTTTGACCTTAAATTGTTCAAACCTGAGGATATCTTTCTATCTTGCTCGACAAATTCAAGTTTTTGTAGATTTGTACGACAGAAATATTTACATTTCAGGTGGGATTTCAATTTCTGCCGAACAGAACTCACCTTGAAGCGTTATTACGAGTCCATCAAGCGCGCATGCAACAAGGCGAAGAAGGTAAAATGGTATTCAATTTAGTACCTTCTCCTCACAAATGCAAAATAATTTATTTCATTTGCATTTTCTTTAAGATATAATTTACTTTTTAAGAGTTTCAAGAAATGGGATTGGAAAGTTTTTCCACAAGACCCGTTCATGAATGAGAGAATTCTTTATGAAACAAATGCTTATCATCCAAACAGATTATCATATTTTGTATGAGAATACTCTATCGAACCAATTAGCTCTTAACACTTAACTTTTTTTGGATTAATTCACAACCTGAATACTGAGCTCCTGACCACTATGAACACACACTGACATTCTACGATTTTCCTTGGATGATAAATAATTTGGGAATGCTGCACGTTGACAAGAGAAGACTGTATAGTGAAAAATCGTGCTCACGCTCAGAAATAACCGTCTCGAACCACAAAGAAAAAAGATTCACATTAGAGACCCTAAGTCTCACTCATTTGCTTATTACATACAAATCCATGGACCTACTTTGGTGCGTCTTAAGATACAGTACATTGTTATAGATAATTAACGCACAATTAATATTCTTCAAAAATACTTTCGTGCTAGATGCAGACATAATTGAATTAGGTGTCCGCCCTTGAGATGCATTCTGGTTGGAAGGTATGGAGTTGTGTTCAGGGAAAGGTTAGACGAATGCAGGGTGTTGGGTGGGCCAATCGCCGGCTCCCGGCAGTGGATGAGCTCCGCACACGTGACGGGGCAGCCATTAGGTCCCACGGTGTGAGCGTTGTGTATGTGTGTGCAAGAGAAGCGGTGATTTGTGTTGTGACGTCGTGTTTCATACAGGGGACAAAACGGTGAAGAATGGACAGAGGGTTATATTGTGCATGTACAAGTATTCATTTGAGAAGAGTGATTTGCTGGTGAGGAGTTGTGGCAGTGTTCTGCGTGTGCCTCTGTCCAGTGTTTGTTCTAATTTGTGAACTGTGGGGATTGCGATAATAATCTTGTTGTTTTGTCTGCGAGTCGTCGACCGCAAATGTGTCGGCTTGTTGATGACTGAAACTGTGTGGAAACACCAATCCAACTCATGGAGCAATAATTGTTTCATTGTGGTTGCATTTCAGTTGATCTTCTGAAAACGCACAACTTTGGAAATTGGTTTTCCTTCAAAATGAACAAAGACGGAGAAATAAAGTCTGTCATTTATCCGCGAAGAGAATCGTATGATGTCATTGCGGTCAAGAAAACTTTGGCAGGATATTTGAGTGGAAAATTAACAACTCTGGATCAAGTGAGTCGAGGCAACTTTCTTATGATGATTTACCTTTTAATTATTACTGCAGTGAATGCCCATGGCTGGCAACAATATAGCAATCAGGTCTTGATTTTGAAAGCATAGATGAGTCGTGTAGCCGAGGTCATTGTAGTCATGGACTACTGACTTACTTGTCCACGTTGTAGTGTGCTTTGATTCAATGATACTTCAGACTACATACATAGATAGTGGTTCTTAATTCAGAAGCCGGCAAGAACGACGATTGTAGTGAATGCTATGCGGCCTTATTTCATTGATACCGTAGCACAGCCGCCATCTGGATTAAACACCACTATCTATGTATGCATCCAGAAACTTCCACAACTTCTACATGTGTATGAATCATAGCACGCATTCACTACAATAGCAATCATGCTTACTTAGCGGTAGAGGCCTTTGGCATTACCTCCATTTTTCTGCTTAATTTCCATTTTTCAAACCTGATGAAATTTGCTGAAAGTATAAAAGTATTAACTTCATGCATGGTTATGTTAGTATCAATAATATTTACATTCAAATATCACAGATGAAATACGGTTGCGACTTTTCTCTCATTTCTTTGCAAGTTAAGCAGCCAATCAAATTGCCTCAATATAAATGCAAAGGAATTCATACATTGCAATTAACGACTGATCAGTTAGTGGACTATAGGCGGCATATCTAATTGAATGTAAAAATTTATTGATAAAATTACTATTTAAGTGAATATGAATATTCATTGAAAATGAAGAAAAGGAGGAATTATGGAAGAAAGGAAAATTTGGTAGATCTAATCCGGAGCAGCTTCTCCATACTCTTTTATATCACTTGGGTCTTCATCTTAGCCTCCGAGCATGTCAGGAGCATCGTGATCTTATTTATGGTGATCAATCACAAATTCAATTGATTACAGATTACACGGGAGAATACTTACTCTACACAGAGAGAATTTCCAAGAACCATACATTTGGCCTAAAACAATCGAGAATTTATTCGCTGCCAGAAGATCCTGGAAAATGTGTCGTTTCTCTTTACAAAGATTATGTCTCACATCGTCCAGAGGCTCATAACTTGCGAGGTCATAATGCATTTTACTTATCGTGTAAGCGCAACCCTAAAGGCCCAGTTTGGTATAATGCAGTGCCATTGGGAGTCCATTCCATTCAAAAAGTCACAAAACAGTTGTTTAGCATGAGTGATCCCAAGAAATATATAACCAACTCTAGCCTGCGGAGGACTGTCACTAACAGGTTAATTTCATCTGGAATTAACAAAGAAGTTATTCAAAAGAAAACTGGTCGTGTGAGTGAAGCCGCAAACGCCGCTTACATCGAGGCCAGCTCACATGAGAAACGTATGAGTGCTGCAATCTACAAGAGGAATGATGACGCCGATCAACCGCGAACATCAACAATTTCTATTCGTAGCAATGAACTTCCCAGTCAGACAAGCAACAATGCTGTTTCCAGCCTACATTCAATAACTGTACTGTGACAATCAACAACTACTACAACAATTGAATGGGTGTTATTTAACAATGTAATCGCTGATACTGTTTGTTCAGAGAAGTTCCAGGACATTCTGACTTGACCTTGACTTTCCAGGACATTATATTATTCAAGGTCAAGCCAGAATATCCTGGAACTTCACTTATCATAGTTATCATGCAATAAATAGTTGACCATTATACACTTTTGAAAGACTCAAAACTACAATAGAAAAGGGACTTAGAAGTTGGCTATGTGTATTGAATGCATTGAGATATCAGTGCAGCTCCTCTCAATATTGCCAAGAACTCGATGTCATGCAGGAAGTATAATACCGCATTGCTTGGCGTGCTTCAATCTGTAATTGAACTCACTGTCTTCGTGTCTCGTGATTCAAATGACAGACAATTCGTACAATTATGTTGGAAGCACTGAGAACTATGCGGTAATAAACATTTCCTCTTGTTCTTCTGGATTCATACGCAGATTCATGCGCATGAGCACAAGGAAATCTATGATAAGCTTGAAAATAAAACTGCCGACAAAGACGATGTCCTCCTTCCAAGTTATATCACCGAAGGTTAACAATTCAATTAAACAACTTCCCTATCATGGACCAAGTAATTGCAGTCTTGATAATAACAATCAATAAAGCCCCTGTTTTCAGTATTACCG
>CAJQUW010011263.1:0-115000 GCA_907163375.1 Prostheceraeus crozeri | reverse complement strand
TTGCCATCATAATCGACAAAATTCGCCAAGTCTTGTAGACCTTTAATTTAACATTTTTTATGGTCCACAGTTGCCTTGCTGTTATGAAATAGACGTATTTATCATTTATACAAGCATGGGATTTTTCGGCTATTCCGGCTTTTTCGGCTTTTTGAAATCATTTTGATAATTTCGTTTGATAAGCAAAATATGCTAGTCTCTGTGGAAATTTTCGGTTGGCTTCACAAAATCGGCGAAAAGAACAAGAACATCGTCGTCGCATTCTGGATGAAAAGAAGTCTACTCTGAGCTTGCATTCATTAGATGTAGTGTCAAAAGCTGCGTCAAAGAAAATGTCTTCTAAAATACTGAAGCGTGCCTTGAAGAAACACACTTCTTCCCTTGCTAAGCGTGCTAAGATTTCTAACTAGACCCACTTTTTCATATACATTTGTACCTACGTACCTACTATGAATTTCTACTGCTCATCTATGTACATGTAGGTTCTTACTTGATTCGATTTTTGTACATTTAACATATTCTAAATTGTGTAAATACCCATGTTTTTAATACCCATGTATTTTAATTATTATATTAAGTCATATAAATAGTTAAAAAGTAAAGACCTGTGTTAAATATTAAGCCTTTTAATTAGACGATTTCTAGGCTTTCTGGGGAATTATAACCTCAAAATTTTTTGCCGCATAATTATAGGCTCGCTAAACGCTCGCCATGCGCCGCTGATTCAGCTACTCTTTAAAAATCCGGCTTTTATAATTGGTTCAATCCCATGCCTGTTTATAAATGATATTTTTCTACTTTTGATTCCAAATCATAAATGGAGTTGAAAAGCTGATGAAATGGGGTTGCTACTCGACCATTTTGGTAATACCGTAATATCCCGCATATAGGACGCACTTTTTCTTCAGAAGTTGACCTAGAAGCCCAGGTGCGTCTTATCCATTGACACCTTTATTATAAAAAAATAATGCATTTATCAAAAATCAAAAATTTCCTATAAACATTTCATACTTGCAATATTTGTCAATATTTATCAATATATCAATATTTTTGACTGACAGGATGAGGGAGTCATGAATCAGCACACACTGCGATCGTAGCAATTGAATGGAGATGACTTAACTTAATGACACCGTTTCTATAAAAAATAATGGAAATTAAGGATTAAAATTAGGATGCGTCCTATACGCAGGCACACAGTCTTTCCATCGCTTTTGGGTCAAATATTCACTGCGTCCTATACATGGTATCGTCCTGTACGCGGGTAGTTACGGTAATAAAATTTGTCCCGGATTTTCATGTTTCAAGGTTGGCAGGTCTGGGAATTCAATTTCTTGTTTAACGCATCATTGCTTCTGATATGCAGAGTGAGAGCGTCGAAAATTTTTTCCTGGACTTGTGTCACGCATAGTTAAACAATTTGCTAGCTGGCGATCATTAGGAATCCAATTAACTTGCATTTCGTAGGAATCAATCATTTCTCGCAGCATGGCAAAGTCATTTCGAAGTCTTTTATCTTGCACTGCTTTTGTAGCTGTTTATGATTCATCATGTTGTTTTCCGACGCATTGTCAGTAGAACACAATAGTGGGTCGAAATACATTCTGTATGAGCAGAGAGAATAGCTGCTTTAGTGGCTTCAATGAGAGCTGCTGCTTCTACTGCTAGAGTCGAACGCACGACTCGACGAACTTTTCGCGATTGCCATGATATTAAGGCTCCGATTCAGAATCTCCTATGAAAACGACATCCGGATTGTGAGTTTCCATGGGGCAGGTTGCCAAAAAGAAGCATCTGCTTAAACAGATGACGTCAACTTTCCTGGGGCCTTAGACTTCAGATCTATGTTCAATTGAACGTCCGACGACTTGCCTTTCCTTACAGCTTTATTGATGCGTATTGTATCTTCTACTAGAGGATGCTTCAGGTGGGTGCTTAACTCACAGGCGTCGAAGGTGAGATGAGTGCGTGTCTGAATTAACGAAGCCTGCAGTGGCACGAAAACTTTGTATCTTCTTATCCGACAACACACCCCCATAATGTTTGTCTGTGATGCTAATTTCATAGATGGATTTTGCATAATTTATCTGATCCATGCAAAATCCCCTCTGATTGATGGAGTGATGTCAATATATTTGAAAGCATTGTGTTCTTCCTTGCTTATTCTGAACTTTTGTTTCTATGGTCCAATAATCAAAACTCGTTGCTCAACCCCAGCAGATGTCATCGAAATGAATACAAAATCCCTGACAATTTCTCGTCACCGTCAAGATAGAAAAGAGATCTTGCATCTGGAACTGATGCGAGTGCTCCTTTTCCTTCAATGAAACTCCTCAGGGTAAAATACCATGACCTGGCGTCGTCATTGAGGCCATAATAGTTATTTTCGCAACTAGTACATGATTGCTTCTTTATAGCATTCCACGAGTTAGATATCTTAAATGCCCGTGGGTGAGGGCAATTTAAATCTAACGTTCGAATGCAATGATGAAGCAATCTTGTGCACGAGTTGCGTAGAGAATTTTATTTGACGACATGCTATGATGATCCTAGATCACAGATCTAGTCTGTACTAAAGCAGGATAAGTGCACTCATAATTGGCATAGATACGCTCCTGCCCGTGCATTGGAGTAAATATTATTCCCGCGCAGGCAAAAATCTGCTTTATAGGTCAAATAAAGCGACAGGATATCTACAATACATGCACGGAGACAATAAAACTGTTTTCTTCGACCGCCAAAAACCTTCTATGTTGGCTTCCTTCGTAGGAACGAGGAACACGCTTCGATCGATTTCATCACCTTGCAAAAAGATTCATTGATATCTAGTGACTTCAGAGTCCAACCACTTGAAGATATCATAGCCAGGGATAGACGCAAATTTTCTTTCGAGCAAGTGGGAGAATCGCAGCGTTCCTGTAGTATTGTGTTGTCATCTCCATTATCGAAATCCAATTCAAGTCGTTGTCCAAGTTTTGGTCTCCTCTGAACTGTGGCTGTTCCGTCTGAAAGTGATGCGTCGTCCCTCGTCATTTCATCTGGCTTGTTGTTGACATCCCCTTTTTGTAGGACTGCCGTCGTCGAAGGCCTCCGTTACAGCTTCATCCTCTGGGACCTCCAGTTCTTCACAATCGTTATCATTCAGACTGTTGTTAAAATAGTTTCAATTTCGTATCCCTGATGTATAACATGTCCCATCCTTTTAGCCACACGTAAACGAGTCGGATTAACTGTCACGAAAAGTCTACAGTGTTTGATAATGACTTGCTGTCCATCTCTGCCAATCACCTAACCAAGACCGCGCATTTTATTTGAATTGAGACGCTTATAATACATAATGTCTCCCATATTGATCGCTTTCTCGTACGTTAAGTCGCATCGCTTATAACGATCACATGAATCGTTTCGTATATGTAGTGCATTGCATTGATATTTTGAGCTGCCATATCACTGACCGTTACTCCTAATCCTGGCTGTTTATTAAAAAGAGCGCTTGAAAAGGCTGGATTGCGAACGAATACCAATTGATTTGGAGAGAAACCATGCACATTATTCAATGCATTTTTAGCTGCCACTGCCCTGGACAGAGAAATGTTGGGACTACAATGAATGTCTGACATAATTTTCCGGATATTCTTAAAACTCCGTTGTACCTTTCAACGAATCCATTGTTCCATTGATTTTCTGCTGATGTAGTCATGACAACGACATCAGATTTTTTTCGCCATGCTACGAAGGCACTCGTTGAATTCACATCCGTTATCCGACAAGAATCGATGTGGCCTCCCAAAAACACTGAATCAGACGCTAAAAATAACCTCCACTATGGTCTCGGCATTATTATTATGAACAACAGAGGCCGTGCTACATTTTGTCGTAACATCAATCATGTGCAAAAAATGTGACTCCTTTTGTCTGCTTCCAATTCAATGCAACTGTGTCATGGAATGCAGTGGCTAAAGGAAAACCCACTGTCGGTCGAGGTCTAACTCGCCTAAATTTTATACAGGTCGCACAATCTGTCTGGACTTTCTTGATGGCCTCTATAAGGTTGGTGTCATTTTGTTTTGCTCGCTTGAGAAGATCTATCAGTTTCAAAAAACTGGCATGACCAAATTGAATTTCAAAGCTTTGACTTTTACGTCTTTCTCGTCATTTCCAGTTGCAAAAAGAGTTTCGTTGATATTTAGACCAATATAAATGCAAGTATGCTCAGCAGATTTCGTCCAGTAATCTATAATTCTAAGTCCCAGTAATCTATGATTCTGTGATCAAGAATGTTGATTATTTTTCTTATCTCGGAGTCATTTTTTCTAATGATATGAAGTGGAAGCTGCACTTCAAGCAGATTGTGCACAAAGCAGCGCAACGCATTTTTATAATTCGAAACCTCCGTCGCGTTGGCTGCAGTCAGCCTTTGATGTTAAAATGTTATTATGCATTTATTCGATCCGTTATGACATACGCTTTTGCGTCATTTTGCAATGCACCTCAAAACCTTTTTGATGAGTTGCTACGTATCGAACGTCGTGTTCATCGCATTATTGGCTGTTCCCGTCCCTGTGCGCCTACTGTTATTCATTCGGCAAATTTGACATGTGAAAAGTTATTTGACTCTATCAACTCAGATCCCACGCATCCCCTGAGAGAAATTTTTTCTGTACGTTGCGAAAGAGAGATGTCCTCGCGTCATTTGTGCAACCTGCGACCTCCTTTTGCCAAGACTGTTTGTTTTTCTAAATCTTTTATTAAGTTTTGTAAATAATGTTTAATTTTTTTAATGTTTTTTTTAACAACCTCATTGACCATTGTAAGCTTTTTAATTTTTCTCTTGAGTCATTGACTTCATCAATCGCATTATAAGTGTCCACCGATTGTCTATAGTGGAGCAATAAAGATTTAGGTCTACTTTGCTTTACTTTAGTGCATTGTCCCAATATAGTTACTGTGTCCTCCTTTTTACTGAATTGAAGGGAATATCTGCTTCAACGACATCGGTCATCACCAAAATATCATGAGACGATGGTCAACATGATTGAGGTAGCTTGACTGTATTTAGCGACTTTAATTGCTTTCATCGCCGAGCCTAAAATAGGAGGCGATGATGTTGATTCCAAGGGTGTGGAGCGGAAGCGGAAGCGATCGTTTTCATTGGAAGCAGAAGCGGAAGCGAATGCCCGACGATTGCTTCCGCCTCCGAAAGTATCATGATACTAACGACTCACGCAATTCACGTGTCAGGGCGAGGCGAGGCACTTCTAACTTTTGACCTTGAGTCTTGATATGAGTTAAGTAATAGTTTTCTTGCGCTATTGCACCTAATTACAAAATGGCACCTGTATTACTAAATGTAGTTACTTATAATTTTCTCATGAAGAAAACGAAGGTGTATTATCTCAGAATACTGGCATTCGAAATCAGAAAGCGTCAGTATCATCTTATCAAAGACAACTTCACACAATGCGGATTGGTGTATCTTGAGGCAGTTTCATTGTAGCATTCTCAAACACTCCCTTGGTCGTTAAACATTCTTTTACTGCACACGTAACTGACGCAAAATATTTAACTTTTAGCAAGTCAAAAAAACGCATACAACTTAGCTAGGGTTTACGACAGAAAGTTCGTGGAGACTGCGAAGTGTTGACGTCAGAACCTATAACTCGTAAAAAAGTGGAAAGTGAAGAAAAAGGACTCGAAATAGGGAGGTGTGTAGCCGATGTCCGGTCTCCAATAATTGGAATCGGAAGCGACGGAAACGGCTGAATGGAAGCGGATAAAAATCAATCGCTTCCGCAGCCCTGGTTGGTTCCATACGTTGTCTATCCTCCTCTTTAAAGTTCCCCCATCAAAGTGACATGCAAGTCATTTCGCGCCGGTATACAGAATTGCCGTGTCAAAAGTATCGGCAGCGGTCTTGCCACCAACCTGGTTCATTAGAACAGCATGCACAGAACAGCATGCACATCTGTCTCATTTTCATGCGAGATTTTGTCTGGACAACTCGCAGCCTAGTGGAAAATAGATCCACAAATTTTGCATCTACTTAGACGGCCATCATAGCCGGGGCTATTAGGTTGACGTCCTTGGATGGAAGCTCGACGAATACCACCGTTAAATCCTCGTCCTCTACCACTGCTGAGGCACCGACCATATATTCTATCTCGACCAGATGAACGATGCAGAGCATCTTTGACAGTTTCACTGGATTTACATTCGAGAACAGGCGCTTCTGTTTCACTTCGATTATGAAGCCTGACTTTGCGTATTCTGTCAACTTGAAATTTCCTTCGATCTTCTTGAGACGTAAGACATATATGGGAGTATGTCAAACTCTTAGTAGTGCACGAGCCATTTTATGTTCATGAAGAGACAAGTTCGCAGCCCTAAGTAGCCTGCAAGCCAAAACACCCTCTGGTAGAACCATGACATGCTTTTTCACAGCGTTTTACAACAGATGGTCAAAATCTTGCAAGAACTCTTCAAAAGGTTTATGAAAAAGTCCCTTCAAATTTTCGAACTTTTCGTAGGCGTCGTAGGCCAACTGATCCGTATCCTTAGCAAAAAAGAGAATCCATTTTCGCAAGCTCCAGACCAGTTTCCTTGCCGATCTCGGAAGCCTCTACTAGGGTTGGGCCGGTATCCGGCCGGATAATTTGCTATCCGGTATCCGGACCGGTATTACATTTTTTTCACCGGATACCGGATATCTGTCATCTGAGTATATTTTCGTCTAGCTACGTCAATTTAACCAGTCTTTTCATTATATATTGCTGTGGCATCAAGCAGTCTTGAAAATTTAGCATGCCGGGAATCCTAATGCTAAAATAATTCAATTTCATTATTTATTGACTTACTTTGCTTTATCCGTTTGGTGTCCTGTCTCTCCATCTCCGAGAAAGTATTATTTCTGAATAAATCCGGAGGACTAGGACTACATGCTCAAGAAACTATCAGCTATCACGAATACATGCATAGTATTATTGCATGCTACACACATGTTTAAATTCCACATATTTTTGCACTTCAACGCACACTCGGATGTCAACGTTGTTCAAAAGCATGCGTAAAAGTATTCTAGGAATTCAATGTGTGGGATTCCCACGAGCTATTTTTAGCCCAGCTTCCTATTCGATGATTATTCGACGAATGGAAGGCAGGTTTAAGAAAACACCATATGGATTAAGTGTAAATTAAGTGTTAATTTAAGTGTAATCTCTGAATATAATAGAAAGATGACACAATGCTTTAATGATGACATGTAATATCGACGTTGAAGGGACGAAGTGTGGTATCCGCCAAATGCTAATTTTTCAGGAGAGCAAAAATAAGATCGCAAAGTTCGCTGTGTTATTTTTAATCTCGATTCATAACGAAAATACACAACTGCATCACATGAAATTTGTACTGATGTTAGAAAATACACCATATTGTGATTCTATGAAGTTAAATTATAGTTTATCACGTCATGATAAATGATGTAACACCATAAAGTGCACTGATGTCATTTACAACATTTCGTCCTTTTCTATTCACTAGCTTCTCTTGATAGACGGAAAGTGGTAAGCGCCATTCTCGTCGCTTACAACATTTCGTCCCAAAAAGTGAAGAAGAATATTGTCGCTTACAACAATAAACTTATCAATAATTACCTGTATTAAGTTTGGCAAATGGTTTTCTTGTACTGACTAATATTATTTATTGAAAAAAGATTTCTGTTTAAAATGACAAATTTTCAAAAACACGCGTGTATTTTCACGTGCTCATATCTTCACGGTCTCATCATTCATCAGCTTGTTGCAAACTTCTCATTCTTCACAACTGCAACGGCCATCATCGCAACTGCATCTGAGCCCGAGCGAACATGTAATCGAAGTCTGCTGCGTTGAGGATTGTGGTCATGAAATTTTCATCGCATGTCCGCTTTGTTATCATGCTTTGTGCTACAACCATAGGGATTCTGACTGCTCCTCACGCTTGTCATATTCGGCACTCAACGATAGTCCAATGCAACATCAAGCAAAAGATTGCAGCCCTACATCGCGGATAAATTTGCTTTTGAACTTCACAGTGATTTGGATAATCAACATGTAGCGAGCGAAGATCAGGAAGCGAGTCAGACCTCAAAATTGCATAATACAGCAGTTGAGATTCCCGAAAGTTTCGAGCATGACCAGCCTACTTTAGACAACCCACCCAACAGCCCTGCGATTACACCAGCGCAAAATGGAAGGAAGCGCAAAATTCAGAAGTTCCAAAAAGACCACGGACTGGAGTATGAGACTGAAGGCGGGCTCGCCAAACAGGCAAAGGTATCAGAGCCGGGCCAACGATGCTCTGTGACATGCAAGCTGGATTGCAGGGAATTCAACGACGAAGCAATGGGGAAAATTCTGAAAGGCTTTTGGAATTTGGGATGTTCTCGCTTACGAAAGGAGTTCATCAACAGACATGTTGAGGAAATTCCTGTGAAGAGATCAAGGAAAGCTGCAGGCGCAAAACATCAAGATTGTATTTTCTTTCCGTGGGTTCCTCTCGCTTGAGAGTATGCGTGAAATTTTTCACGTCGACTCTCAACATAGACGACATGATGGTTGCAAGAAGTCTGAGGAGCGTGGACGCAACTGGGTGTATCGAACCTGATAGGCGAGGTGGCCTTACGGATGAAAACAGAATCAAATTTCAAGGCATGCGGGATGAAGTAAAGAAGAACATCGATAGGTTTCCGCGCATCGAAGCGCATTATATCAGGAAGGACACTAACTACCAGTATCTGGCACCAGATCTGAACATGAGTAAAATGCACCGCATGTTTATGGAAGAGACAGGAAAGTCCTGCAGCTTAGTATTGTATCGGCAAGTGTTCAATGAGCTGAAGTTGAAATTTCACCGAGCGAAAAAAGATTTATGCTCAACTTGTTTTTCATTAAGGAGGGAAGACTCGGAAGAATATCGAAGCCATATTTCGGAAAAAGAGCTAGTTCGAGAAGTTATGAAGGCGGCGGTGGCTGAAGCAAAAGAATCCTCGAGTTCAGCGGCAATTGTCTTCGATCTTCAGCAAGTGATATTTGTTCCGATGTCAAAAGTTGACGACGTCTTCTATCGCTCACGGCTGTCGTGCTACAACTTTACCACATACGACATGGATCAAAAGCACGACACCTGCTTCTTTTGGCATGAGGTGTGCGCCGAAAGAGGTTCGAACGAGATCGCTTCCTGCCTGAGAAGAATTTTGGATCGGAAAGACCGTGAAGGTGTTGCCAAAGTCATCCTATTTAGCGACAGTTGCACAGGCCAAAACAAGAATTCAATCGTTATTTCTTCTTTTCTGAATTTCCTCAAGACTAGCCAGCATGTTTCGGAAATTCTGATACACTACCTCGAGCCCGGCCATGGTCAAAATTCTGGAGACAGCATACATGCTACGTGTGAGAGGGAGATCAATGAAACATCCCAGGTTGAAGGAGCAGTGCACATACCAAGTCATATAGTACCTTGCTTGGCACAGGCGTGCAAGCGAAGGCCGTACGACGTGGTCCAGATTGACCAGAAGGATGTTCTCAATTGGAAGGACTATGCCTCAAAAGTTGGAATACGAAAAGCCCGTAAAGATGTCGGCATGGATGGCGAGCTGGACTGAAGGAAGATGAGGTCTATGAAATTGACGAAGTGTGACGACGCTCTCCATTACAAAAACTCGCATGCCACTGAGCAGTACATGACGGTCCTGCTCTCTCGAAAATCGAGAAATACACGATTGACAGACCTGCCGGCCAGAGCGTATGGCGGTCCCAATCCCATTTCAAAAAGGAAATATGAAGACCTCATGTTCTTGTGCAAGAATGCTATTACGAATGAGGAGAATCGCTCATTTTATGAGCAGCTGCCGCATTCTGACGCGCCCTGATTCCTGATTAACTCTGACTTCTACATGTGATGCTGCACATACTCACCAAAGAGAGATGTTTTGATATTTTGTAATAGATTTTTTATATTGCACTATGTGCCTGCTTTATGACATAGCTAAATGGCTTGATCGATTCGTTGACTGACTCGATGAAACTGAGGTTATTGACGATAAAAAAGCAGCATTTGCCCAAACCATTTAGGGAGTACATCTGTCAAACAGTAACGCAGGTGTCCCAAATTATGAGGAAAATCTTGAGTCAATAATGATAGGCCAAGTATTTCTACAGTGACAAGTATTTCTATAATGACAAGTAATGTATTCTAAAACAGACTCAAATGTTTATCTACTCTTTAATTCGATTATGTCCTGACCTAATGAAGTTCAATTTTTCCACTAAAAAAAACAAAGAGCTAATTGGAAAAACTGAGCACGCAGCGTCCGTACACACCCCTTTTATTGCTAGACCTTCCTATGCAATTTGATAAGTGAAAACTTCAGAAATAGTCTCGACCGAATGTATTAAAATAAATAAATAAAATGCGCGACGTTTCGCTTGCGCTTCTAATACAGACGCAATGAGCATGTGGTCTACTGCACGCGGACATTAAGTGAAGGATTGTGCGAGTTAATCTCGCGAAGCTCTAGTCGCCTTCTAATGGACATGTTGCTAATATTTCTGTGAAGGATCGTCCAAGATAGACATGATAAACTCGGCTCATAATTATGATCATTAACAAAGTGGCGATAAAACAAAGAATTGTCACATTTCATATGTTCTTGAATACGAGAACGCATCGTTCGCTTGGATTCACCAACGTACGTAGCTTGACCTTCTGAAGGACATTTAAGGCAATGCAGCAAGTACACGCAACCTTTGTCACAACATGTAGCGCGACCATCACCTCGCTGGCAATAGACGCAAGATGCGAGTGCATTGCATTTCATCTCTTGGCGCTAGAACACGATGTAATGGATGAGAAGTAAAAGAAAGGGATACGAATTCGTGAAGACCAGTTTTCTTCAGACTATTTCTTATTTCTCTAGTATCTCTCTGATTGTGATACGGAAGAGATATATTCTATCCTTGTTCTTCTCTTTGCTGCGATTGTTCAATGATTGTCTTGCATTGCGTATGAAACTTGATGGATAGCCATTACAACGATATCGTCTTGTAATTAGGTCAATTCCTTTCTGAATTTCAAAATCATCAGAACCATTCTTGATTGCTCGCCTTAGATCATTGCGTAGAATATTACGCAAGGTTGATCGCGGGTAATTTGAATCCCAAGGAATGACATGATCCGATCGCGATGGCTTAGAATATAGAGAGAATTTAAAAGATGAGTCAGTTTTCGACACCATGACATCTAGAAAGGCCAAGTTTTCATTCTCCGGCGTTTCCAAGGTAAAACTAATGAACTTCCTATACTTCCTATAAGGTAAAACTAAAAGGTAAAACTTCCTATACAAATTTGAAATAAACAAAACACTTTATGATAATGATAGATGTGTTATTTAAATACAAGTCTCGTGCGTTGTAAGCGACAGCAGAGCTTCTTCAAGTTTAAGGACGAAATGTTGTAAGTGACAAACCGTGGCTCTTACAACATTTCGTCCTTGTCCAATGCTACTCATGATTTGGCGCTTACAACATCTTAACTCCTTTGTTATTGAGAATTGAAGTCTGATTTTCAGGTATGTGTTAGAGCTTGATAAGCTATCTTCAAATACATAAAAATGTCAATTTCGAAAAATTGGCGCTTACAACACTTCGTCCTTTCAACGGCGATATGACATGGCGCCATTGAAAATTAACTGTTGGCTTGCAAGATATCCGACTTATGCGGTCAAAGAAGCTGACCTATTCCTGTAGATGCTAAACCATGTCTAACGAGGGCTTCAAAATGAGACTTACAGCCTTTGGGTTGCTAAAATGATTTGCCAAATTTGCACATTAAGCAGATCTAAATGTACATAGCTATCTTAGTAATTGGCTGATGCTTTACAAATAATCATATCACTGCTGCATAGTTCATGTAGCATTTTGCTATATGAAAAAATATGAACCTGTACATTGTATATTATAAAAATCCGGCATACATCAGTGCTTGGACAGCAGCGGAGCGGTATCCGGCCATTTTCCTATCCGGCACAACACTAGCCTCTACTTCCAAGGCTGCTTCCCTCGCTCTGCCTTTCAGCGACAGCAACACCGCGGATCCTTGCTTCTCCTTCGATAGATCCGTAAATATCCTCCACACTTCGACATCCTTCCATTCCTCAAACGTCGTCTCTTTCCACATCACTGTTTGGGCCTTTACATTGATATTTGCCATAATTGGAAGGGAGACCTGCTCTGCTACCAAATATTGATATACATGAAACGTGTGATGAAAACGATTCTTTGTCGAAATCAGTGTTATCTTAAGCCACACATGGTATGGGATCTGAAACACAACATGAAATAATTGTTATCTCAAAACCATAAGCATTGCTAAACAAATATACTACAAAAGATAGCAAAACATATATGATGGAGATTACAACAAGCCTTACTAATAAGAGTATTTTCTTGAGCGTGCTATGATATCACAAGACTTGTCACTGAAAATGCAAAAAATCTTAAATACGAAGTTCATAATTAACTTCAAAAGATGCAAATGGGTCCACATTACCATTCAGATTCAAGAAATGCAACATAAATCTAGTAAAAATTTATGACGACTAAAATTGAATTACAAGCTTGAAATTTCAGCCAAGAGGCACAGTAACATCTCATACTTTTCTATGAAAACTTAAATGTGGTTCATGAAATTTCCTTAATAGTCAGCTCAATTTCCGCTTAATTAAGATACCTGCTAGTAGATTCTCATCCTTTTTGATAGCTAATAAGTTTCATGCTGCTTATATGGTTGTTTCACGTCGTTAGTATATAAACACAGTCAGTATATAATTTGCAATCATTTTGCTCCTTAAAAAGTGATCGAATATTTTTTAGAGCGGAGAAACTTAATCCCCGCAAAAAACTGAATCTTTTGATATGAAAATCTTCACTGTAAGCAGACATTTTTTTGAGTGCACACTTTACCTTATATATATAATATGTATTCATCATCATCAAAACATTGACAACAGCAGAATTACAACAATATAGAAGAACAGAAAAACTACTGAATAAATGTATCAAATTGGAAAAAGACATTCAATTTAACATCACATGTGAAGAAAACAATTTATTACCAAATTATACGAAGATCAGTAAAAAGAATCAACACAAGGAACATCACAAATTAGCAGAAAAATTTCAATCAAGCCTTGTAGGCCTTGAGATAAAAAACTTACAAACAAAAAATATATATATATATAATGTAAAGTACTACGACACCCAAAAGATAAAAGAAAAACAAGCCAGATAACTCAAACAGCCCTGTGGTCCCTTGTGGGCTGTTTGAGTTATCTGGCTTGTTTTTCTTTTATCTTTTGGGTGTCGTATTACTTTACATTATTGAATACCATTTTTGATTTTTGCCATTTTTACCTTTTGGTATATATATAGGTAAGGTAAAGTGTGCACTCAACAAAATGTCTGCTTGCAGTGAAGATTTTCATATCAAAAGTACAGACTCACTATACTACTTACTCAATGTGGAGAAAGCATTTCAATCTCTCAAAACAAAAAATTGCTAAACGCACATATGTTGCAATTACCAGATTTTACGAAGCAATTCATCGTACAGATAGACGTATCTGATGTTGGTATTGGGGTTGCCATTCTTCAAATTTTTAGCGATAAACGTTTTCCGATTGCATATACAAGTAGGAAGCTATTAATCCGTAATTCCGTAAATTTGGAATGGATTTCATTGGGTCTCGGGATTCATCCAAAAGCATGAAAAAATGGTAGGGGTCACATTCTCATGTTCAACATCAATCATAATTTATAAAAATGTGAAAAGTTAAAAAGATATTTCCTCCATGATAAGTCAAGGAAATTAATAGACATATCTTAATCATTGTTTACGTCATTGTACTTGTCACTCATTCCAACCACATAATCTATTAACAAATCTACATTGTACATCTATCTCCTTGAAGAGATATGATAATTTGCACAGCTGCTGCTGCTAGCCATGCTGATAGGCCTGCTTGCTGTTGCGGATATCTTAATGCTGCTCTCAATGTACTTCCATAAGGTCTTACTTTCTATTTAGCCGGAGCAGCATTATCGCATCAGATAAAGCAAGAGAAATTAGAAAACATAATATTAAGATTCACTGTAGAAACGATTTATTTGCATCATTTGTTAATGTCATTCTTGTCAGTATCTCTCGCCTATTAAGCGTTGAGCTCGCGATCTTCTCCAGTCGTCGCCAAGAGGAAATGGAAAATCTGGGAATAGGACATATGTTTATTTCGTTGGAAAATATAAAAATTTTTACAAATTGTACAAATGATGTGAAGCTCCGATGCGTGTTTCATTGACCACCGATCAATATCATTAGGGAGTAAAAAAAGATGAATTAATCTTTTTATGCTCCCTGATACTCCATAGAGTGGAAGTGGTCCCTAGCACGATCCATCTAGTGTCGAAAGTAAGTCAGTGTGGCATAGCACAAGAAGAAATTGTACACAGAAAGGGCCTGTCCAAGAGTTTCATGCTTCTCAATTGAAGGGATTTATGCAAATTGTACGTGCATGCACGCATCATTTTTTGTTTTTGGATATGCATTATGCCTGTGCGCTGAAAGATGGCATTAAATATTAAGAGTTTTCCATAAAAGAATCACTTCACTACTGAGCATGTATGATGGTTATCAAGTTTTCCTATTTTATTAGTAGCATAGTTCGCATCGAGCCTAGAGTAAGATGTATGAAAATGAGGTGTCGCCGGAATCTCATACATGCAAGAGAAAGTTCAGATATCGAAAATGAATGTCTGGCAATAGTTATCGAAATGAAGAAGTTTCAGAGACACGGAACAAAGTTTCAGCTTTATGCGGACCATCAACCTATCTCATATCCATCAGTGTAGAATTGAAAGCCCCGAATAATGCGATTATCTCTATTTCTACAAAACTTCTGCCTCCAAGTCATAGCAACATGATGATCTGAAAATGTGAATATAGACTTTCTCATCAGACAATTAGATTGTCTCAGATTTTTGAAACGATTGTATCTTTATCTTTTATGTCGATCGATCTTTTTGTCGATAGCAATCGACAGCGATAGCGATTGCGACGATTGCTTCTCTGAATCTGATAATTTACGACTTTGAGGCGATTACACTATCGTCTGACTAGGCGGTGGAAGGCAACTGAGGAGAGAAATATCACCGTTTCTTGGTAGTGACATTCGACTTAGGGTTCACCTTCAGGGAGCAGGTCGATTGGGTGTCTGAGATGGTGCGGTCGGCAACCAGGCTGCTCAGCTGTCAGGCGAGGAAGGACAGGGTGGAACACGGAACTGCTAAGGATGACCTGCGTGGTGCTTGTCAGATCGGTCATCCCTTACGCGTCGGCGGGAGCATCGAGAAGCGGGGGTGGCTTCTGACAGTCAATCGGCGCTGATGGCTCTTCATGGGGCCGGAAGCGGCGGTTGGTTGGGGGGGGGGGGCGAGAGTCAGCGAGGTAAGGAAGAAGTTGGGAACGTCTGGTTTGTGTGGGTCTACTGTGGACTGATGGGGTATGAGTGGGCGGATAAGGCGGCTAGGGCTGTTGTGAGGATGGACCTGGGGAAGTCGCCTTGCTCAGAGGCGAATGTTGAACGGTGTTGGAAGCGGATGGAGCGAGACACGGAGTGGCTGCACGAGCGGTGTCGGTTGGTGTACGAGGTTGGGATAAAGGTCCAGTGCTACAGAGAGGACCGGATCAGTTTGGTCTGACTGAGAAGGTGGCATTCCTTGGAGATGAGGTGATACCGGAAAAGGATCGGTTTGGAAGGGTCGGGATGTACATGATTTGTAAGAAAGAGCAGGAAACGGTGGAGCATCTTCTAGGATGTATGACGGTCAGTTTAGGGTTGTTTAAGGGTGTGTATTTTGGCTCAGATGCTTCTTTTTTGTGTTCCAGACGTCGGGAAGCGCTGTCCTACTGGAGCTGGTGGAGGCTAATGAGACTCCGTCCGTAACCGCACATCAGCAACAATAAAACTTCCACTAGCATGACATTCAATACAGGGTGATTAAAAAAGTATTTTTTGAAGCGTGCAAACTCCGATTTTATATTGCTTTTTGTGTGAGGCACTGTGTGTCACAAGAACGGTCAGGGTGTTCGTGCAGCAAAATTGCCCACCCCTATTAATTTTGCAAAAAATGCAGCTTTTAACAAAACTTATGTGATGTAGAAAAACGGGGTTTCTATTTGCTTGATTGATTAGAATTAAGTCATCTGCTTAACCATCTTTCCTTTTTTGTCCGTGGCGTGAGTTACCATTTTCAGCATATCGTCAGTTACTATATTTAGATACTATAGTGGACAAACTCCATTAATTTAAAAGCGCGCTACTTTTCGATCGATCAGTCAGGCAGTCTGTTACGGATCTGCCGCAGAATATTCGCGCTTTGGTAATTGCTAATCATGTTTCTGGCATGAACATCAGCCGAATTTCGCGTACATTGAAAGTTTCTCGACGAAGCTGCGGACGTATTATCAAATTATTCAAGTAGATTGGTTCTTCTACCAATACAAAGCGTGGATTTTGTGGCGGACACAATCGTCTGAGCAGGAGACCTGAGCGAGCATTGGCCCGAGAAAGTATGAAGGACCGCGTCTTACATCTAGACAGTTGGCTGAGAATATTGGTGGCCATGCATTGGAAGTGAATCTTCCACGTTCGACGACACTGTTCGACGATCTGTGCTTCGCAGTGGAATACGATCATATCGGCCACTGAAATCACCATCTCTGTTATCATCACAGCGCAACGTTCGTTTGAATTGGGCACTTGACCATCAAAACCTGATTGCAAGTGATTGGGCAAGAGTACTCTCCGAAGAAGCTTCTGTCGACGTGCGTTCTACTCGCACAGGTTTTGTCGTCGCAAGAAAAGGATATCCAGTTACAATAGAACATGCAACTCCTAGCCGTTGATATCTTCGAAAGGTGACGTTTTGGGGTTACATTTCAATCTTTGGCCCGGGATCGCTCATTCCTGTAGATGGAACTATGAATTCTGCCAAGTATGTTGACATTTTATCTCAACATTTGCGCACTTACTGCGATGTATAGTTCCTGACTATGGTTTTGTCTACCAGCAAGACAACGAGCCTTGCTACCACAGTTCATCCGCTCCAAATTTCTTTGAAGACCAACGGATTACTGTGCTCCGCTGGCCAGTGTACAGTTCGGACTTATAGAAAATATAGACAGTATAGAAAATTTCTGTGCCATACTTAAACAAAAATTGCATGCGAAAGCTTGCACATTACCAGGGAGGCATTGATTGCATCAGCGCAAACCATATGGGAAACAGACGACGAAATCAGAGCAGCATGTTTAGCTGAGGAAATATGCCTTGACTGTTCATGAAATTAAAAATTGTTTTGAAAGAAAGTCAAGTTGTTTATCATAAATTCGTATAAAAGGTTGATCAATATATTTCGACTATTTACACCATAGCCATTATCAAGAATAGAATTCATGGTAAATACAAAAGATTTAAAATTTGATGTAAAGAATCATAGAATTAACACTGTATAGACTTGTAAACATGAATGATATCTATTATGCGTAGAATGAAAAGAAATTTCATGATGAATTTTGATGAATCGATTTTTTCGGAGATCTCTTGAACGCTGCTTCTTTGTTTTTCGTCCTAGCATGCAGTCCGTGCCTGCCAGATCCAGCATTGCGAAGTAGCACATTTCCGCACGTAAAAAAGTTCTTGTGCAATAAGAGTACGGATGCTCTTTGTGGAGCTCGCGAATGTCAGCCAAAACGTGTACGAAACAGTCGACTAACATTCGCAAAGCTCTTGCACTCCGCGTACCAGATGGCAGTCTAAACGCGCTGTTCAATCGTGTGCGATCTTCTCAATGATTCTTCGAACAATTTTTCATTATTCAAACCCGGTTTGTGGAAATTCAGATAATAGAAATCGAACAATAGAATAGGCACATGACGATTCAAACCGAAGAGATCTATGGCATTTTGCCTCAATCGTATCAATCTCCGTTCGAATGGTAAGGTAAGAAATTGAATTTCAGAATCGAAAGATGTGAAAGTGATATATGATTGTCATATATCATATGAAGCCGCAAGATCTGATGTGTTGGAAAATGCATTAACCTTTCGTATTGATTGCTCGTAAGCGAAGTACTAGAAGAATTAGAAAAATACTTCTTTTGGTCACC
This sequence comes from Prostheceraeus crozeri, assembly GCA_907163375.1. NCBI lineage: Eukaryota > Metazoa > Platyhelminthes > Polycladida > Euryleptidae > Prostheceraeus > Prostheceraeus crozeri. The sequence goes on along the minus strand of CAJQUW010011263.1, from coordinate 96,743 downwards.
CTGTATATTGAATTTGAGTGTCATAATGCTGCAAAATATTTTCTGTTTTACTAATTTCGCTCGATCCATAAATATATTTTAACGAAGTAGCAAAAGGTAAAGACTGTTTGAATTCTCAGAAATTTAGTGAGACGATAGAAAAATGACGTATACATGTACATTACTATGATATGATACTAAAATACTTGACCCTTCCAGAGCACAAAAACTATGCATGTCAGTCTAAGGAAAGGGCTATTTTATGTGCTATACCGTATATCTGAATGTGCATGATATTATTGTGTTTCCCTTCGATTGCTTATACAATTTTTGCATTTATTTCCTTTCAGGTCACAAATAATGGTTCAATTACGAAAGGATTCTTCAGTAGATGAATTCAAGAGTTGGGCCGGTACATTTGTCAATGACAATATTGATAAGCTTTCATCAACCTTCCAGCTTACGCCTGAGCTGAAGGATATTCTTGGTGATCATGTGCTGCATGTATTAGACGTCGATCGCGAAGAAGCAGGAATCACATTCGAAGATCAAGTGACGGTGCTGGCTCTCTCCAGAATTCTATCTCGTGATCGTTCAAATTTCGAGTTTCTGCGACAGCCTGATATTTTGAATTGCTTTACCCGACATTCAGGATTATCGGAAACTCCTAAATCAATAGATGCTGTTGCCGTGGAGGTACAGCCACCTTTGACATTTGGACCTCGTGGTTGTACAGTCGCTGTTGAAGCTTTAAAAGTTCTTTCCAATTTGGCGCTTCAGTCAGATACGGTCGTGGATCAATTCTGTCGCGATTGTCTTCCAGAGGCAATTTTAAATAGGACTAGAATTTACCAAGTTGCTTCTGCTCCTCTTTCAGTTCACTACTTTGACATGCGACTGCTATTCCTCTTAACTGCTAAAAACCAATTGGCGAGAGCTCGACTCACAAATCAAAGTACTGCATTTAGTTTTTTATTGGATACTTTTGAACTTTGCATCACCTCTGAAAGCAGCGAGCCGATGACTAGTGAAAGGATTGATTGTAGCTGTGAGTACTTGAAAGTATTATTTAACCTCTCTTCGAATTCGCGCTCAATTGGTGTTAATTTCGTACCAGGCAGTGGAACTTCAAGTGAAGAGTCCATGTGCATTGACGAATGCGGTGCAGAATTCAATAGGATGGTGTCCTTACTCAGTCGCCTTCTTCTTCGACCTTGTAACCCCATAAGTCGATCTGAAGAAGTTATGATTCATTCTATAAACTTGTTAACATCCGTACCAGGGAGAGCATGCACTGGCCTACTGCTGCCACGTACAAGTGCGTCAGCTGATGGCGATTCCTTTGAAGAGCACGATTTGCGCATTATCAGTCGTTTCCTAGATCACATGGAACGCATTTTGGGAAATAAGGATGATGATTGGCGCATCAATCTCATGACATTGACTAATGCATTGTGCAACGCCTGTCAACAAGTAAGACCAATTCGCAAGTACTGTCGCTTGAGGGTGTTACCAGCTCTTAGTGCAGCAGATTTGAAGAAGCTACCTGAGGAAGGAAATACTTTAAGAAATCGGCTTTGTGTTCTTTTGACTTCACCCTACAGGAATATCAAGCAATCGGTGGCGCTTTTCCTTTTTGTTTTGTGCAAAGAAAACGCAAACAGAGCTGTGAAATACACTGGATATGGCAACTTCTCCGGATTTTTGGCTGGTATTGGTCTAATGGCTGGCGGAAGAAGTGAGGCAAGTGCTGCATTGTATTCTAGTGAATCCAGCGATTCTGATAATGAAGAATATGAGCAGTTGCGGACACAAATTAATCCAGTTACTGGGCGTTGGGAGCGACCAAAACCAAACCCAATGGAAGGTAAGTTTGATAAATGTAAATTTAACTATGAATTTTTGTCTTGAAGACTGATTTACAAGAATGCTATAATTGAATTCTCGAAAAAATGAGAGATTTCACATTTGAAAGACTCCGACTCTTCTGATGTTTTATTCGCTCACTGAACGGTTCTTGAAGTTGTAGCTCAGTCTAATTTTCAATCTTGTCTCAATAGCGACTTCACTGTATGCCTATTTAATCTTGTTAACTTAGACGCACACTATGGACGCACACCCGATACCTCAGGTAACCACAATTATCAACTTAGGAAACGTGATGACGTCATATCTGCCAATGATCTGATTTGCCACTGTGCCAGCATGTTTCATGACGAATCAGGTTCGTAAGACAATCAGCGCGAAAGCGGTTAGCATACTATGATGTAGTTTTGCATGCTGATTCTGAATATGACATTTATGAAATCATTCATCGAGCTGTTTTTGAATAAATCGATATTTATTGATTTCAAAGGTTTCCATATATGGCAACCTGATCAATGTTTACTGTAAAACGAAGCAGATACTATAGCTGCATTATCCATGGAAGGAGACCCTAATGACTCAAAATGTGTTTTTTACAGTGCAGATGATCGCAAAGTTTGAAATGCGTTGAATTTTGAATATTTTATCATCTGAATAACGTGCTTTGATAAATCATTATTTTCTTTTTAATCGAGTCACCGTGGTAGATTTTGTCGAATCGGGGATACGTCCTTTAACGATCTTATCATGCATGACATTAACATGACAACCTAATATCTATGCTTCCATTTGCAGTTCGATTGTTGTTCAAGATGACCTTCCAATAACAATGTAGTGATTGATTTGTCAATAGCAAAGTCATTCTCCGTACATTCCTCTGTTTGCCCTGATGACAGTTATCTCATTAGTATTCATAGCTTCATCCGCTCACTCCCAAACAATTGGTCTCCTGTTATGTTTTCATAAATCAATTTCTGTGGTTCTTTTTCATACTTACACATGCAAATGGCGCCTGCTCACTCAATACACCGTTTAACACATGCTGAGTGTCTGGAGAGCTTGTTTCGTTAGCTTCGAAAAATATTGTCGAGATTCCATGAGACTGATGACAGATGTACATGATGACCTGATTAATGATCATCGTATTGGTCATGATCGTCAGGAAAGTAGATTGTCTAGGGCTATATGCAGAATATCTAAGCGATTTTCGGAGTATTCACATGCTAATTTCAAGCGCAAAATTGAAGGTTTTGACCACAGTGCAACCGTTTTTTCTCTGCTGCAATAATCTTAATCCACAGAAAAGCAAAGAGGACGTCCAAAGTCATCTTCATCAGAAAACAATGGAGCCCATTTTCAGCGCATGCATTTATACGGGAGATGCTTGTCAACTAGAGGAAGACGTTAGCCACACCAGTGTACTAAAATCATTTTGATAGGCAATGTGAAAGATCCTATTGCGTTTAGTGGAGATAGGGTTGATGAGCAAATGATAATATGGTCTTTAAAGGACGTATCCCCGATTCGACAAAATCTACAACAGTGACTCGATTAAAAAGAAAATAATGATTTATCAAAGCACGTTATTCAGATGATAAAATATTCAAAATTCAACGCATTTCAAACTTTGCGATCATCTGCACTGTAAAAAACACATTTTGAGTCATTAGGGTCTCCTTCCATGGATAATGCAGCTATAGTATCTGCTTCGTTTTTCAGTAAACATTGATCAGGTTGCCATATATGGAAACCTTTGAAATCAATAAATATCGATTTATTCAAAAGCAGCTCGATGGTTTCTTCTATGAATTGCATATTTTTAATCACGGAGGCCTGCTATAGCAAACATTGCAGATAAAGAACACGGACAATTTTTTCAATAAATATTGATCAGGTTGCATATAAGGAAACCTTTGAAATCAATAAATATCGATTTATTCAAAAACAGCTCGATGAATGATTTCATAAATGTCATATTCAGAATCAGCATGCAAAACTACATCATAGTATGCTAACCGTTTTCATGGACATTTTTCGATCCCAAAAAGTTGTTTCGTGAAAGAGAGAATGTAGAGGTAGTCACTTGTTCATGTTCTCTAAACACATGCCAAAACGCCAAAATGGAACACTGCTGTGTTGCGTAAGCAGGATTGGAAACAAAACGGGCGATCCTAAAGAATTTGCTTTCTACTTACTTCAGATAGACAAAAGACTGAAAAAAATATTGTGCAATAACATTAGAGGATCTCATTTTAAACCGACGAGTCACGATTGCTTGTTTTGAACTTTAAAAAGAAAAATATAGAGTAGAGAACCTACGATGCACCATGCTGAGGGAGCAGTGCATGATCAGATATTCTTTTCTCTGCTTGAGTAAGATGGTTGTACCATGTTTGAAAATGGGATGCAAATTGGTCGAAATTTTATCTCACAAATAACAAATGTTCTAGGATCACTGAGTGAAAGCCGGAACTGAGTGATTTTGTTGCATCGTGATCAACCACATGTATGCATTTCTTTTTATCATCATTCGATATATTTTACTCAAGAATAATCTAGTTGCTTTCAGTCCATTCAGAGACTTGTTTGCTTGCATGCCACAGGGTTCCTCAATCAGTCAACCACAGCGAACCGTCTGTCTCATAAGCAATGTTCTGTTTCTTAGTTACACGGTAAGCGTGAATTGGCAGCTATGACGTCATCACGAATCTTTTACAGGAATTTGCAGACAGAGTAGCAATCAGATAAGTGGGAAAGTGACAGGAAATCGTCGTAGTGGTTGAGTACTTCAATATTCAGGAATAGAATTCGTTTCTGAAATTGACCGAGCTACACCTTTAAATTTCAAGTGTGGTCTCCGTGGCACAGTGGTTAAGTGCTTGGCCTAGCGATCTTTCCGTCCAGAGGTCGAGCCCGAGTGTCATTGGAAGTCGTCTGGAAGGGCATCCGTAAAAGATCAGAACGCTCCAGATTAAAGTTTGACTATGTCAGCACCGTACAAGTCCCCATTAAGGGGGAGTATTGACATAAAATAAAACCACACCTTTGAATTCCACCTTAATTGCTCAGTTTTACTTTTCCTACATGTATCGCTTGCTCATTTACTCAAAATCTCTCGTTCGATCATTCCATTCCTGACAGAATAGTGCTTTACATAACTGCGGTGCCACTGAAAAGTGGAGTCGAATCCTTGATGCTTAATTATGATGATTGAAAACAGATACGATAAAGACTCTAATCAAGTTTCATGATGAGAAGAGCGTGCACTTAGAGGTGTACTCCGGTCAATTTTTGAAGTAGGTCTGCATCGATACTAGAGCATCAATTAAGTTGATTTAACGCCGTCGATTTGCAACTAGAGGCGCAGTTCTATCGCTACGCTTCGAACAATGCTCGGTGATGACGTCCGCTGTGATACAGTGGCAATAAGGGACGGCAGCCATACACAGCGCTGGCTGCAGCACTAAGGTCTCAGCCGTCTCAGTTAAGTCGTGCTTGCTCTGAACATTTTTCCGATAGCGACACGACATCAAACAGGATGCACGGTTTGTTTAGAAGGGTTAAAAGCAACCACAGGAAATCTTAAAAGATGGAGCTCTTCCAATGTTGAACCAGGATTGAAAAGGGGTGGCTGCAAAGCTTCCACTGAGAAGTCGCGCTTTAGAAAAATTGTATGCCTTGACATGAATAATTGAACATGTACGTTTTTGTGCACGTAGTCGCAGGTATTAGCATGAAAGCTCATAGTTGGGTTCCGTCATTTGTTAAAAATAATTACGTTTCGAACAGCCTTAAATATGTCAAAGAACGGTGTTCTGGCGATGCCAATATGGAAGCTTGTAGAAATTCTCCACAAAAAAAGACCTTGCGGTTATGGCTTCAAATACCATCCATGTTCAAATTTTTCTCCTTACAGCTTTAACAATTTTTTACTCGCAATGATAATGACCCCTACTTAAAATCTAATTATAGCAGTGATTGCTGTACGCGCAAAACAAAAAACTCAAAAATTACTGTATCCGTGTTAATATATCACCAAACCCGTTCAGCAACTGCGTGATAGTTTTCTAGAAACCGTACTAATAGTACTTGCGATTATGACCAGGGATTGTAAAAAATTAATTGGTTAATAATTAATTGTAATTTAATTGGACCAATTAATTGATTGATAATTTGTATCCAATTATTAATTGATTGAATCATTAAAATCAATTGCAATTAATTGGATGTGTCAATAAATTCCACCTATGTTAGCACTTGGTACCATTCCTACTTTTTTAAAAATTTACGTTCAACATTTGTACATTCAAACTCCATCTAGGTCTACACACACTCCTTTGAGATCAACTTCCATTTAACAATTGAAAATCACAGGCGTGCGGATTGCATACACGCATGTCATGCTCGTGTGAATTTTTAGTCTGAGGTGAGGGATGATTGATGACTAGTACAGGTTGCTTCTATTGTATGAATACAAAAATTATTTAAATTCACCTCATTTCGCATTTTTCACTTGAGAACATAGTTGAGATATTCTTAATAGATCTTAGTACCTGTAATTTGAGTCTTTAATCTAGTCTGATTTCAGAGATAATTTATAGAAAGTCTAGGGAATATCCGTCGATAAAATGTTCCTTTCTATAAAAAGTCAAAAAATCAAGTCGATAAAATGAATCACATCTTGAATGAATGCAATTAAGGCCCACGTAGGCCTATTAAGAAAATTGGCAATTAACTGTTGCACCCAAAAAGGACCTGATAGCTGGGCGCCATCCGTCACCGAGATTTCGACCCATTAAGCTCAGTTTTTCTCAGAATGGTGGGTCCGCAACAGCTCGTTGCCCAGGTCCATAACACAAAGCTGCTACCTTCTTCCGCCTTTGCACTCAACTTATTGATGGTGATCTTTACGCTTTAAACACCGTCTTTAGCAAGAAATTTCCTCACCGATGGAGCAACGAAACCGCGGCATTCCACTTCAAAGCAAAGGTCATGAGCTCACATTTCCACCCTTGCTTCCGAATCCCTTCGGAATCCTTAGGGGCCGAAACCTTGCTTCATGCAGCCACATGGTTCCTCCCTGATGACTCCATACATAGCAAACTTAATTTTGGTTTTTTAGGTTTCTTTCTTGTTTGATAAAAAATTAAATCGTTTATAAGTTTTAATTTATTTCCCTTGCCGTCTTTAGTTGAGTAGACTTGCCTTTATACGTATTTCAGTACCTGCTCTATACTAGAGTAGGTTACTCTATGTTGTCAGTATTATTTCATTCATTCATGACTTTTAATTACCTAATTATTTACAAGATTCTCCACTAGGGTAATTGTTTAACTTTGGCGTCTTCCGTTTCCTGGATTCTTCGAATTTTTTAACCGTGTCGTGTCTTAATTTGATTCGGCAAGTTCTTCATGTTTGGCAGCTTTACTTTTATGGTCATCCTCAACTTCTTCTCCCAGGGAACGGCTAGTTCGCCCATAATCACTCTCTTCCCTACAGCATCGATCAACACTAGGTCAGGCCGTTGGTCATATATGGACAACTCATCTGGCAGCTGTCTATTCACTCGAACTTCCCACTTCCGCGGAACAGATCGAGACACAAGGAGACTTTGACCACTCGGCACAAAGTCAATCCCCGTTACATACCTAGAAGTTATCATTGCATCCGCAAGAGACTGCTTCCACAATCTCCTGCATGACCAAACCGTGCCGGTGCGTGTACCATCCTCTGTGCAGTACCACATGACAACCAGAGAGGATATGGCGAAGATTGGCATACCTGCCACACAAGGGACAGGGGGTCCGTGCGGATTCCCCATCGTGCCAAATTAGCGGGGTTGGAAATACATCATAGGTCCATTGAAGCTTCCGCTTCAGCTGCCAGTAGCCCATGTTCCACCAATCGTTCCATGAGATCTTGCGATCTTCCTCAGTTAAGCTATCTTCCTTGCTGCCCCTGTTGCACTACCAGGGCAAGTCTCTTCTCCTCTTCCAAGGTTTGCACCTCATTCTCTCGTAACTTCCTTCTTTGGTCACTTTTGCTCATTTCTGATCAAATTTTCTCTCTTTTTCATACCAAAACCTCTCCTACCGTTGTGGACTCCCATCACCTCTCTGTACTTTGCCATAGAGCTGATGGATGACATGACTTCCGCCGCATCCCACTTTCAACTGAGGTGGATCTGAGCGCACCCATAGTAATTCCTTTTTCTAGCCGACATAAAGTAGTCACGCCGTCATTGGTACGGAAGCGGAATGTATCGAAATAACTGATACATTTGTTTTTACTTTTGAGACACGTGAAAAATTCAAGGACGAATTGAATGATTCTATGAGTCACAGATCATGGCAAATCACAGGCGATGAGTCACAGGCGTTGGGCAAATCCAACCAGACGACATGGATGTCTTTACCCTCAAGCTTCGCCTGCCTCAACCGATTCCATATTGTTGAGACGTGTTCCAAACAAGAACCACAAGCGTGTCGAATGAGTACGACCAGTCCATTGCTTTCCATGTCGAGTCCCTTGACTTCGGCCACTTCACGAAAATGCGATCAGGTAAAAGCTCAACAATGGGTTCTGCCAGGACGCTGTGGTTGTGTGCCGGGTCCTGGGATACCGACGACTGACCAGCTGAGGCTGAGCGCTGTGACCACATATTGTCCTTCCTTGGTGTATTCTCACTCCTTTCCACGACGCGAATTGCCTTCCACATCCACTACACCTTGATTGGACTCCAGATGTCCCAAAATCGTGTCCGAATTCTGTTCTCTGTGTAATTATATTATTAGATTTAACGATTATAAACCACAAATAATATATGCAGAAAGTTCAAGGTTGATTGAAGAAGAGGTAGAACAAATTCAACTAAAATATTGAATTTACACGAAATTTATTATTTCTTGAGTAATAGCTTTATAGCAGGGATGCGGAGTCCTATCATTTTGATAGGACTCCGACTCCGCGTGGCAAGTAGTATATGTAGCCTAGTTTTTTTAAAAAAAACTGGTAACCTACATCATAGATCATTATAGGCTTAACTGAACCTATCTTTAGTGATCATTTCTGTATCAATTATCAATCATTTTCGATGAAAGTTGATCAAATGTCGCTTTCAGTTGAATGCATGCTACTCGGCTCCTCCCTTGTTGGTGTGTGCTTCACACGGTTTTTTCCAGTCTCTACCAGGCAGGAAAATCCCCATCCTTCTTCAAAAAATATGAGCACACTTTCGATTTTAATAAACGCTTTGGAGGAGTCATCACACACGATTAACGTGAGGGTAAGAGGTAACAGTCCGATTCTTCATTTTTGTCTCTGATGTGACCTTTGGTGCGTAGGTGTGATCGAGGCTACGAATGCCTGTCTTCTCTACTAAATCACCGAGTGAAAAGACAATCTTTTTTTCACTATCACGGTTCATTCCCTCAACTACTACAAACTTTGCATGTACTGCTGTCTCTGCACTTTTGTTTGTCGGAGAAAGTTGACATTAAGACAGTGACAGATATGCACGAGGATAAATAATTTGTTTATATTATATTTCGGGTCTAGTTATAGGCCGGAGTCCTATCATTTGATAGGACTCCGACTCCAGCAAAAATGATAGGACTCCGGGACTCCGACTCCGCATCCCTGCTTTATAGGTATGTGTAATACATACCCAGAAATTTTTTTGCCCGACATTATATTCTGCATAAGAACCGTAGCGTAAAACAAATGATCGTTTTATCAATCAGAAGGTGTGACCAAAAAATTACTTGAAATTGTTTCGAGGATTATACAGCACAAAGATTCATTATGAAACAAGTGAACATCCTTACTTATCATTTCGACAAAGTCACAAGCCAGATTTATCAAAAATTAGGACCCGCATTAGGTCTTACAGACTTCGACAGGTAAGTATGCATAGGCCTAGTTGATGGGGAATCGCTTTCGAGCATCTGATCAAAATTCAGCTTCATGAACAAAACAAAATGAACTCATTGTGTGATGTGCATCATCAAATTATACCCTCTACATGTCAACACCTACGTATAAGAAGGTATATAAACTAGGACAAAATTCACCTTTATTCGTGCTCTCCACGTTTTGATTCATAAATCACTGCTTTCTCATTGGCCTTCTCTGTATTTGCTCGTGAAATCGTCTATTCATTCACTGCACGCTACGCCTGCAGACAGTGGTGTTTATCACAGCAGACGTCATCACGAGCTTTAGACAAGCGGATATCTCGTAAAGCAAATCGTTGCAGAGTGCCGGATACGGATAGAGATGACAGCTGATGTGTACACTTGCTTTTAAAACAATAAAATCAAAAAATGAAATTTGCCCGGAGTACACCTTTAATATACAATTATAAAGACATTTAAGCATATGATTAAGCTATGATGTATAGAATAAAAAATGTATTATAAGGATTTGAAGTAGGCGATAGAGAGCGTACCAAATATGTAGGCATACATGCAGCAGAAGAACAAATTTTCGGTGCACAATTGGCAAAAGAAACTTTTCACCAACCCTGCTACTGGTGTGAAGACGCTGGGCTGCAATCCTGATAATGGAGGAAGAATGGTCATTCCATGTCAAAACTTTCTTCCAGGACACTAAGGATCGACATGGATTCAACTTTATTTAAATCTTCACGCATTGGTACAATATTGAGGATTTGAATTTCCGACTACTTACATTTGCGCACTTTAGATGTTATTTAGTGTCATTCAGTCTTCCTCTAGCCAAGCTTTGATGTCACACAAATTATCAGGGACGAAATTATAATAATTTGAAACTATTTCAATCAACGCTAGATCGTTAGCACTTTTGATAAGACGACTGTCACTGTTACAATATCCTTGAGAATATTGAGCAAATGATGGTTCTGCAACCTGTCATATGCCTTTCAAAGATACAGTTATATCAACCTCACTCCACAAGAGTCTTCTCTATCAAAGTACACATTGACGGTTTTATACATCTATTAGAGCGGAAATTGGACTAAGGCTGTGTTGATCTATTCCGCATTGTTTGATGAATATATTTTTCAGATCTTCCAATATTATCTACTCTAGCAATCTGGACATAATAAGGTTTACAATGATGTATCTGAAGTCCTTGATTGTCGGGTTGCGCTGCCTTTTTAGAATTGGAAATGTAATACCAAGTTTCAAACGTAAGGGAATTCTCCGTCTTGAATTGACACATTGTGGCACAATGCATCCGAAATCCAAAAAGCAGCTCCAGTTAAGAGTGGTTGTGGATGGTGGTGGTGTCAACCCAGCCCTGCTATTTGGAAGGGGGTCTAGGGGGCCGTAAAGTGTTGCGTGGGCCAACCGCCCGCTCGTAGCTGCGGATGAGCACAGCTGACGGGGGCAACCCACAGGTCCCATGGTGTGAGCAGTGTCTGTATGTGTGTGTGCAAGAGAAGAGGTGTTTTGTGTTGTGCGGTTGAGATTTACAAAGGGTTTTTTAAAAGGGGTGAAGAATGGGCAGTGGGGTTTATATTGTGTAGGTATTCTTTTAACACTAGAAGGACCAAGAAATTTTACTACCTAGAAGGACCAAAGCGGTCAAAATTGACCGGCATATCTTAAGTAGTTAATTAAATTATTTTCATCCATTCAATTATAAATATTCACTTATATTACTGCCTCAGGTATCATTTTAGTCATTGCCCATTATGTCCGATGTCATAACATCACATCTAAGCCTGTGTTACATAATATGGCATGTACATGCTATCATCATGTATGATGATGTGATTACAAGAAATTGAAAAAATAACGATAGTTTGATGATCAGAAGAATTCCATCAAAGTGGACTACCACAAAAATTGGCTAGTCTACATGAAAAGTTTCTTTGGAACATTCAATCGACTTGTAAAGAATTGGCTAAAAAATAGAACAATATATAGACTACTTTGATACTTCAGTAGCAATGAAACATGTAGCAACCGCCTCTTTTTTACCATTCCGCAGCAACTTTTTTTTGCACATTCTGCATTATGTTACAGATTTATTTGAATAGCCATACTGTCATTTTCTTCACCAAAGCCAACATTCTCGCGTTTCTTGAATCGACTGCAATGCGTTTGCGGTAGGCCCACTTCTGCTTTGTCTCTGTCTGCAAATTGTCTTGAAATGCAAGCCATATATGCTGTCGCTGTGATCAAGCGTATGTAACTCATTCGAAATAGTATCGATGATTTTATTCCCTCCATATCAATGAGATTGAAAAACACCGCCATTGGCAAACAGCTTTGCATGTCTGGTATCTCGACATCTAGTCGAAAACAGCAACTCCACATTCTGCAGTGTTGCAGCATGTAATCATTTCAGGAATCCTTTTTGGATGCTAATAAAATTCTTGATAAACGCACGACGCTGGATCCGATCATTGCCGAAAGCTTTTCCCTGCAGGCACTTGTTCATGTTCGAAATCACAAGAACAGATATCCAGTCAGTCCTTGAACGTGATGCTACAGAAGTTCAGTTGTTTCGTGATCACTTGTACTGTCACGGTCAGAATAGTCCGCATGCTAGTCACTATTTTGCATGTCTTCGTCGTCGTTAGAATCATTCCAATCGATTCTTTGCAACTATGTCAGTATCTGATTAGTAATGAGCCTTCTTGGCCACTCATTGCTTCGATCACCTTTAGCCATATGGTTGCTCATGAAACAGTCATGATATCTACACAGTCACTGACTAATAAATTCCATGACCTTATTCATCATCTCCTCTCCATGGTTCTTGGCTACTTGTTTGAAGACATCAATCAATGTTGATTGTTGGTATACCAAAGGAATTTGTGCAAAATTGAAGCAAGAAATGATATTCAGTACGTGTTTCTGCATATTTGTATCGAATTTTCATGAAATTGTGAATATGAAGGATTTTTGGAAATGAATCGCCATGGTTCATCTGAAACAAAATAGAAGTCAAAGGCATAATAAATTATGCGTAGCCCATGGTTGACCTTTCCATGTGAAAATCATTACTCATGCGATACATTTCACTCACCTTTGACAATGCAGCAATCTGGTTTGAGACTACACGCTTATTCCAATTTCTATTCGAAAATTGGATTCAAAGTACAAAATTTCTAAGCGATATTAATAAGTGGTCATTTTTGACCGGTCCGGTCCTTGTAGGTAGACATACATAAAACAAAAAAAGTAATAGTTCGAATCAAATTTTGATCCGACTGATATGAAGCCACTACATGTTCAAGAAACGTCAAGACAAACTAGGTCGGAATATGGAATTTCATAGAAGCTATAACACTTCGTAGTTTAGCAACGGTCAAAAATGACCGGTCGTTCCTTCTAGTGTTAAGAAGGGTGATTTGTTTGTTCGGAGTTGTGCGTCTGTCGAATGTTTGTTCTGATATGTGAACTGTGTGGGGGGGATTGCATTAAGCTTCAGTTAAGAGTCGAGCATAAGATCGCATCCACTATAGAGTAATGGTATCCACAGGATTGTCTCATCTTTAGTGTGCTCAGCGCTCTAAACACTTTTTTTGGTGTGATTGTAAATGACCAAGCCTCGTCGCTCATATCGGCAAGTGCAGTGTCATTTCTCTGATTAAAGCACAGATTGTACTCGGCTGTCAAATCTGACAAAATAGCTCCATTTCTATCATTGTCCAATAATATCTTGTCATGAGAAACCACAACATTTTGCCATCTATTTCGTTAATGATTTTCAAACGCTTTTCCCTTAGTCCATTATTTATTTTTTTTAGAAATTTTGGAAATTTTCCTTATCTCCTTTATCTCCTGGTTAAGCTTTGATCTTGAGTTGTTGTACCATCCCCCAATTCTTACTTCGGTACGCTTGCCAATGATCACCAATCATGAACTTCAAAAGTGGAGTTATCCACGGTTTGGCTTTCGTAGTCATTAAGACAAGTCCTCAGACGAATCACGGCCATCGCACGGTAAATAATATCAAAGCCTCGTATTTCATGTCAATGGACGATGAAAAATAAGCATTTGTGAATTCAGCATGCTGCAGTTGGTAGACATAAGCATAATCGACTTTCGATATCCTCTGTCTTTTGAGTTTTATAAATGTGATTCTCAGCCTCGTTTTCCTTCAAAAATCAACATAACGTATCTCAAAACACGAATACGCATACACGTAATGTACAGAAGTTTACCAATGAAACCTACCTGAGGGTCCCCGAAGTAGTCTGTGATTTATGAAACAAAGGTCCTAAGTACCGGTTACCACACACACTATCAACAAGAACTACTGGAATAAAGTTTCTCTCAATTTCTATAATTTAATTTATGACATGCGATGGAAGCATACATTTTCTAGCAAGAGTGACAGTGTCAGTGATAATAAGATAGTGGTACCTTTTGATAAACATAATTGTTATCTTCCGCCTAAAATTAGTGAAGATTTAGAAGGTGGAATTAGCTGTTTCGGTAGCGAAGTAAAAGTATACTAGATAGCAAAACAAAAAAGTATACTAGATAGTGAAACAAAAAGTTAAATAAATCCCAAAACTAACGTAAAATCAACAATCAATGTAAAATTGCGAAGGAGTTTATTAACGAAAATGAACTTAGGTGCATTAGTTCAGATAAAGCTAATAGGTTCGTGATCTGTAATGCTGATAATTATAACCAAAAGAACGAACAAGTGCTGTAGTATGATGCCATTGGAAAGCAGGCCAATGCTTTTATTAGAACTTGTACGCGTAATAATTCTCTTATAGAATCTCAGGTTAAGTGATTAGTAAGTACTGGTGGAAACCCAGCTAATTTCTTTTCCTTTCTTAAAGATCACAAAAATGATAAAAATAGTGATTATCCGGTTCGCCCGATTGACTCCGTCTGGAACACTCCGATAGAAAAAGTAGACTGGATAGTTGATGGTATTCTAACTAATCGTCTCCTACGAATCAAATCTTATTTACCAAATAGCGATCTCTAATAAAATTAATTAATGAATTAGAAATCCCTAACAAAAACAACCTTGTATTTTTGTCATTAGATGTCGTGAAACTGAATACCAGCATTCCTCTCGATTTAGGAATACAGTACTGCATGGAGAGTCTAAAAGAATGTTGGAGTGATATTGACTGTTTTAGTATCACAATGGATAATATACAAAAAAAAGTTGAATTTCATCTGTTACAACTATGAAATTAAATACGAGGATAAGGCTTATGAACAAATACGTGGATTACCTATGGGTGCTCATTTTGCACCAACGTTCGCGGTTATTTTTATGAGCCATATAAAAACTAATGCTTTAAATAAACTAAACTTTTCTGCATTAATATTCCAGCGCTACATAGATGATATCATCTTTGGTCCCATAGAATTTAGCGAAACTATATTTGAATACGTGTTGGAAACCTTCATTGCTATTAATCAAAACATAAAATTTACTATAGAAATTCATCAGCCTGAGGAATGGCTACCGTTCCTAAATGTAAAAATAAAAGTTGTAGACCAACGAGTCAAATACTCCTGGCACCATAAGTCTGGTCATTCCAATATCACTCTTAGAAAGGATTCCTTCGTCCCGACGCATACTAACTTCATTACAAATAGGATGTCTAGTATAGAAAAGCGCTGGAGCGATGACTCTTCAACTCAAGAGAGTTTAACAGCTTTGTCTATGATACTAAAAGAAAACGGCTACAAAGAGGGTGATTGTAACCAAAAAATAAAAAACAAAAATAATAGTGCTGATAAGAGTACATTTAAAGTACCATACATTAGCGACAAATGCAATAAGTTAATGAATAGAGCCATTAAAAAGTATGATTTGCCCATTAAAATTATTAACGATTATGGCAAGCAGTCAGCTAAGTATCTTAATAATATAAAATATAGAAGTAATTGTGACTGTGGCATTTGTTCGCAATTAATTAAATGCTCCTGCAATGATAAGTTCGTAGTGTATAAGTACACATTCCAACGCTGCAACGAATTCTGTATTGGTAAAACCGCTCACAAGTTTACAACTAGGCACAAAAGAGCTATTAACAATAAATCAATTAGTAGTGCCCTGTACGAACATATTAGAAATAAGCACAACGACATAGGCGGCATTGGGGATTTTCAGGTCGATTTCATTGCTAAACTCGATAACACTCGCGAGTCGCGACACAACATTTACTGAATCAAAAGCAATCACACAGCTTCAGTCCAAAATCAATAGAAAACATGAATTGCAGCAATACAACCTGTCCTCACACATCAATCACCTCACATTTGACGCACAACACACTTCTTAATATCACTCAACTCTTTATAAACGTTCACACAGGCTACCGTTTAGCACTTAAAATCGACCGAGAGCAGGCGCTGGACGCCGAAGGCCCTGTTAGATTGTAACATAATTTGCCGTTTCTTTGACCATTAAATTTATCGAGAGAATTTACAATTTATGTTCCGCTTTTGGACAAACTAAAAGCATAATCAAATGCGATTTCCTTTTCAACGTCTCCATATAATTTGCGAAAGAGTCAGAAATTAGTCACAGAATAGTGGCTAGAGTTAGACAGCGAAGGTCTGATAATTGCAGCATCACTTTAGTGCTCCATCAAACTTTTCTGATATCCATAAATGGTCTAAAACTGAGCCCTCTCGCGTATTGGAAATAGCACGGTTTGTTAGCATAAGCTGGTCTTCAATTCAAATACTTCAGATTTGAGATCATTCATATCGCCACAAACTAGGAATTTTAGATTAGTGTGCTGATCCCACAGAATTAGATTGTTTAATCATATCACTTTGCTAGAAGTGCAATCTGATTCAAACAGATGGCACATGCAAAAACTTAATAAGTGGGCAAAAAGAAATTTTTAAAACCTTACAGAGATAGGAAAAATAGTCGTGCGTCGCTTGCGGATTGCTCTGAATTCCTTCAAAATGCTCCGATCGCCACGATTCCTTCAGATTCTAAGAATTCAGATCATTGCGCAAAAGTTTTCTCGATAATGTTGAATCCTCCAATCATTTCAAAAAAGCTAACAGGCGCATGAAAAAACGCTCACAAACTTCTCTGTAGAACTTGACATCGTCTGTGTCTCTTTGCTGTGTGATCCGGTTGATAACAGTCACTGAAACTTTGCACAATTTGGCGCGTTTAATGTTGAACTGGCTGCTCATTGTTCAATTGCTATGGCATTTTTAGTCAGCAGATTGTGCCATTTCATTTACGTTACATGTTCCAATGTTTCCCTTCTAGTCAAACAGAAGAAGAGACGACCTGTCTAATTCTGTGGCTGATCCAGCTGATAAATCAATGTGAGACATTTGTGAAAATCACGATCATTTGCGAATTCACGATGTTTCTGCACGGTAAATGCATGGAAAATGCACGGTGCAAATAGCAAGATTGGTATGTGGAACATAGATCGACAAAAATTCACAGAAATCAAGTGTCGCGGGGCGAGTAATGAGACGGTGAGCCGATGAGTGAAGCAGCTGCTGACTGAAAGCCACGTGCCAATTAACTACATTTATTTAATCGTTTGTTAGCTGCCTCAAGAGATGAATTATTGCCTACGGGCAATATGTGTGCATTTTATCTCTTTTTGAGTGAATCATTAAGAGAACAGAGACACAGCGCTGATTGACCTTCGAATGTAAAGACGTTGAGCTGCGATAGATAACTTACTTACGTGATTATACAAAATAACGGTGTTTCCTAACGTATAGGTTGGGACATGGGATGCGTTAAATCAAGAGTTGAACTTGAAATCAGGGTTGATTTGTGATTTTCCATTACCCAAACACATTCCTCCTCCTTTCCGCTTTCTACGGTCGAGACGGTAAAATTGATGACTTTCTATTTGTAAAAGATAATCATGGATATTTTTATTCAGCCAGAATTCGGTGTCTACAACAAAACCAGGCTTTACATACAGTAGACACGAGAATTCAAATCTCGTCAAATTTCTAGATGATTGATCGTCCATTTTGAAAGAATAAAAGATGGAAATAAATTCTTCTTTTTTAAAATCAATTTTGAAACTTTTGGATCTGTTTCCATTCAATAATCTTATTTCTCGAAATCAACACTTCTTCGTTCTCTCTTCTTCAGATCAATTAATTTCTCAGATTTCTTTCGATTTCGCGTATGAATACAGGTCCGGTTTTTACAAATATGTTTTCGAAATCTTTCTTGGTTTTCAGTTCTCTACTCTTTAAGACCATGTGCGAGTATGTTGTTCCGCTTGTGAGACGGGATGTTTTCGACTCGTAGAGGACGTGGCTTACCCGATATATCTTTGCCTACTCTTCTGACACCGCTGTATTTAAAATGTTCGATCTCTAGCGATTCCTCAAAGACAGCTACCTTTATTTTACATTATGCCGGTCCTCTCATCTATGGTGCCGGACTGACGTTCAGGAACACCGAAGAATACCAAGTTGCTAGACTTTCTTGTTCTCTCCTTTATTTCGCCGAATATTGTGCTTTCTATGTCATCTACTTTTGACTTCAGTTGATTGTGCTAGTCCTACATGGTTTTGCATTCCCTCAAGATTTTTAAAGGCCGGTTAGAATCGTTCGTTTATTTTACTCTGATTCTGCTATTTTATCCACAGTAATTTTCTTGCACTCATCCATCAGATCATTCACAACGTGTCTTTGCCTTAAAGTTGCCTCAACGAGCTGGTGCTTGATAACACCTCGTTTTCATGACACATTCCATAGTTCCTCCTCGTTCGTGTTCAGAATCTCTCATATTGCATAAAAATAATGCAACGGGTTTCGAACACCGGGCTGTTCTAAAATTCAACTGCTCCAAAGATAGCAGCATTGCAACAGCACTCTCAAGTTTATTAATCCAGAGAATAGTAAATTGCACTGGAAATTGACCGGTGAACCTTGTCATTAACTTCGTAGCACAAGAAGCCCCTACACCACCACACGGTATCTAAACCGCTTTTTTCGTTTTCGATTGTCCACAACTCCACGTGAAAACGGACAGGGGTCTGTCATCAATCACGTGACTTCGCGGAAATTTGCAATCATTCGGCACAATGCGTTGCATATGCTGACAAGTCAGGCACCATTATCTGTACGGAGACACAGAGGCAATGAACGGAGATCACACGGTGACAAGAGCGACGAAGAAAGCGGCGACACCACAACAGCAGATCATTAACGACAAAAAAGAATAACAAGGCGGCACCGAGCGACCAACAACGAACCCAACGACACCAAAAACTCCGACGAAGGACCACCAGAATCGAAGAATGACGACCGAATATAACAAGCAGCACCTGAGAGAAGCGATACACTTCCGCACACCAACGAAGCGAGTCGATTGTGACAAAAAACAAAGTAGCGGGAGAAATATGTCGGTCTATGCAGGGTGTCCGCGCTCCCTGGAGAACCTGGAAAACACCTGGAAATCCTGGAAAACTCCTGGAAGATGAAATTTTACCGTGGAAAACCTGGAAATCCTGGAATACACCTTGAAATTTTGAGACTAATTAACACACTTTCAAAGAATTTTGCGCCACCTTTCAATCTTTTTTCGTCGATAATATTTTTATTTCATGGTATGCTAACTCCTTGAGCATAGAACTTTGGGTAGATTTTCCTCGGAATTTTTCAAAATAACAGAGGATTGGTCAGCCGATGGCTTCGAAATGATGAGAAAACCTGACTACGTACCAATTAAAGACAATGTGTTCATCACGACCGATTCATGTATACATTCTAGGAGAATGATGTCTGGCTTGGACTTACTTAAAATTTCAGGCCGATTAGAGCTTACTTGTAGGAATTCTGCATACCGGTGCATTATTATGAGCATATTATTTTTTTATATTCATGAAATTTTATTTATATTGCGATTCGTCTTCCACTCTATTTTAATATATTATTGACATCAATTGCGATTAATTTTGCATAAACTACATGTATAATGGTATGGTGTAGGTATTTCAAGAAGTAAATCGTGCATTGTGAAGTAAACAATTCCATTTGCTCTACTGTGCAGACCTACAGGATATATTATTACTCGGTAGATTGTGAGACTCATTACCCACGCCAAGAAATTTTGATTCACTATAGCCTCCCTCATATCATGACATTTTGGAATAACATACAGCTCAGAAAAGTTGTAATTCCTGCTTGATATAATTGCCGAGAAAATGTTTTATACAATACATTCCATGAGGTTTCGCCTGCGGCGCTTTAGAAACATAAAAATTCTACTACTTATACTACTACTTAATTCTACTGCGGCGCTTTAAAAAAGCATGAAAGTTCTGCTAATTATACTCCCAAAAAGTTGGAGGTTTCGCATGCGTTACTTTGTGTCAATATGGTTGAGCTCTAATTAATCTGTGGCCATAGTGCATTAATAATCAATGTATTTTTAGTCGCAGCATGGGGCCTATAGCGTGTAGTCGCACAACATACATGATTCATAACTATTCAAAATTGACTCTTGGATTGCTTGTAATCATCTCAAAACTGAAAATGTGACCTGGGAAAAGTAACGCATGGGCCCCCCTAGAAGAGATCTTCCGGATTTTTTGTAAAACCGTGCTATCATCCCTGTTTAAATTTGACGTGTGAATTTGAGTAAAATTTCCTTGCAGAAAGCCTGGAAATTTTCGTTCGAATTTGACCCCTGAATTTTCGTAAATTACCCTGGAAATTTTCATTCAAATTTGCGCGGACACCCTGGGTCTATGGATAATCCCTCGATCCACGAATAATAATTATTCGTCAGATATATTCAATTTGAAATTTTAAACATTATGGCGATATTATTGGAAAATGGAACTACAATCTTATGTGTTGCAATTTACTGAAGACAACTATTTCTAATGCAGCATGTGGCCTTATGGAATGCGCTCTGTGCGTCCTTTAATGGCACATTCCAATGAGCAGCACGTTTTTCGGTAAATCACAGACGTGCGAACATGTATTGCACAATCCACTTCCTCTAGTCATCTCAGAGCTTTCAAGCTGTCGCTTATTTTTGAGATCTGAAGCACTCGAGAGTTATTCTCGAAACGGATGATAGTTTCCTCTTTTATTTATAGAATTTTGACCATGTCAACAACACAGAAAGATTGCCTTTTCACAGAAGGATTTTGTAACGAGTTTATAAAAGATATTTATTATAGAGATTTTAAAGAGTTTTTGAAATATGGATGAAACACTGTAATGTTTAAAATATAAATAAGATGGAAAGATCCAATTTTTTTATGTTAAAATACTTGATTGGTAGCGATATACTTTAGCTGCCACCAGCAGCTATCCTCAGGCGGGCAAGTGTCGAAGGAATATTGTGAATTTTTGTGGGAACTGAACGTCAAATAACCCTCCTGAATTTGAATTTCATTGCAAACCTGCAAAGAAGAGCATTTTCGTGAATTACAGATTGCACATCCCTCAAACAATGAAGCTAAATTACGTGAAAAATGAAATACGACGAACAAATGAACGCCAATGTCACATTATAAGACAGACATAAGAACTATTTTGACGATGCCCTACGTCTCAATGATTATCCAGAAACAACAAATCAAGTGGTCTAGCAACAAACAGAAAAGAAGAAAATCAACACAGATAAAAAACGATGATATGTTTTTAATTTGCATTTATTTCGGAAAAAGTTGACTAACTATAAAGAATAAAGCGCTTCGGAATGTTCTAAAACAGTCGCCACATCCAAATCAGTATAATCTTCGAAACTGTCCTATAAAAGACAAGACTATTTGTAACCGACAAGTATGATCTACCATGTTGCATGAAATAGCTGCAAAAAGTTCTGCTTAGGGCAATATTATTGGAAAATGGAACTACAATCTTATGTGATGCAATTTGCTGAAGACAGCCATTTCTAATGCAGCATGTGGCCTTATGGAATGCGATTGTGGTGCTATCAGACCATTCCACATCCGTATTCGTGAACATTCTACCAACACATCTTCATCAGTATACAAACATGTACAATCATGCAATAATCACAGCACATTATTTGATATAACAACTACTTCAATAAAATCAATTGACAAAGACGCCACAAATCTCAGACTTTGTGAATCGTGAAGCATATTACATCAAGAAATGAAACCTGAAATAATCGATCGATTTGAACTGAATAGCTCCAGTGGCTTTCCTATTCATTTAATGCTTACCATACATCTAAATTTGACTGTTTGCTGTTTTCATGCATTTCTTCTCTTCTCTCAATCAGGTCATAGATTTGCTATCGTTGCTATGTAACCCGATGCAACCTACCTCATGGCTCTCTTATCTTCTCTCTTGCACTTCTGCATCTATCTCCATCTTCTTTTTTAATTTCCTATCCAACTATCCAACAGTTTTACAGATGAATCAGTAGAAATTTCAAATTTACCTTACTTGCATCGATATTCCTTCAACACTTGCCTGAAGATATCCGCTGGTGGCAGCTGAAATATATCGTTACCTATAATCAAGCATTTTAACATCAAAAAAGTGTGACTCTTTCCAAAATATTTATATTTTAGATGTCTGGCCAAAACCTACTCAAAATTGTGATGTTTGCCAACAAATAGAATAGGTTTACGATGAATTGGTAACTTTTCGTTCAGTAACATAAAGTGCGCATGTAGGCCACAAGTGAACATTTCGTTACAAAATATACCCTCTTACCGGGATTCGTCGGCAAATTATTGGGGGAGAATTATGCTCATCCCAATGGTGACATTGTTTCGTGTATTTATATAGCCTTGTTGCTTATAAAAGCACTTTGAAATTTGATCGCGCATTTTTGTTGGAGTTTATGATAATTGTTCTAATGTAGACACAAATCTCGTGAAAATACACGGACTTGCACTTTTTAAGTCTACAGTTCTCGTGGGAAATTTGTATGTATTTCGAGCGAACCTAGCTATCATAGGTGGCATTTCCATGTGTGGTCATCCCACACCCTTTCACCAAATTTCGAAAAACCTGCGTGGCTGACTTCCTCAAATTCAGCTCATATCACGGCATGTTTATGCTTTGAACCTATCCAGAAGATGTCTGAAGTATTTCGAAAACAGGGTTTCTAAGCGTCGGGAAATGTCAAGGAAATGGAATTATCTTTCCGGAGACCTGTGCTAGTAAGGGAAATTTCACAACTTTGTCTAGCCGTTCAAGTTTATAAAAATCTGAAGGCGAGAATGTTTATGAAAAAGCTATAGAAATGGACCGGGACATCGTCAGGCCCAACGCAGTTTGGCTCTGGATCTCCTAACCATGTCAACAACGTGAGTTTCAGTCACCTGGATGTCAAGGGGTGTTGTAGCACGGTAGTCAGTAAAATTCAAAATATCAGGGGCACAGAAGAAGGAATGAAACTTGTCATTGACGTCAATCGCTTGGTCAAGGTCAATATTAATAGACTTAGAAGACGCCGTTTGTGAATGAATGATTTTCCACTTATCAGATGTATTGTTGGAATGCGTTCTGGAGAAGAAAGCTCGCTTAGCCTTGACAAGTTCTTGAGAAAATCTTTCTCTGAGACTGATGTATTTGCCGTAATTAGCTCTGGTAAGAGACTGTCCCTGGCGTCAGATAACGCTTTAAGGGAGGGAGAGAGCCAGGGTGGGTCGCTACTCCTCATCCGAACAATCTTTTCCGTAAAAAAGGTGATGTACAGGTAGTGGATGAGGGATTGAAATTGGTGGACGGAAAAGTTAATATCATTTGAGAGAAGGAAAGAATCCCAATCAACAGCAGACAAAAACTGGTGGCAACAGGGAAAAGATGACGGTGAGAAGGAGTGGACCTTGACTTTCGTGACAGTTACAGGTTTAGGCACAGTAGACTTGACAAGCACACCTTTGTGGTCAGAACGACCTAAGGGGATATCAGGGAAGACGTTTATTGTTTTGCTTCTTGTCGGAGGGGATCGACGGATCAGAGAATAGAGAAATATCAGGCTGGGGAGGCTCAGGAGGACCCGATAGACAGCGATCACCTGGGCGAGGACGAGTCAGGCATTGGGTGACGCAACAGTTTGTGAAACCACAAATAGCGTCTGACACGTCGGGTGATGGGGAAATTCCGACGAAGATCAAGGAGATTGGAGCGGGAATATTGATGCTTCACCGCTGATGCCATCACCGAGGTTAAGCAATCGATGCAGTAGAGGTGGAGAAGACTTGCGCTGATCAGGTAGAAGTGGACGCCGCACGACAAATATTTCGTTTTTATTATACTAATATTGCACATGCATTTGCTCTTGGCATATTTTGTCATTATTACATGTCATGTTACAATTTTCATAACCTTGGGAAGATATAATGTCAATTCTATTCAATTTCTATCTATAGTCATTATTATGATCGGCATTTATCAAAAAAATATATATATTTTATTTTTTCGAAAATTGGAATATTTCAGCACAATTATTACTTTTAAAAAAGAAAACCCACGTTCAATGTTATCCTTTTCGTTTCCGTGTCATGAGATCTTGTTAATTTTTAATGATATTATAATTAATATTTATCAAGACCATGATAATGAAACAAAACCAATCTACATGTGAAGTATGATTTTATTGCAAGATTCGGTATATAACAATTCAAATATTATTCAACATGTAAAATCTCTCGAAAAATACAAACACTTCCAGGGAAATAAGTTGTAGAGATCACTAACTTCTGCTGGGATACTACCGAGTTCTGCTATCAGGTTAGGTATCAGCACATTGTTGATTTTGTTGCACGTATTCACAACTGCTTCATTTGCCTTGATCTGCGATTCAACTTATAGCTGCCGAATATCTCTCACCGCATACGTTTGATCTTCACGAGGGCGGACAGGTGTTGTTGGATGGTGACCCGTGAACTCTATGGTTGGTATCTCGGAGGTCTCCTCAGCTTCCGCGAAAGACGAATTCGGTAAGGTGGTCGGCGTGTCCTCTTAGACGACTGGGATCACTAGACGAAGCCCCGCCAGGAACGCCACTCCAACCTGCGGATCTGCCGTACATGCCGAATAGCCTCTCGTTCGCGACTGATAGCTGTTGAGGTGGTGGACCGCCACCCGTTGTTCCGCATCCTCTTTTGGTCGTCAATTATCGAGTCTTGGCTCTCGATTTCAAATTTTTCATTTTGGTTTTCACTTGCAAAACCGTCCGTTTAAAACTACCACAAGCATCGATGATCTCCTCCTAAGCGATCTTTTTCTTGCGAGCAAAATCGACGGTCTTCTCGTCCGAGTCTATAACGGCTTTCTTTTCTCGTACTCATCCAATAGTACTTTTACTTCGTCCTCAGACATTCGTATTGTCTTCTTGTCCAAACTTTTGCCTTGTCTTCTTGTTGACTTGCCATGCTTAAAGCTTGAAACTAACTTGACTTCAAAGCAGTCTACTCTTGAAATGAATTGCGATTACGATAAACATTTAGCTCCCGTGCGCGTGGTGACTGATGTTTCCATAGTGATTGACCTACTTTATCTATGTGTTTCTGTTGTCTACGCGTTAGGGATATCCTAACGTGAGCTTGTGTCGAGAATCCAGCCTCCGGTGTTCAGCAAGGTGATCCTTTAGGTTATTTGCTATTTGCGTTGGGCTTAAATCGTTTGATTGAATCGTTGAGCAGAATCTCGGGGCTGGAACATAAATTTTGGTATCTCGATGATGGCATCCTTAGTGGCTGAGAGGGTTCCACATATATTTGTATCAACTTAATAACTAAGGCACAAACTTGGTCTGGCCTTAGTTTGAATCTCCATAAAAGCGAGATATTTTGTCGGAATGATATCAAATTGCTTCCCAATGATGTGAAAACAAGCAACAATCTAGTATGGAAATTTTGGGTGCACCGATTGTGAATGCTGGATTTTGTGATCATTTTCTCAGGAAGAAGATTGCATCCGCTAAAAAGCTATTGAGTGCCATTGCAGATCTTCATGATCGTCAAATCTCTCTGCAACTTCTTAGGTGTTGCAGTGGGTTCTGTAAATTCGCACATATTGCTAGATGTTGTCCACCATTTTTGGTATCTCATTTTTGATTCTGATGTGATGGGTTGCCTTGAAGACTCGGCCTGCATCCAATTGACTGATTTGGCGCGCCGTCAAGCACAATTGCCACTAAAATTTGGCTCTCTTGGACTTCGATCAATGGAGCAAGATGCGTCAGCAGCATATATTTCTTCAGTCGCCAATGCTGATTCCAGAGGCGTTCGAATGTCAGAAGTTATGGAAGATTTCAATTCCAAAATTAATCCAAAGTCTTCTGTGTCGAAGGAATCTCCTCGAAGTAAGTGCTACAGGCAACGTGTCTTATCTGAGTGCATCGAAGAAGAAGAATCATGCAAATTTGTGCAGGATCTGCCCTCAACTGTTGATCGAAATCGATATATTGCAACATCCGATCCTCGAGCTTCGGATTGGCTTACAGTCACTCCAAGCCCTGGTCTCGAACAAAAGTTCGAGCCAAATGGGTTCCAATGTCTTTTGAAAATGAGGCTTGGCTTACCTTTAAATGAAGATAATATCGTATGCCCAATGTGCCCTGGAAGGGTTTTGGATCTTTCGGGTTACCGTGCTCTGGCATGTAGACATGGACCGGACATTGTTCAGCGGCATAACAAGCTCCGAGACTCAATTTTTCACGCTGTCGCACCGCTATTTAGTCCCAAACTAAAACAAGGTGCAGGTCTAACAGGTGACAATCATCGGCCAGCAGATGTCCTGGTTCCATCTTGGTCATTAGGACAGTCAGCCGCTTTTGATATTACTGTGGTGCACCCGCTCAGCCCAAATATAAATGATGGAGCGAGCACCACAGAGGAATGTCTTAAAGCGTCTTAAGAGAGGAAACACCAAATCAACGACGAGAAATGCCACCAGCTCGGTTGGAAGTGTATTCCGTTAGCTTATGACAGTATGCAATGTGTGGGGCGATGAAGCGACAGTGGCACTTCAACGGATAGCAGATCGAAAAGCCCTTTAAATGAATGCAGCAGACCAAAATGCCATTCACAGGGAGATGTATCAACAGCTTAGCATCTCTCTTGCTAGGTCTAATTCAAGGGCTTTGTTGGCCAGAACTATCCGAAACAATTGATTTCGCTTGTTTTTTAGTTATCTAGGTTTTAGGTCTCGCTGAACATTTAGTCTTCCTTAATCATTATTTTAGGCATGTCAGGTTAATAGGTATTGTTGATTAATCATTATGCCTGTATTATTCTTTGATTACATTAATAAAGCACATTTTCAAAAAAGAGTCACTGAACATAAAGTGCACATTTAAAAATATCATGTCATGCATACCAGCTGGAAGCATCCGATAAGATCCGGCTGTTACATGGATCAAGGAATTTATGGTTTTAATGTCAATGCCCTGACATAGCAAGCGCAGTTATGGTGATTTTCTTCAAATGTGAGAAATACGGCATCTGCACGGTAATGAAGGAAGGAAAAGGCCTTCACAAAGATGAAAATGCATGCACTCTTTCATCTACATTAAAGGTTGAGTCGTAATTCTGACGACAATCCTCCATCAAAAAGTCACACATACTCGTACATGTAGATGTGGCAGGAAACAGTCATGATGCAGGCACTGCAGTGGTCAAAATCAGACAAGACAGGGAGAATTATGAAAATTGGAAATTTAATTTTGAAAAAATGCGCTGGACAATTGTTAATATTGGATGGGATGACAAGGTTTCAAGCGAACGATTGACTCAGATAGCTGCACCGCACTATATCTTTGGTCATGAGGTTTGCATCAGCCGAAAATTGCACATGTATGGTCACACTTTAGAAATGACTGGGCAGAAGGTGTGCTAGCTCTTGCTTTAGAGAACATTCCAGACTTGCTACCAATAAGGAGAAGACGTCCACTAGCCTTTTTGCACTTTTTGGGAACATTTCACAAATTCTTTGCCCACATCCGATCGTCTTATCATGGGCTTCATGTGAAGAGTCAATGTCGAACTGCAAGCAGCTTCCCAGAGGAAGTACGCGCATTGCATCTCTCAAATTGTTTGACAATCATTTTGTGGACAGCTTTAGATGGGGTTTTGACTACACTTTGCTGAAAATACGTGAATGCAAGTTTGTTATACTGGAAAGATTCGGTGAGCTTCAGAGAGATGCCTTTGGTTGACATTTTGTTTGTACATGATGTTTGATGTTTACCGTGCATTTTTTCGTTGGAAACTTCCGTGCATTTGTATCGACAAAAGTGCACAATAATGAGGTCTTGCCTGCTCGTCAGGGTATGACGACGAAAACTTGCTTTGATAATTCCCCTTAGAGTCTATGGGGTTCATGTCTGGCGAATTTGAAGGCCAAGGCAGAACCTCAATGCCACACTCTTCAGTAAAGTGTGTCATAGTTGTTAAAGTGTGACACGGATGGAGCGTTGTCTTGCTGTTAAATGAAATTGGCCCTTTCATCACCACGCCACTGCTCGACTTGAGGTCGTAAACGATGTTCCAAGATGTAGATATACTGCTCACTGCTCATTGTGCCTTCGACTACGTGTATTCATCCACATCCATGAGCGGACATGCAGGCCCATATTATTACTTTCTGGGGCTGCTTGACTCGTTGAGCAATATGTAACAGGCTTAAGGGTTCCGATCCTTTTCTGACCACTCTAGGTTGAGCCACCTGAACCTGGATTCTTGACTCATCCCTGAATACGACCTGCAAGTGAAATGGAACCAAAATAAGTACATGCGTAGGTGCAAGCCTGTAAGCTGCTTAGGGTAAATAGGCCAATTATTTTCCGGCCTTGTGCAACCTTGCATCACCGCATCGATGATGTTTTATCTTATCATCAATTTAATTTCATCTATAATCGCTCATATCTTAATAAATGTATCACGTTTTACAATAAGTTATAATTACTTTAATTTTATCATGTTCATTAATAAAAATGTTAACAACTCACTTTATTCCTCTGTGCTTCTGTCTCGGCCAGTGTCGGTAGGTCTTAGCCCATTCAAAACGTTTTTTTCTCATAGCTGCGGTCAATAATGACTTTTTAACCAGTTTGATAGCTTTTCTTCCTCCTTCCACTAGCCTTCTACGGATTGTTTGTGCGGATAATTGACCGGAAAGTTCTCGTTTTATATCCATTGTAGTCTGGGGTTTCGCACTGGTTCTAAGTAAAAGTCGATCGTGCTGCAAGGATGATTTACGCTTCCGACCCCAAGTTTCTTGCTTTTCGTGTTACCATTTCTCATGTAATTATGAATGGTTCGATTGATTGTTGTAAGTGAAATCCCGGTTTTGCGTGCAATCGCTCTCTGAGACAATTTCGCGTCTTCATGCAATGTTACAATTCGTCTACGCTCTAGGGTTTTCAAAATCCCGACTTTTCCTGATCCCGGGATCCCGGAATTGATCCCGATTTCTTTTTCCATCCCGGGATTGACAAGCTCAATGGATTTGTTGTAAAGCACAGGGTCATGTACCGGGTGTACCTATAGGCTTGTGCAGGCTGAGTCATGGAGGGCTCTCAGAGGAGTTCCGAAATGTTTGAACTGTTTAATCAGCTTAGAACTTTATTGTGAGATATACACGTGCCTGAACTTCTATGACTTGGCAATGAGTTTGTTTCAGTTTTTATATGCGGGGTATACTAAAGTATGTACTTGTAGGCCTATTGGATCATGCGGAATGATCTCATTAATGATAACAATCATAACATTGATGAAGCTAATATGTGGTTTTCTCATTTTCATGTCCGTCCGTCCAAATGACTTTTGTTTCGTCTTGTAAAAGCATGATGTTGGATAATACCGGTACATGTTGTAGTAAACCACGCTTATTCATATATGTCTTGACCACTTTCTTAATCTCCAGACCAGTTGACTGAATACCCTATACTGTAGATTACCTATACTCGTATAGCTTTTTTTGCAATATCAATGAAAATGAGAAATTAAATGCATTTGGCATTCACATATCCACACAAAAATAACTCCAAGCTCAATAGGATCACGATAAAAATTTACAAAAGTACGGTAATAGAAATACATGTAGGAAAACATGTAGGTGTACATGTAGAAATACATGATAAATGAAAAAGTGATTAGTGATAATGAAATGTTTAATGCAACAATGTATTGTAATGGACACAATGAACAGCGTGTAGGTAGATTGTAAGATTTAAGCATACACATTCATCCATTCACACGCGCACATCGTTCGGCGCAAACATTTTTTGCGAATGCGTTATAATATTTGTGTGATTGGACGCCTACACACTGATATGATGAACTCCAGGAAGGACACACACGCTCTCTCGCGTGAGCCAGTTAGTATCACACTTGGGAGATGACAAGCATGCCTAGCTAAAGAACAATATCAATCGTCTTGGCTCAAGATGAGACTGATGCAGCTGTGCAAAGCTTGAAATTCTTATAGGCATCCTACTGATTATGAGATGGTGGCGAATCCCGGGATCCCGGTTACCTAATCCCGGGATTCAGAATCCCGTAAATCCTCATCGATCCCGAGATCCCGGGATTGGAACCTTACTACGCTCCTCAGGTTTCAAGTCAATTATCGGGAACACTGTGATGAATGGAAATGAAAAGATCAAGCCGCAATTCTCATACATTGTTATATGATGGGAATGTGTTGAAAGCCAATGAGTTGTCTGTACGCCGACCAATTGGTAAGGCACTGACAAAACGAGCAAAACAGCAACAATAATAGAATTCGTTTCTATCCAGTGTCATTGATGTTCCCATAAACCCATACTTGAACAGAAGTTCAGTAATTACTATCAAGTGACTAAATGAATTTATCGAATGATGTAAATATATGATAGAATTAATTAGTGGTCCACTCTATGCCAGTTTTGAAAATAGGAAGCTAGAAATGTAGAATAAATAAGAATATGGAAATTAGGAACTTTAAGATTTAGAATACTAACAATATATGATTCAGGCCACAATATGATTTTTCCCTCTTCTTTCACATGGCCTTCGAGACTCGTCGTGGCTTCTTTAATGAGTCTTCGCCAAATCATCCTATCGGGCTCAACACATACAATTGTTGTCAGATTCATTCCGATGTTCATTACTGCTCCACATTGAATCCTTGGTCATCGTGCGCATTCCAAATGCACGTCCCTCTAGCAGCTCTTTTTCATCGAGGTGTGTCGCTTCAGATGTCCAAAATATCGTAGCTGTTGGGCACTAGTGCGTCTTATCAGCCTGTTGTTGAGTTCTTAAAGCACCGTTGCATTCGTCATGTGGGCTGTCCCAGAGGACGAACGACAAGTGGCAAATCAAGATGGAAAAATGAAAGTTCACCAACTATGAGAATGGCCACATTGAAAGTTGGAAGCATGTCTAAAAGATCGGACGAACTTGTTGACGTCATGTGGAGAAGGCGAAGAGACGTGTGTTGCATGGAGGAAACGAGATGGAGAGGAAGAAGTGCGAGGTAGTTTGGAGCATCCGGCGCTAGATGCAATTTCTTCCCGGCATGTGTAATTATAATAATAATAATATGGTGTATATTTCTCAAAATGAATGGAAATCATAGTTGCACAAAAATGTAAATCAGCAAAGCATGCACAAATAACTAAAAGAAAATCGCATCAATACGAGTCGATACACACATGGACATGTTGATTTCATTGTTCATCAGTACAGTGGTAACCGGGAAAATGACAATCTGCGCTTTTGAGTTCGGCAGAGGGGAACACAATAATGGCCGGTATAACGCAGACTAGTAGGTAAGATGTGGTTGGCATTGTTTTTGATAGTTTTGAATAACCTTTTACTGATTCTTTCACGTCTGTCTGAAATGTTGTCGTCTACACAAAGTGGATCAGCAGAATTGTATATTATCCTCAAAGCCCGATTTTCAACACGCTGCAGTTTTAAACTGAGAGAATTCGGCAAGCTTACAAATACTGGGCACGCGAATTCTAGTAAGTAGAGTATAAGTACTCTATAGATCGTCAAAAGATCATTTTCTCCGGTAAAGTGTCGAACTTTCTTTAAGACGTAGAGCCGTTGATTGCATTTAGGTACAATGCCTGCGATGTGGTCATGCCATGTTAGTCTGTCGTTTAATGTGACACCAAGCACCTTGGTTTTAGACACGACAGGAATGGGCAAATTTGGAGTGAAATGGTGGTTACGCTTCATACATATAATGGCATTCGATTTATTCTTATTTAATCTTAGATTGTTTTCGATACACCACTGCTCAATGTGAAGAGCTTCGTTTAGTATAGTTTGGTGATAGTCTCTGTTCTTGGTGAGAGGAATAATCAAGTTGATATCATCAGCATATTGAATCAGGGCTGCAGAATCAGTATTGCAACTCACGTCTCCCGTGAACAAATAGAATATTGCAGGTCCGAGTACTTACCCCTAAGGAATACCTCTTTTGACATCAACAGGATACGAATAGCAATTCCGCACTCTTACTCGACGTTGACAGTCTTTGAGGTAGTTTGTGATCCACTTAACACAACCTTCAGGCACTTCACTCTGCTTAAGCTTCCTTATTACCAGAGTGTGATCGATGCTGTCAAATGCTGAGGACATGTCGAAGGATATTATCACAACACCATCAGTCTCTTTATTATTATACATGCATAGAGCTCTCATCGTAACATCGGCGACGGCAGTAGTTGTTGAATGGCCTCTCCGAAAGCCGTGTTGCCTTGCACCAAATAAAGGTTGAAAAATGCCTGTCATTTTATTGAGGACTTTTTTCTCAAAAATTTTAGCTGGCACTGGCAACAAGCTGATGGGGCGGAGCTATCGATAGATGGTGGCGATGTCTTCGAAACGGGAGTAATGATGGCATTTTTCCAAGATTGTGGAAATTCCCTCTGTTGTACTGAGGCTTCAAAAATCCTTTTTAGAGGAAGTGTGATGAAATCAGCCAGTTCAAGATACAGCCTAGTTGGGATTTCATCGGTTCCCGAGGATTTCTTCACAGAAAGAGACATAAGCCGGTTATACACATCTTCTCCAGTGATATCAATGTCCCATGCGTCAGGCAGACAACAAGGTTCTTCAGCTGATTTGTCATTATTTAAGGAGAAAGTGGCTGCCGAAGTATCTGCAAGTAGATCGGAGACTGTTTTGCCAGTTTGGAGCCAGTTTTGCTTGTTGGCTTTGCCAGTAATTTGGTTGACTACTCTCAGAGGAGTAGAGGAGTATTCGCTGTTGGCGTCGCATCAATGAGCGGAGTGAACGAAGGAATCATTGCAGTCAAACTAGTAACCGGCAATCGGCTATAAAATATCATTTCTATCTGTGCGAAGTGATGAAGAAAAAGAAGGGTTTTGGCGACTGCCTTTATAACGTTTTGCGTGTAATACCCTATCAGAATTCATCTTTCTTGAGGATTCGACTTAAATGGTCTTGCTGGACGTGATGTGGAGGGCTTCGACAGCGTTCATGGTGGTTTCGGACATGGCATAATTAACTCGGAGGGAGTTAAAGGCATCCTTGCAACAAGCATGGATGGCTACCTGAACACGTTATTCCGTGAAAGGGAGAGCCACTTACTGACTTATGCCCCTGATGAGAGTGTGACATGGATTGACTTTGTGTTGGTTAGAGACAGAGACGAGAAGCACGTAAAATATATCAGAGTGGCGAAGAATGTGTTTCACAGCACCGATTAGTCGCTGCCTAATTATTGTCTAGAACTGAACACAAAAGAAGAAGTTCACGCCAAAATAAAATTGTGGGAACTGAAGAAAGATAATAAAGTTGCAAATATAGAGACGAGGTTCTGAAAAGAGAGACCGAATTTAACATGGTGAACGGGGTGGACAGAAAATGGAGAACAATGAATAGAAATTGGTTGCAAGCGACAGATGAGGTATGTGACGCTGCGGCATGTGTGCAGATGAGGAAGAAGACTAAAGACACAGGGAGGGGCTGGGTTGACACCGCCACCAGCACTAGAGACGTAAATGATAAAAATGCTGAAAGTTTGAGGTTCAAAGGTGCAATGTATGACCGAGCCTTTAAATGAAATTCTGATCGAAAGCCGCATCCCTAATGATTGAAAACTGAGCACCCTCGCTCCTATTTGTGAATGTAGCGGAGATTCACTCAACTGCGGTAGCAACAGAAGACTCAAACTCAAGTACTTGAGATGCGGACTTGTGTAAGTGAGACATGGACTGTGACAGCTGCGGGAATTAGAATAATATAGGTAGGAGACAGAAGGATGATCAGATCGATATGTGTAGCATCTCACGATGACAGTGGGCCAGCAAAGACCCTCTGTCGCGCCTGAACCTGCAGCCGATTTATGATGGTGTGCAGATTGCGATAGTGCGGCCATGTGGTGCAGAAAGATAAGTTATTGGGTGAAGAAAGTATGGAAAATGAAGATCAGCTGACCGACACCAAGAGTCTCCCTGAGGGAGACCTGGAAAGAAACATTGTCCGCAGACTGTCGATCATTGGACCTCAAGGAAGTCGATCGAGACAACTGGAAACATTCCATGATGAATTGTCGTCCAAACCAACGGAGGTGGCGAAAAGGAAGTTAAACGGGCAAAGTAAAGTAAAGCAGGGTGTATAACGACCTGGAAAACAGGGAAAGCCGGGAATACTCAGGGAAAATTGAAAATTCTGAGTTGTAGGATAAAGTTTTTGAAATAAATTTAGAATAGCCATGAGTTAAAATATTAAAAATGTCATTTTTGCAATTTTGATAGAAAGTTTTAGTATCACATTTTCCTCTTTAGAGATCAGATGGATCGATGTTGCATTTTATCACACTATTCTGATCATCGACTTGGTATCATTTGATAGACCTAGAGGTCCTAAAAATAGTGACATCAACTTACCGCTTCAATGTTTTTTTTCGGAGCGAGTGTGTGTGCATGATGCACTCTAAATGGTCGCAAGATATATTTAGGCGCACTATAAACAAGATGAGTCTAATATGTGATGTGCTATAAACGTAAGTCTCCAATTAGGATTTTCCTAAAACCATCAATATACTCTAAACATGCAATTAGATCGGGATTGTAATTAGCTTCATCATATATTATTCATCGAGGCTGAACAACAATAAACAGC
Source organism: Prostheceraeus crozeri (assembly GCA_907163375.1). Lineage (NCBI taxonomy): Eukaryota > Metazoa > Platyhelminthes > Polycladida > Euryleptidae > Prostheceraeus > Prostheceraeus crozeri. Next base: position 61,863 of record CAJQUW010011263.1, on the reverse strand, counting down.
ATGTTGATTTATGCTGTTTGACATTTAGCGCCATAATGCCATATCATTTTTGAGTTACAGCTCCAGTAGATATCCTATGTAGTGTCATTTCCTATAAAAACTGTCATGTTTAACGTTCACATGAATGAATACTTTCACGGAGCACCCTGTAGAATGTAGGCCTACTTCCATTTCACTTGTTCCATTTGCTTTGAAAAATTATTTAAAAATTTCTGATAACCAATTCAAAAGAATTTATTTGGAGTTGTGGTATGCCTAGTCCATTTGTTGGTCATTTTAATCTAAATTTCTTTATTCAGAAACTTTGATGGAGGTTTTAATCAAATATGGAGTTTTAATGGAGTTTTTTCAATACCTTGATTGATCAATTGCCTACTGATTGTTCATGGTTGTTATCGGGCCTTTTCACCGATTCCACCATCTAACACTTAATTCACCGTGTGAGAGAGATTGGATCAGTAACAGGCCAACTTTTAAATGTCGAAACAAAAGTGGAAACTAAGCTTATCTTGAGATAAGAAATACAAATACAAATTTCATTCAATTAATACACTCCTTTATTTAGAAATTTCCCTCCATTAAAGGTTGAAATATTGACAAAATCTACTAAAACACCTTTCTCTATCGAGACATGCTATGTAGACCTTCCACCTACTAGGTCATGTTATCTTCTAAAACCAATGGGAGAATAAAGCGGTATGAATAAATGATATATATGTTTTATGAAAATTGCATCATCAAGCATCACGCGACTGCTCAGCTATGAAATCAGTCGGAGTTCACTGTGTCCAAACCTGTCCCAATTATGCTGGAAGAAACCGTTTGAAAGAACTTTAATCACATCCGAAGGCTTTTTAGCTCCACTAATTTCTTGCGATTCAACAATCCTGTCGATAATCATATGTACTGTAGGTGATTTTCCAACACTCGGCAACGTTCTTGCCGATGTACAGCTTGAAAGGTCTCTAGGACACATTGCCGGGCTGAATTCTCAGTAATACAAAATTCTACGTTCACGTACGATTTCGAGCAGCCACGATACACTGCTAATCTATGAAAAGAACAAAATGTAGGCCTAACGACTGAGCCATTCATGTGATAGAATGAGGACACAGCATGTAGCTTTGAAAACCCGTGCGCTATGCTTGGGCAAAACAGAATGGACAGGAAGAAGCAATGGTAATAGGCTACTATCACACAAGTTAAAATGTCATGGCTGAATTGAATTTTATTGAGACATCTTCCTCTATTAAGCCAGATTATATGCATGAAATTCTTCTATCAAGACTGTCGTAATAGAAAGAAAATACGGTATGAAATATCACATTTCCCGAATTAAGGTACTTTTGTCATAGACTCCTAGATATATAATGTAGTGGACTGATCGCAGAATTATCTACTGTACATCATAGGATCGGTCGATATCATGGCAGACATTCGTTTGAAGGAAAAACCAAATGAAATAAGCTAATAACTAATATATACTATTTTGCCGATTAAGTTATCATTGAGTCAAATAATGCTGTCTTATATGACTAAAGCGAGCTTGAAGGAACCCGTCTTCATTAGGAAATATGAGGCTATTTCAATGTTGAAAATCATTATAAACAGTTTTCAGTGTATGTGTGGAATCAATGATCACATGAAGATTGAAGTAATCCTGTTGCCAATCGAGAATACGGAATCATGGCAACCACATCGTTATACGATGAAGACAATGATGAGATCAAATGCACCAAAACTGTGAATGTGGGTAAATTTTCCTCAGTTGTCAGACCATAAACAAATCCAGCTGTCAGACCATGGACTCATAGATATATAACACCTGGACTGAAAGCTGAAATCCATTTATATACAAGACGGCTGATTTGACTCTTATTGCAGATGGATTTGATATTAGTTATCAAATGAAGGTGAGATGATTTAAGAAGAGGAAGTTGGAAATCAGATGAATATGGGATTGCAACCAACAGATCATCGCTAACTGAATATGGAATATTCACAATATTAGATGGAACCATAGCGTTTGACAGTATGATTTTTTACAATGTACGTACGTAGTGCGTAAAATTATGGCCAGTGGAGACAGTATCAGCAACGGCAGCTTGAGTCTGTATCAGTCTGTAATGTGAAACGTCCGATCCCGTCTTGATTTAGGCCTCATTTAGGTGTGTGACATTAGTTATCGAGTGAAAGCGAGATGATTTAAGAAAAAGAAGAAGGAGTTTCCGGAAATCTAAAGTATATGGGATTGCAATCAACTGATCATCGTTTTACTCACTAATGAAGGACATTGAAAAACTGATGCCTTGAACTATTTCATCTATCAGATTTGAGACTATAATTTTTTTGAGACATTACTTCAAACTGCTATACTGTTGTTAATCTATCCCACTTCGTGTTGGTCAGGAAATGTCGCTTTATCCGTTCAATTCTATGCAAAGTGAAAAACACTGCTTCTGTGTGCTTTATAATGATCCCCTTGTTAAATCTGCATTGTGTTGAGTCGCAGTTTGGTATAGGAGAAGGAAATTTTAGTCTCATGGCTATCATGGACAATACAGTGATGAAGCACTCGATGTGGCCTTTACACTGTGGACTCCATTTCGCAGAAGTACAGAATGTGGCTCAAAATATCTTTCCGATCGAAATATCAGCATCTCGTACAACAGCCAAGTTAGGTACTTAAAAATTCCTGCTAATTCTTTTTTGCTCATTGCAAGTATGATGTTCCAGGTATGACGGCATTAAGTTTTGCTGTTTGCAGTCAAGGTCTTCACGTTTATTCCACAATATGTCGGAGATATTTATTTGATTAATGTACTTTCATGAGATAGACATGCACGAAGAAAGTAATCTTCACAGTTTACTTTTTTATTAAGCTTGCTGTTCGATGAAAAACGTTCAAGCGATACACATCGGATTAAAACAAAATTCATTTCTCCATTGTTCGAGCAGCCTAATTTGCAACCTCATATGTGTGACCGAGTAAAATCTCTGAGTGAATCAAAAAACATTTGGCCTTTGCGATCAAGTGCTCTAAACTTGTGCAAAAGAAAAGATAGTTGAATCAGGAACAACATCACAAGATTGATAATCGACGACAACCAAAATAGTCGACATTTTGAATGATAAAACTTGATTTTATCATTGGAAAAGTGTATCAGCAAAATTTGTATTAATCAAGTTTTGTCAAAAATGAGGACATATTGCAACGCTCTGAGGTGATAATCATTTTTGCGTCCTCCAAAGATGCAAGATTATAAATTTCTAACATTGTGCCCATTTACACTTCAAGAAAATCAGTAGAGCGTTTTAGTCGCTTCTGGCCGTAACAGATTTCATCATTTTGGTCATCGTTGCACCAAAAAACCAGACGGAGATTTTAAAGACAGTAGGAATCGCAGTACTTTCTAATTTTCTACTCATTAATTCCTCATTGACATTTGTAGAACTATTTATTTGAATCGGTATTTTCGACCTATTTCCACACCTAAATGGGGCCTAAATCAAGACGGGATCGGACGTTTCACATTACAGACTGATACAGACTCAAGCTGCCGTTGCTGATACTGTCTTCACTGGCCATAATTTTACGCACTACGTACGTACATTATATAAATCATACTGTCAAACGCTATGGTTCCATCTAATATTGTGAATATTCTATATTCAGTTAGCGATGATCTGTTGGTTGCAATCCCATATTCATCTGATTTCCAACTTCCTCTTCTTAAATCATCTCACCTTCATTTGATAACTAATATCAAATCCATCTGCCATCAGAGTCAAATCAGCCGTCTTGTGTATGGAAAATACAGGAAAAACTCAGGGAAATTCTGGGACCGATTCTGTTACACACCCCGTAAAGTTAGCAGAAAAAAGTAATACAGTGGGATTCGCTTAATCCGCCTTCGCCTAATCCGCCAGTTCGCGTAATCCGCCACTTCTCTCATGGTCCCTTGAGGTGGCAGATTAGACGAATTCTACTGTAATTACATTTACTGTCGAGTGATAAATTATCATTATCTACAAAGTTCCAATCGATCAGCTTAATTATCAGTAAAGAAAGCTAGCAGATCATAGACTTCTTTGATAAAACACATATCATCATTTGACTGCAAGTATGAAGTTGGTGCTGCAAGAAATGACGAATGGGGAGTTTTTGATTTATCAATTGGGCAGCATAAATCAATGTGATATGAATTCTGCAGAGATTCAGGAACTATTATATACGGTAGTCAAGTTGCGAGTCCGCATAAGTAGAAAGATCGTCTAGATTCACTAACCTGAATGAGGCGCACACATAAACAATATCTTAGCGGTTGAAATCCCCACAAATTATTACAGAGTAACCAGGGTGGATCATTGTCTAAATGCGAAGTAACGTAGTCATCGATGACATTACAGGAACGAGACTGATGACAGGAGGCAAGTACGAGGGCGTGCTGAAAAGTAATGCCTCCATCTTAATAATTCCCATTCTATTGACTCAACAACTAATTAAAGGACGTCTTCCATTAAAATTGAACATATTTTCAAAAATGTATCACTATTTTTCGACATAGTCACCTTCTCGACTGATGCACACCCCCAACGGTAAGGCAGTTTATTTATACCGTCAGCAAAAAACTGTTCATCTTGATCACGGAACCACTTCCTGACCACGGCCTTCACTTCTTTGTTTGACTGATAGCGCCGACCTCGCAGATGCTCTTTCAGCTTGGGGAAAAGATGGTAGTCAGACGGAGCTAAGTCCGGGCTGTAGGCGGGATGTTCCACAACTCTGAAGCCAAGTCGTTTGATGTGAGATGTGGTCTGAGCACTCGTGTGAGGTCGGGCGTTGTCATGCTGAAGATGAACAACTTTCATCTCAGGTCGAACTCTCCGAATCCTTGCCTTGAGATTGCCAAGAGTCTTCACGTAGCTTTCCGAATTCACAGTGGAACCAAGTTGCAGGAACTCAGCAAGGATAACACCATGAATATCCCAAAAAACAGTCAGCATCAATTTGCCAGCGGATGGGAAGGTCTTGAATTTCCTCGGAGGAGGAGAACCACTGCGACGAAACTCCATCGATGCTCTCATGCTCTTCGGTTCGTAATGATGAACCCAAGTTTCATCACCAGTCACAATGCTTGCGAGAAACTTGTCTTTTTCTCTGTCGTATTGTGAATGCAGGCCTCGACACACCTCAGCTCTTCGTTGTTTCATTGGGTCAGTGAGCTGCCGTGGTACCCATCTTGCGCAGACCTTTCTGTACCCCAAAAGATGGATGATGTGTTGTGTCCTTTCTCTTGAAATTCCGATGGAGTCTGCCAAATACTCTTGAGAGATACGTCGATTTTGTTGAATCATTTGATCAATTAGTTGCTGATTGCGATCATCCGTTGCAGTTACTGGTCTTCCACTTCGAGGTTCGTCTCTGAGATCTGCTTGCCCTGGTTCAGAATCAGGAGACCACTTTGCCCACCGTTGTACCGTGCTGACATCAACAACACATTCTTCACCATAAACGGCCGCTAAACGTCGATGAATTTCAATCGGTGGAATGTTCTCTGCTTTTAAGAATTTGATCACAACACGCTACTTGTGGCGAATCGTGCCGCTTTCACTTCCGTCTGCCATTAGCTTCAAATGACCGACTGTCTATGTTACCTTGATTTGTGAAGACTGTAATGAATAGAGTTCAGCGTGAAATCGATTAACATGCTTGATTTTCTGTGAAGATTGCTGGCAACATGTACTGAATGAAATGGCTACAGGAGTTTTGGAGGCATTACTCTTCAGCACGCCCTCGCACATTGCGAGCAACACAATTTGAAGAGTCGTAAAACATGATGAAAGGCATTCAAAATTTTGCTGATAAGTACATGGAAACGAAAACAGTGGGAATTGGTGCTTTGACAATACAGTCACTCCTCCAATTCTATTACGACGATCAGCACGAAAAACAGTATACCGTCAATTGTAACACTAGAATTATCATGTGAATCATTCAACCAAGATTCCGACGCAACAAAGATATCGATATTCCGGAGAAATACCATGGTTCGAATCGCATCAAGTCTAGGTGAACCTGAACGACAATTAGAATACATTAGTAATGGGAGGTAAGGTCTTGAGTATTGTCTATGGTCACTGGATGGATTTAAAAACGGCGCTAAAAATTTGATGACCAGTCTGCTAATACATCAATCACCGGAACTTGATTTTTATTAGGATTCATTCTTGACATTCGAAACTTGTTTGTCAACGAGTGCGATCAACATTGATACATACGCTATCGATTCCTGAATTTGGACCGCGCAGACCGCTCGACCTGCTGAGAGGTTCCCTTCGGGTTTTACTACCGCAACTAACTCGAAGAAGTCGAGGCCGTCCAGCATTCACCCTACCGATGGGTCGCACATCATTGATTTTGGTTTCCTCGATTTTAAGATGTTGACAGACATCTTGTATAAACGGACGGTCATTATTAATACTGTCGGTTGCATTACCATTGCTAGATTCTGGTACACCAACAGTAATCAAGTTCTTTCATCGAGAGAATCTCTGTCCCATTTCCTCAAGTATCTCACTTTCCAAAGAATTAGCATGTGAAGTGATTTCATTTCACTTCTTTTTAGTTCGTTGATTTCATTAGAATTAGCTTCTGTTCTTCGTTCAAGAACGATGACTTTATTATTAACGCAGTCTATCGATCCCTTTAGCTTAGCAAGCTCAGATGTGAAAGAATTTATTGTTTTTTGTTTTGTTGCATCCAATAATTTCTTTCATGTCATTCACAGTGACAAGAGTTCGATCTGGTGCACACATGATCAGGACATGACACTTTGACGTAACTGCATGTGTCTGATGACGAAAAATTACGTTACCAAGAAAAATCGATAATTGCAGAATCAACCGACAGTGGCACTTATAGTGGCACCCATAATAGCTGATCAGGCTACCGACAATAACGGTCGTTCAACAAACAGTCACACACCAACGATATAGAGAGATTAGGAAATGCCAGAAATCTAAATATACTGCAGGACACTGCAGGATCGAAATTATTACGTAGACGGATTGATAGATCAACGTGATGTTTGACCGTGGATATGTGATCACCATTAATTGCACAAGCGCAGAATAATTATATGATGGATAATACGTTTTCTTGGATAACTTCACACAAAAACGTCGAATCGCTAAATTAATTACACCACCAGATGCAGGAGAAAATGACGAGCGAGAATATATAAAAAATTTCACTCAAGAAGAGTCCATGAAATAGCAACCACACCAATAAAGATAAACTTGCACGAGAGACAGTAAAAACACGTCCGGCACACAGCGGGAATTATCAGCCCTCGATCGAGACAACTGGAAGCATTCCATGATGAATTATCGTCCAAACCTACGGAGATGGCGAAGAGGAAGCTGAACGGGTAAAGTAAAGTTAACAGAGAAATATGTATCGTTATCATGTGCACTTTATCTTGAAGAGAAAATCTTGAGGAACAAAAAAGCAGGAAATACCATTTGAAAATGGGGATGGGCAAGACTATATCACCGATGCATAGTCAATAGTCATGCATGTCATGTACCTATTACAAGTCTGAACATGGAATTGTGCTTCATTCAGGGATGCGGAGTCGGAGTCCTATGAAATGATGGGACTCCAGACTCCGGCCTATAACTAGACCCGAAATATAATACAAACAGATTATTTTTCCTCGTGCTAGCTGTCACTGTCTTGATATCAACTTTCTCCGTCAAACAGTTCAGAGACAGCGGTGCATGCAAAACTTGTAATAGTTGAGGGAATGAACTGTGACAGTGAAGAAGGATTGTCGTTTCACTCGGTGATTTAGTAAAGAAAACAGGCCTTCCTAGCCGAGATAACATATACGCACCAAAGCTCACATCGGAGACAAAAGTAAAATGTTAGTTTGCTTGAGAACATTACCTCTTACCCTAACATCATCAATCGTGTGTGATGGCTCCTCCATAGCGCACATTAAAATCGAAAGCGCACTCATATTTTTTGGAGGATTTTCCTGCCTGGTAGAGACTGGAGAAAAACCGTGTGAAGCACACAACAACAAGTGATGTGCAAAGTTGGCAAACTTTCATGGAAACTGATTGATTTGATACAGCAATGATGACTAAAATCAGGCTTAGATAAGCCTCTAATGATCTATGATGTAGGTTACCAGAACTAAGGCTGATACACTTGCCAACCGGAGTCGGAGTCCTATCGAAATGATAGGACTCCCCATCCCTCCCTTCATCACACATGCACTACAAGTAGTATTATGCATTTTGAGTTTGCGAGTGGAACTATTAGTCAGAAATTTTCCGCAAGTGTGAGGCACTTGATTTTTATCAAAAATAATTTAATGTCACCAACAAACTCTTACACGTTTCTAAGAGTTCACCCTACCCACTATATCTACTCGCTCAAAGACGACATGAATATATTATTTCTGAATTTTTAACAGGATCACACAAAAAAAATCAAGTCTATGAAAAGCAGAAATCCAAGGCTGGGAATGATCTATTGCTATATGTGTGGACGATTGTTATCTGACTTCCTTCTTTTTAATCATTTTGGATGACTGCGCAAACATTGATTTCCCTGTCATATATAATTGATGTAATTCATTACACTTGAAGATGTCTGAATGATTAGATGAAAAATGCTTGACGAAGATTAACGTCTGACTTTTTGACTGGTGCTGTTAGAAATTCAAAAATTGTATTATAACTTTTTATCGTAGTATTCAGACAAAGTTTGTTAAAAAGTAGTTTGTAAGGATTATGCTACTGTCATGTGGAATCCTGTGTTTTAGGATTTGTCCCGTGATTTTAGTACGTTTTGTCCGAATCCCTAGATTTAGTAGCGTAATTATGTTTGCATGTTCCACGATAAATTTCACTAGTGGCAATCGTCCCTTCATTTCACGATGCTCCCTGTCATTATACTTACATATAAATCCATGAGTTGATGCTACTACACATGGTTTTTGAATTATTTTACTTATTTCATTTCCTCTAATAAAATACTCGCACTTTTTATTTTATGCAACTTCCATAGATCTGAAAAGTCGAAACTTTATAAATTGTTGTCTATTTAATTCTAATAAGGTTATGATGATGTTTAGCCCTTATCAGGTCAAGTGGATGCAAATTGTTAACATTAGTATTTCAAAATTCCGTACAAGTAACACTAATAGGGGCACCAAGCTGAAATTAATGGACGAAGGGTGCTTTTTATCGTTCTTCCCAGATATCGTATTCCCGAAATCATTGCTGCATCACATTTCATCATTTTATGAGACTTTACTTATTCAGGCCAAGCGTTTACATTTTGTCAACAGCGATAAATTAACCATGTTTAGATATTTTCATGACTGTTATTTGTCTATTAGCACTGATTGATGTGCATCGTTTCGGCCGTCCTCTAATGACGTACCTGTCGGAAGCTTGCTCGAGTCGTTAAACTCAAAATATCGACGCAGCTTCTCCACGAAGAGCCACTTACTGTCAAATGAACAACTGTAGAATACAAGCGTCAAATATGCAATCTGGTTTTATATGCGAAAGAAGTCGCGTCATTCGGTGCTAAATTCTTCTAGAATATTTTCTTGTAAAGCCTCTATAGGTAGCGCGTTGCGTGGCATAATAATACCACTATCAGCATATTGCCATATTCTTGCTAATGATGAAGTAGGCCGTATCTTGTTGAATGTGCTTGATATGGGCCAATTGGACAGGACATCTTCATACATCGCTAATTTATCTCGAATGCTTTAACTTTTGGTTGGGAATCACATTGATAGAAGCCGTGATAGCCGTGATGCAAACCTATTGACCTGAAGTCGACGAGGGGACGAGAACCTCATTTAACGGTTGCTTTTTTTATGATGACAACAAAGGTGGTTTTGCTCTTCTGTACGCGGTAGGCACCGAACGCAACAGAAACAATCTATGTAGAGAAATGTTTCTCTTTCGTATTCCACTTTTTAGCTTAATAATGAAGAAGCCATATTGATCATTTTGGATTACAACAACAATCAGTTGGTTGTGCATGTGGTCAATGGATATCGAACTCACAACTTGATCGAATATGATGAGTTGCCGTCCCGGTGGTAAAAATTTCATCGGGCCGAAGCATGAAATCTCGTTTCGGCATCGCGGCGTCGATTTCCCATAAAATCGATGTCTTGCCAATGCCCGAGAATTCGTGTCGGCATTGCACCTGATATTCCGCTCTATTTCCGATATCGGATTTTGGCCGATTAATCGCTACATATGCGGTATCCACCTGTTTTGTCGCTCTATTTCCGATATCGGATTTTGGCCGATTAATCGCTACGTATGCGGTATCCACCTGTTTTGTCTCTCTATTTCCGATATCGGATTTTGGCCGATTAATCGCTACATATGCGGTATCCCACCTGCTTTGTCGCTCTATATTCGCTATCGGATTTTGGCCGATTAATCGCTACATATACGGTATCCACCTGTTTTATCGCTCTATTTCCGATATCGGATTTTGGCCGATTAATCGCTACATATGCGGTATCCCACCTGTTTTGTCGCTCTATATTCGCTATTGGATTTGAGACGATAAGCCGATTAATTTACAATCTGAATCACTCGTATAAAAATTATACCGCTAACTACACACGCTTTTCCTACTCCTGAACTACAACCTGTGCTAGGCCAATTAACAATTGTTGAAAACGAAGACAGCATTCATTCAATAACATCATATTACAAAAAATGTATGCATGAAATCTAGAAATAGCACACTACACAATCTATATCAACAATCATCTGGATTTCTATACTAAAACTAAAAATGTTCGGATAACAAGTCCAATGTGATTTTAGGCGAAATTGTTCGATTCAACTTCTCCTCCAGAACATCTCGTCCTTCCAGTGCAGGCTCTGCGACTCCTAGCTCGTTGGTGTGGCAGGCAATTGCTTCCACCCGCAATGGCTTTGGCGAGGAGAACTTGTTCGACCCGGACTGTCGCCTCCTCCTCCCTCCGCCGCGGTCAGTTGCATCCTTCAACATTTTCTCGATCACCTCTTCAATCGTCTTCTCATTCCCAATTTTCTCTTCTCTTAGGGAATCTGAAAATAAAGATGCGAGGAATTAGTAGTGTATGGTAATGAGCAACGAATGTTTGTTTCCAGTGGGAAACACAGAAAATACATTTAGATAAGCCTTGCTGCTGAGTGATGTCTTCGACGGGCTGGCTGGTGTTACCCGACCCCGTCCCGCGGATAGGGGCGTCTTCGATAGACTACCGCTGCTTTGTATCATAAAAAGAACAATGCTGCATGCGGAAAACTACATGTACTCGTATGTGACAGTAATGAAAGAAACTTTGTGGTCTACTGTACAAATGTTTGTTAATTCGTCGCGATGACATGAACTTCTAAACAAACAGATGAACATGCATTATACATACCGGTACTTATACATATATACTTCAGTTGACCAGTCTGATCGGGAGCGAATTTATGTTTTGTGACATGAACTTCTAAACAAACAGATGAACACAGGGCTAGGACCGGTTAATTTTTTTGTAACCGGTTAACCGATTATATTTTTAACCGGTTAAAATCGGTTAGAGGAGGATTCCCGGTATTTATTTAGTTGTCAAGGTATATCAAAAACTACGGACCTTGCCACTTTGGGTTTTGACCTAATTCTTCCATTTGCAGTGCTGTGATTTCATTGCATGAATACAGAACTTCACGTTTAGATGATAGTTCAATTGATAATGTTGTGGTTGCTGCCTACGACTATTCAAAAGTCTTCGATACTCTGAAGTTTAACCATATCATTAACAGTCTGGCTGATTTGGATAATCCACTGGATACGTCAATTGGATCATCGATAACTTCAGGGATCGCTTGCAATTCATTGTATGAACGATGATTGTAGCTGTAAAGGACGGTTGTCATTCCTTCCAAAAAACGCCTATTATTATTTCATTTTTATTACTCGCTATGTTTCAATCGTTAGCGTACTAGTTTTGGTTTCTACTATTTCTACTAGTATAATAGTCAGTGCTTCTGTATGAATCCTGCTTAATAAACCTATCTATCCTATTGTCCACTTGATAAGTAAGCTTACATCTCCAAATTTACGAATGTTATTTCCAAAGTGGTTGTTTCAATAGAAACCGATTTTGCAAGTGACACCTACGGCTACATGTAGGCCCTATATTCTTTGCCAACTCAATTCAAAGTGAGTTAGTTTTTATTGGCATATATAGCCTATGCGATGTCGTCTGTGTGTTATTATTGCTAACTTATCCTATTCACCACTTTTTAGGTTAAAACTACAAATGGTGTAAGACTTTCCGCAGTTAAATAGGTCACTCTATGCATAGGCCCACTATAAGTATTAAATGGACTGATGTTACTTAGATTACATCAAATTGAAAATATAAATGTCAACATAATCTTATTGTACATCAACCTAATAAAATTGTTGAAATATACTGACCATGTGTACGTAGCAGCACGACTAAAGGATTGCGAATTGTAATGAATGAGTTTGAATGGATTGTGGATGAGGATGAATGAGCAACCACTACTCCATGAAACCAGTGTAAAATCTTTAGTTCAATCGGATTTCATCATACACGTAGTGTAGTACACGTTAAATCTAATGAAACGTCGTAACCGATTTTAACCGGTTAAGAGAAAGTGTAACCGGTTAAGAGAGAGTGTAACCGGTTAACCGGATAGGTTCTTAGATCATCATGAACATGCATTATACATACCGGTACTTATACATATATACTTCAGTTGACCAGTCTGATCGGGAGCGAATTTATGTTTTCAGAAGACATGATGTGCAAGCTCCATTTATTTTTATGGTCGATAGTTTACAATAGAAGCAATAACCAGTACTTCGGCCTTGAGAGGGCGATGCTGCATGTAGAGTAACAATAGCACGAATGCATGCACATAAACACTAACATTTAATACAGATCAGGAGTGAACAGGACTTAAAAAATTTCACTTATGATTGGGCAACTGACCAGTTCATGTCTACTATTTATCGGAGGTTCAATGCATTCTGAAACAGAAATATTGTTTGAGTTCTATTTTTTTACAACTTGTTTCAGAATGTAAATATCGCAACGAGATTGATCGATCATTTTTCATCAGTTCAAGGCATTGAATATAGAGCTTAGGCAATTTCATTTTTTTAACTTATTAAATATTTGAATAAACTTAATCCATATCAAGCCTTGACATCAAGCCTGACATGAAAAGACGTGCCAAGTTTACAAGTTTCATGAAATGAAAAATCATTAAATAAAATGAAAATTTAAAGATTTCAATACTTAATCTTTGATGAATGCTATCCTCTGCTATGATGAAGACTGACAAAATCAACATTTCGCATACTTTAATCGTCTGCATGCGGTTCCAGAGTCCATAAGCTATAACTCTATAGATTCTTAGAGCAAACTTAAACGATTTTACTTATGCTTCGTAAACATCAATAGGAAATTTGAAAATGTATTCGTAAACAATTTTAATGCATTCTATTCAAAAATATTGAGCTATTCATTTTTACTATAGATCAGACTATCTACTATTTACTATGGTCAGGCTAGGAAAAAGAAAATTCCAAATGATTTTATCACACCTCCAGTTAATTGACCAATCTGAAAAATAAAGTGTTGTGATTAAAATAGCCGGCGCTTAGTGCCACTGACACTTCTGTTGGGCTTTGATAAAACATCGCTTCGATGCCCAAGCTTAAATAAACACTATACCGACAATAAAACCGAGCTCTTTATGAAGTATTCAGACATTTGGGAGCTCGTGTTTTGGCGGTTGCTGCCTGGGCAAAAAAACACGAGCTACCTATTTATGAAAACAATTCGGAAAATTGTCCACCCCCTGTAGTTCATAAAATTCAATCCTAAATTTCTGACTATTCAGGTAACGATATTGATAGATCATTTTCATCAGTTCAAGGCATTGAATATAAAACAGAAAAAGATTGGAGTAGCACGACTACTGTCCAATACCACCAGATACATCGATGACTTATGTATCTTCAATTACAAGCGCTTGGACAAAATTATTCCAAGTATCTATCCAGATAGCTTAGAAGCTAACAGATGCGGACTTGATAATAAAGATTATCTTGACGTTAAGCTAAAAGTTACCACCACTGGCCTTAAGACTGCTGTATATCACAAAGTAACACCAGTAACACTTTTGACATCTCCTGAGAATGCCCCACAAAATTGGAGTAACGTTTTCAGCAGTCAGCTCATATGGTCGCATCTGCTCTTCATTAGAAGATTTCGTCATGAAATCGAAGAAGAGTTTCAGATTACCAAGATCAAAAGGATAAAGCAGCAAGGAATTACTATTATCCGCAGAAAGAGCACTGCATAGACATGACAAGATTTTGAGAAAATTCGGACTTTATGCCGCTAAACAAATTACTGCACGCTTTGATGATGATCGAAACCTTTAAGCAACGAACATATGGCAAGATGCATGATTACAAATCCTTCAACACAACAAATTTATCGACTTTGACATAAACTACCGATTATGACTACATGTATGAAAGATTCCGGATTCCTTGACTCCAGACTTGCGTACACTGTCCTTTTGCCGATTGTGACAAACCTTTCTTGCTTGTAATGCCATAACAGTTTCGATTGAAAATTTGTAATTATTTATATACTTATTTTCAATTCAATCATCTTTTATCATGTCATTTTCCTTTATTCTGAATTTTTTCCGCTATTAGTTCATTATCATCGTAATTACTTATTTATTTTCAATTTAATTATTTATTATGTGATTTTTCTTCAGTCTGAATAGTTACCGCTATTTATAATTAATTTTCTTTCATTTTCATCGTACATTTTATTTACTGTTTCACTTGCATTAACATTTAGAGTCAGTGTCATTGAGTCTGTACATGATGGATGCGCAGGGCCCCACTCAAACAGGTTTGAGCGTTCAGGATTTAGGGGCCGAAACGCGAATCCTGGTCGAGTTCCTGCTGATGAACTCATTACTATCAAGTTTAATCATTTTAGGCATCACATTTTTCTTCATTCCTAGACACGTTTTGCTGAACTTTTGAATGATTCTTAACATCTGTAGAGAACGAACCATGCGTCCTTGTCAGGATTTCATAACTTTATCTTCATCTTAATCTGAAACACGTCTATCTTCTTACTCAATCACAGCAGGGAGACTTAGTCGGCAAATGACGGATCTGTGCGGTGTCAATTTTCAAATATATGCTATACATTGAATGATAATAATGATATGCTATAATATTCATTAAATCATCGAAATTATCAAATTACATTACATACGTGTATATAACATGATTATAGCATATTTTAGTTACTATATTACATATTATAATTATTAGTATATCATCATTGCATTATATTTATATCACATCATTATTGTAAATTATGCAATTATATCACTTAAATCTATAATGTACTATGTTTTTACTTTGCATTGAATTTTCAGACTTTATTATAATTAACAATTAACAAAAAGAATGTTACCTGATACTTCTGTTAGTAAATTTGAAATATTATATCGATAGATGCATTTTTTGATATCTCAGAATATTACCTGCACTTTACCTCCCTGCAATTAATTGAATGTTGAATAGGAATGTACGAAAGCAATGTTTAGTTTTTCAAGAATTACAGTACATGATTAAAATTGAAACATCTGATATGAATGCAATTTATGAATATGACTGAATAATTATATTTATAACATAAATGATAGGCCTACATTTATCATTGATCACATAGCTGTGTGATCCTAGGCCATCACAGAATCGAGAGTTTCAAATAATATTTCATTTGCACTTTTTATTATTTTTGAAATAGCCTCCGGCTTTTACAGGAATTAAAAAAATGCGAGATTTTTGACGCAACCTGTCGAGATTCTTTAACCAGACTGACAAAGCAACATTTAAAAAAATCAAGATTGTTTAAACCTAATATTGGCAACGAGAATAGACATGTAGCCTACCGTATACACTGTACATGTAAAAATGCAATGTAGAATGTCATAAAATATGCACAAGGCTAATCAAAACAACCTAATATTGGGGAGTAATGTCACATCACAGTATCAACGTTGAGTCAAAAGTTTCGTGTTCTTTATTCTTGTCAAAGTCAGAGGTATTTTTTTAGAAAAATTAGGATTTTCTAGCTACGAATAATTTTTCTTCAAGATATCCTTGAAAATGTCTCATCATGTGAATTATGTGTTTTAATGGTGTTGAAACATAAAATACACATTTTTTATGTTTGGATAATTGATGAAGCCATCAAAAAGTCCTATTATTAAGGCCTATTATTTAAGTCTGAACCCTAGGGCAAATTAAAATGTTTATCACATTATTTGATAATATAAAATGTTATCTAACAGCTGCAATTTCCATTTCGCAAATAAATGAAGGCATACATCTTTAGTTTTCATTTCAATAGCAGAAATATTAAAAAAATACTTCGTAATTTCAATTAAAGAGAAAGGAAATTAGGCTATCTAATTATCAAATTATTTTTCTATAGTATAGTATTTTTATTTAAAAATTGGTTTGAGTAAGCCTACTACCGATGCAATCACATCCTTCGCATGCCTGAAGTCAATTTATGTATAGCCTACATATCTTTGGAAAAGATGTAAAATTAATTAATGAAAAATCCAGTAAAAAGAGTGGAAAAAATTTGATTTGATACATGATGTTTTAGTTAAGAATAATTCACACAATCTAGCCGAAAGTTTTACTTACTTTGTCTGGTTTTCCTAGTACAGAAACAACCGCCTGCCAAACTCGATGTTCAAGCATATTCAGGCACAAGCTTCGAAGATACTCCGCACAAATTGATCAATCTAAAATGGCAACAGCCGGTGGTATGTACTCGTAATTGAATGATGAATAAAAGATATTTATTTTCATGTTTTAGAATCAATTGTGAATAAATGAAAGTGCATGTACATTGTAGGCCTATATAACAATTAGGTAATACTACATAAAAACTATTATTGATATTTGCAAAATAAGAAATTGTCAATCCATTATAATTGGTGAAATTAGTTTCAGTTAAATCATCAAGAAAATCACAGAACATATGTGCTAGGGAATATCATCTGTAATATCACGATATAGTAAAGCATGATAGGTTTAACCTTCAGAATTTTAAAGGCCTATGGAATACATGGAAAGAGTCTGGGCTTTTTCACAAATTCTCCTTAATATGTGATTTAGATCGACAATGCATTCAATTAAGCCACTGCATCACAGCATTTCAAATTAGAAATACATTAGACCATAATTCTTATCTTGATGACAACTGAACAAAGAAAGAAATTCACATTACACCTAAATTAATAATTCTAGGTGCATTGACTGCTTTAGTGTTGTTTTGGGAAAAGTCAAGTTGATCTATTTTACATCAGCTCGATATATTTCAATAGCTCAGCGCTATCTTCAGGAGCAAAGGATGACAAGAATGTTTATGGTAGTCGTCCAAAATAATAGTGTTATTTTATATGCGTGATTTCTGATTTCTTTGTACATTTTGAATCACTTTTACGAATATTCTTGAAATCCTTTGCTCCTTGCGCTGAGTTGCTGAAATATGTTGAGCTGATGTAAATCATCAACTTGACTTTTACGAAAATGACAGCAATGATTCTAGGGGTTTTCGATTGTAAACATCTGAATGAATTCGTTTGACGATACTCGTATGCATAAAGTTCTTATTTCATTTAATCACATTAAAATATGAATTAGCATGCTGATACTTACATGTTGCGACGAAAGCAATCGACACAGGAACATGAGAAGCATTGAACTCGAAACACTAAGTTGAGAAACCAAACGACATTGACTATGGAGATAATACAGATTGTTCTGCTCTGCTGATTTCTCCCGATTTTCACTTGATAGATGTATCAATCTCCTTAAAGCTATCGGATGAAAGGTTGCTTTCGTTCAAGGAATTCTTTACCATGTCGAATGTTGCATAATTTAATCCATGTGTCACTAAATTTGATACTGTGCACGATAAAATAGGCAATACTGAGACACGCTGGTCTCTGAAGACAGATGAAGGATAGCAGTGGCGTGCGTAAAGTCCACAACATTAGTGCCGGATCACTGCTATATTTGACGTAGCATCATATTATCATGTGCGTTGCTCGCTTGTGTGACTGCAAGTGAGAGTCAGCGTCATCGATCCATCTGTAGCTGTCGGCAGGCGAACCCGGACAAAGACAAATGCTGCCGAAGCATGGAGAGGGATGGAATTAGTCTGCTAAAGCGAGAAGGGCGGGGAGATTGCGCAACGGAACCTGTCTGTGTAAAAGCTTTCAAAATCACATCACTTGCGCAGATTTCAGATACGAAGTATACTACTGAAAGCAAAATGAATATCTTTTATAATTGGTCACTTAGGTTGTCATCCAAGGTAATGAAATCATTCGGAAAGGGAAAGCTGCAGAGTTGATAGATAAACACGTAAGCACACAAAAAGATAATTTATTTCATTTGAAGACTTAATTGTGAAATGCGAATTTCTTTCTTGTGAGATTTAAGTGACAGTTTGCAATGCAAAAACATAATGTCGCTTTTTTTCTGAGACTACATTTTTTTACATCGCATCGAATGTGTCCAATATAGATGAGAATATAAGAGAGATTAGATCAAACAAAGGGAAAAGGAGAAAAAAATGAGAGGGATATGAAGAAGATTAAGTGGAAAATAAAAAAGACACGGAGTGAAAGAAAAGAGAAAAGGGGATCGAGAGGAGAGGATCGTGGAACTGGAGTATAGAGATGAAAGAAATTGGGATAGCAGCAGGAGTTGGGATTTATGAAGACAATGGGAATAGGAAGAGGAGAATAATTGATGAGAGAATGAGTGAATTTTCCGTCACACAAATTAAATCTATGAATTTTGAGTTTGGAAAGAGACATCGCATTACTAGACATCGAGACATTACTAGACATTTATGAATTTAAGTGGGATAAGATGATAAAATGATGAGCAAATGATATGGGAATTCCATGTCAGATCCCATCAAACGCCCACATGGTCTGATGGTGGGATGACGATCGCCCACGCAATATCCATGAGCAATGATGGGACCTCACTGTTACGTACGTTTTTCACTGAGACTTGATATCGATATGAGAAGCATCGGAAATAGGGCGACAATTCGATATCGGCAAATGAACGACTAATAGACATAATATCGATATGAGAAGCATCAGAAATAGGGCGACAATTCGATATCGGCAAATGAACGACTAATAGACATAATATCGATATGAGAAGCATCGGAAATAGGGCGACAATTCGATATCGGCAAATGAACGACTAATAGACATAATATCGATATGAGAAGCATCGGAAATAGGGCGACAATTCGATATCGGTCGGTGGACTACAAATCGCCCACTTTTCGATTATGAATTGATCGGAAATTGCACGATTGAACGATTTCTCGATGCTGAATCGAGAAAACGCTTTGAATCCGAGCATTTTCCGATCAATTTTTACCACCGGGGTATTGCTTGTACAATTTTCAAGAGATGTAGTGAAAGTTTACAAGGCCACTCATGCTTTCATAGAGCGATTAGCGTTAAAACAAGAAGAAAAGCATGTCCTTACAATTCAAGCAACTTCTACAAGACTCAATTGCACTGAACTAGCTGATTAAAATACATCTACAAGCCGATCGACCTGAAGTCTGAAGATGCTCAACATGCAATTCATCCGCGTCTTTTGCGGTGCATGTGCAATTCTGCTTGTAAAATAACAATCTGCTCCCATCACCGACGTCAAGAAAAAATAATTTTGCAAAATTGTGAATGAGTGCTTCTTGGAACAAAATGCTCATATAGGCCTATAATCACTTTAGCTTAATTTGATGAATGGCACTGACATCAACATGAATATCCAAGCCTCAATGATAGGAAATCAAGTTTTGTATGAACTGAACAAAATAGAGAAATTTGCTCGCACCCTAGTGTCACTAGTAGCGAAATTATAACAAATTACTTACAGTAGGCCTACACATAAAACTGTACGTCAGGCCTACTACTGTACATAGTTTGTTATACATATTCAATTATTATATATCAGCATTTGTAATAATTAATCTTTGACATAAGCAATCATTCATTAAGAAATTAAATTAGTGGTCAATTTCTGAAAAAATGTAAACACTTGGTAAACAACGGTTTCCGAAAACCTTGGTTAAGAAAATGTTTTGCTTACAGTGAATGAAACATACATTACGCTTTGTTTCGTAAACCGTCAAAATATAGAGAGGTAATGATCATAAACACGGAAAAGTCATGTCACTCTTTTTTCAGTAAAGATACATATTTTTCATGTATCCACGCTATTGCAGCAGAGGCGCCTGGAAGAAACCTCCGAACCAAATTTAGGTCTATCTTACTGCTGTTAGCTAAGATGGTGACCATGAATTTTAGTCAGCCTTCCTGCATAACTCGCTCTCACTTTTACATTATAAAAAATATTTCAATCTCATTTTTATCTTAGTCTCAAGATGAATACCGATAAGTAATAAAGCCATATTATTATGCATTATTTACTTGTCATAAAGATTTTTTGGTTTTTGATAGTAAAATGATTTTCATTCTTTTATATGGAGGTCATATCCACACCTCTTAACTATTCCTTCAACCCGACATTTCATCAAGCTCGATGACAGTCGATAACCTGTTAAAAATGCATCCCATGCATAAGTATATGATTTCCTTACCTTTTCCAGGCATGTCCGAGGAAAGGAAGGAATATGAAGCTTGTCGATTAATGGAACACATTGATAAATTGCAACGAAGCGGAGTTATACAGCCAGGAATAATCGATGACGATGGACGAGTACGGCCAGCACGTCATGTACTAGAATTGGCAGAACAGGTAAACGAACAACAAAGAAAGATGCGCGGAGCAACCTCTCAATCATCAGATTCTGACGTAGACTGAAAGCAAACTGATATTCATCTTCGGACTAACCTTTCTGAAGTAGCCTTGCCTGTTACTGCGTACTGTCCATCACGCATGTCATAGACGTGCAATGTAATCTAGAGCATTCAAATGTGAAATGATATCCACATTCGCTGTTGTGTATTTGTTGCGCTTCTATCTGTCAAGGCTTCTTTATGAATATATCGCTTTCAAAACAATCTCTTCACATATGTTGTGAGATAGTTAAATGGTCACACTTGAGTCATAACGCGCCAAAAATTCAAGCGACGTCGGACTGTGCTTGATAGTGCAATACCACTATATTTCATCACATGAGACATATCATTGAACTTGAACTTTCATACTTGATACATGATCTAGAGTGGGAGACATAATAGGCCATTCTAGCGTTCTCCTTTGTTATCATACGTGTTTTGTGTTCTTTAAGACAACGATAATGATTCAAGCAATTTGGAATTTTGCTTTTGTACCCAAAGGTGAAATAAATATAATGAGGTATGAAAATGACTGGCTTTCTTGTGATCAGCGTAGGATCTCAGCAAAGAAAATTTGACGGCGCTTATGGTCTGACTTAGCGGGCGGTGTTGATACGCAAAATAGTTTTACTGTCCATGAAAATGTCTGTTACAAATTTCATGGCATCGAAAGAATGAGTGGCGGTGAGCACTTCAAATTTTTTTGGGGGGAACTTGTTTTTGATATGTCGACACATTGCAAAAAAGTCTCCGAATGTTCTTGCAAATTGTAATATGTATAGCAATATTGGTCTTCAATGCTAGTGACAGTTTGTGATTTATTTTATCATGGATGAAACGTATCATTGATAGTAATGTAAATATAGGCCTATAATTGAGGATATAGTTACATGACATTTAGTTACACTTAAATATCAGCAAAGTCGAAAAAACAAGAGTGTATATAATAATAATACGTGTATGGAGTGCTTCTACTTGAGTCAGCCTGATGAACGTGGATACAGACGAAGGATGCACAAAATATGGCAGCAAAGATATCCCGACCAGTGTTGCAAGACCTGCGCAAATTTGCGCAGCTTCGCAATTTTTACAGTACCTGCGCAATTGCGCTATAAAAATGATTTCACTTCCTGTGTAATTTTTCGCACCCTTCTTCTCAGGGATCGCAATTTTGCGGGTTTTTTTGCGAATTTATGCATTCAACCCCTGGTTTTCCCGGATTTTTTTCTTGGGTGAATTGCAATCCCTGCTTCTGCTGCGAATAATAAATTTATTGAATTATTTGTTTATTCAATCACTTATTCGTGTGAAAAAGCGGGATAGATTTTCCAACTCATCTCCAAACAAAGTCCTTTTCGTGAAAGGACCTCATCGTAATGTGTGAAGCTAAATATGAGGAAAAAGATGCAGTGGAAGATGCAGAGTCGAAGAATGATTGCGAGTTGAAATTTCGATGGAGGAAAAGACTAGTTGTGATCTTAATACGAAGCTTGTGTCAAAGGAAGAGAAAAACCTTACCGAGAAAAATGCCCAAGATACAAGATGACTGCGAGCTGAAGGGGACATGAAGCAAAGTAGTGATCCCCTGACAAAATCAAGGACAAAATGTGCAACGATGAGTCATCCCCCCTCTGGAGAGAGGAAGGAAGTTGCCGAGGATGTGATGGAAGGATGGGTCCGAGAGGAGGAAACCGTTCCCTACCCCCCTCTGGAAGGAAGGAAGGAGGAACTCTCCTGTGAGGCAAGGGTAGGAATCTCTGAAAACCGACAGAGTTAGAAAAAGGTGGGTTTTGGACGTTTTGGGATGAGAAAGGCCGTATTTCGGGCAGAAGGAGGCCTCAGATGGGAGAACGGAGGGCAGATTCGGATTCTACGTGAAATTTTGGGTTAGGGAGGTTGTTTCCAGCGGAATCGGAGAGAAAAAGTGCTGACCCCCCCTATCTGGACGAGACTTCCAACTTTGGTTCTAGAGATGGTAGAAAGTCGTGTGATAGCTCGTTTGAAAGCTAAGAGTGAGATGAATTCAGTGGAAGAAACGGCATGTCTCTACGGTCGTTCGTTGAGGTGTGAGAGTGACTTTAAGATTTTTGCCCATCACCGAAAAACGAGTTAGAATTTTTTATGAAAATGGCTCTAGCGGGTGAACGAAGCATCGTATGAGAAAACTGAGACCAGATTTGGAATCAGCGTACAATTCTGCAACAAGAGGGTGAGTTTCAAGTGAATCGGAGTACTAGAACCGGAGATAGACGTGTTTAAAGTTTTGGATGATGGATATTACGTCATCAGCTGATCGCCACAAACTATATAAGCTGGGAACCGACAGAGACTTGTCATTAAGACGAAAGAGATTGTCAAAGGTAGGTCGTCTCTCCGGAGCTCCGATGATAGCATCGGACATTCCAAATTTCAGGTTTCCTTAGAAAATTTCATTGCTGATATCAGCTAAGACGTCAGACTTACAGGTTGGCCGCAGGAGATGGCCTTAGTCTCCAGGCCGTAAAAGACTCCAAAACTTTAAAGGCTTGTAACTTTGCTTCTACAAGTCCGTTTGACTTGATTCAAAAAAGGTTCGGTCGCTATTGACCTGCCCTAAGTGATAGACTACTTAAAAAATTTCATAAGTAGTGCTAAAAAGTTGAAAAATTAAAATTCACTAGTTTTGGGGGTTTTCGACCCTGCTGAAGTCCATGAAAGCATTTTTAATGATGTCTGAGCCAGTCTTCTCATGGTATAAGCGGCTTTTCACTGAAAGCGAGCAAGACACGGAGAGTTTTGCTGTAATATTCCACTGACATGGTGTTCCTTCGGGACGGCGGATGATGCCGTAGTGATAGGGGAGAGAGGGAGAATGGCGACACCTTTTGCCTTTTTGATTATATCTCTCGAACTATAAGATTCCATGGTCTGTTATTTGACCCCAGCCAACGTTGAAACCCACAGATTAATTCCTAGTATTATTAATGTCCAACTCATTGTCCAAGAGAAGTTATTTACTATTCAATTAAAATTCAATTATGACACCATTACCCCGTGGTGTGGGGAATCGCGACAACCAAGTGGGTAATGGCGACACTGAATGGCGACAAATTTTTCTTTTTATTTATTTCGTGTAGTTAATCCATATCTATGATGATATTAGTCTACTGGTAAATCAAATATTGTATTTTATGTCTTAGTTTATATGATATATGCTGGAGTGTAATCATAATTTCCCTATCTAAAGTAAAAGGCAGTTGAACACTTACATTTCAAAATAATAGTCCTTCTTTCTTGATTATTTATTTCAGTCTTAGATATATTTCGAACAATGATGTAAACATACATCCTATTATAAAATATACTTAATTTATAATAACTAATAAGATACTACATGCAAATATGCCTGTTATAAACTATTCAGTTAAAGAGACTAATTTTTCGTCCATTGAGAAATTTAAAAGTCGAATAGTGAATTAAAAATTGAACAAATTTATTGTTCAAGATCTTATAGGATAAACAAAATAGCCATAATTATCAGACTAACACAAGTCAAATAGGCTAGGCTAGATATCACATTACAAATCAACAAAAATCAAGCATTGTGATCGTCAACTGACGGGATAGCCTAATCTACTGCCTACAGAAGTCACAGTAAAAAATATCATGATACAGTTCTGTATCCGCACATGCCTCGTGGCACCAACGTTGGCACTTAACACACTTGATCCAATCTTCCGAAAGAGGTTCTTTATACTCTTCTGCACAAAAGATGCAGAAAAATCCGGTTTTGTCTTTCGTCTTTCTATATTTCTCTAATAAATCATCGTATTTATCTTGTAAAAGAAAGCACTCGGAGATTTTGACAAAACGTTTTGTCAAAATCTCCGAGTGCTTTCTTTTGAAAGCACGTTTTTTACTGTTGCTGTTAGATGCACGCTTTTGTGGTAATTGCAATATGTCAGCAAACTTCGTCTTACAACCACGAGGAGGTCCACCAGTCCTAGAAGATGTTCCTTGAAGATGGGTGGGAGACGATGATCCGCCGGAAGGTCCGCCAGCTACAGACGATGGTCCAAGCGGATGGGTGGGTGACGATGATCCGCCGGAAGGTCCGCCAGCTACAGACGATGCTCCAAGAAGATGGGTGGGAGACGATGATCCGCCGGAAGGTCCGCCATCTGCAGACGATGATCCAAGCGGATGGGCGGGAGACGATGATCCGCCGGAAGGTCCGCCAGCTACAGAAGTTGCAGGTGTGAGTTCTATTATTTCAATCTCTGGTAGGACCTTATGTGATCGCAAACATTCAGCAGCCGCAAAGTCCTCATCTTGGAAGATGTTGCTATTGAAGGGGTAGATTCCTGTTGTGCGGAAACCTGATTCTGCTTTGGCGATGTTAGCACGCTTCAAGGCACCACTGAATGAATAATTCTGCCATTTCATATTGAGTCACACGTTCACCAGGGTGCATGACCATGAAAGATTGAGCTTCTATTTCGAATGCTAAAATGAAAAAAATACATGCTCATAAAACAAAATTGAATTATTACATAAGGTCACCTAAGTTGTTACATACCTGTTGACAAAGGTTTGTAAAACGTGACATCCAAGGGTTGCATGCGATGTGAACAGTGCGGTGGGATCGATAGTAAATCAACAAAATTGCTGCGACAAAATGTATGAACTTCAATAGAAAGATGGGACTCGTGATTGTCAAGAATCAATAGAACATGACTATCACTTGTGGGTCTGACAATTTTAACAACATGTTTCAGCCATCCCAAGAATAGATCTCTGTTTATCCAGCCAGATTTTGAAGCTCCTCCAATGGAACCCGCCAGCGATCCTTTCATCAATCTTAGGTTCAAATGTACACGAGGAAATATTATCATCGGAGGAATGTAGGTCCCAGAAGCACTAAAACAACACACAAATGTGACATTTTAGCCTCGCTCAGCTGAGACAGCAATACCAACTTGTTTTTGACCTCTTTCCGCAAGGATTTTTGGACTTGGTGAAACTGTTGTAAACCCCGTTTCATCGACATTATATATTTGACTTGGAGTATAATTATGTTTCGAATAGAGTTCACGTAAGTTATTGTAGAACATGTC
Organism: Prostheceraeus crozeri; assembly: GCA_907163375.1. Lineage (NCBI taxonomy): Eukaryota > Metazoa > Platyhelminthes > Polycladida > Euryleptidae > Prostheceraeus > Prostheceraeus crozeri. Next base: position 35,722 of record CAJQUW010011263.1, on the reverse strand, counting down.
AACTTCAAATCTGTTCATACCTATTATACGGTTCAAACTTGTTGGCTCCGGTTTTCTCAGTGACACAGTAGGATTTCGGTTTAAATATCCATCAAACCAATCCCTTCCTGCCATTTTGTTATCTGGGTTGAAATTATGTGGAATTTTATTTTTTTCTGCATATTCAAATGCAGCTCGTCTCAACTGTAACGGAGTTATTCCATAGAAAAGACGTGAGAGAATAAGTATGTGCTTAGTTAATTCCGTTTCTTGTTCTTCACTGATGTGCTATATCTCCCTAGTTTGGGCTTGTCAGAATTGCCTCTCTTTATTCTTGATATTAGAGTTGTGCGAGGAATATTATATATCGCTGCCGCCCTTTTCGCAGTCTCACCCTCTTTTACAGATTTCATCGCAGCGGCTAGCTCACGTTTCGTCCATTTCGCAATTCCCGTCTTTCTCTTGTAAGTGCGCGGCATTCGGCTACCTAAAACCAAATAAGAGATATTTCAGTAGGTCCCATTGTTACACCACCAAATGTTTTAAGCAATGTAATTACTGAAGACCCCATATGGATGTAATATGGTCTAAGGTTTTACATGACATGCTCGCATAGTTACATTTGGTGAATATGACTTCGTAATGATTAGACCGCAATCTACTATGCTAGAAAAAGCTATGTTATTCATGATATGATTCAAAATATCTGATAGTCCATGGGTTGATATAGCTCGAAATCTTAATCATTATGTTATAGGCCCATATCGGCTGGTCTAGCAATAACTTAAGCTTCTAAATCAAATTACTGAATGGAAATACTACATGTTTGTAATGAGGGGTAATGGCGACACTTTTGACGCCATTACCCCAACCTAATAGATTTCATAAAACTTTAAATCTATTCTATAAGACGTTAACATTTGAGTTTGCTCTACTTATGGCTTTCATCCTAATTAACTCCAGAATCGCATTGCGCTAATCTAAGAACCATTAACACACACTTTCCCATTACAAATTCACTCACCTGGGTCATCAAAAGAAATATCAAAATGTCTTCTAATTTTCGTCTGCAGCTCACGTATGATTGAACGAGAGATATTCGAATCTGATTGGTTCTGAGTCAGCCACATCAATGTAAGTTTCGTAAGGAACTCAGAACATATGTCAACGTTGGCTGTGGGACTGAAAATCACTAGTGTCGCCATTACCCCGGTGTCGCCATTCCCCCATGTTCCCCTAAGTGTGGCAAGTGACCCAAGTAAAAAATGACGTTTTTTCAACGGTCGAAATCATCGTTGAAGACTAACCAAAAATCAACTTGGTGTGACAAACGTTGAAAAAACGTCGAATAAACGTTGCTGATAAACGTACGGTTGAAATCATCGTTGAAAACTAACCAAAAATCAACTTGGTGTGAAAAACTTTGAAAAAACGTTGATTAAACCACAGACATCGAACATTCCGCATTAAGGATAAACATATGGATAAAACGATGGATTAAACATTTTAATTGTTTCTGCCGATGTAAGCCCTATGCCTGTTTTTGGATAAAACATGGAAGATGCATGCACCATGGATAAACCCTATCAAGAAGTATTCCATATTAAGTAAAATGGTCTGGAATAAGCATGCCTATACGCTACTAATAATATTTAACACTGAGAGGAGTGGGAAATGTATATAAAATTTGCTCTAGATAATAATTTGGAATTGTACATGGTTAAAACATCGATTATCCATGTACGTGGATAAAATATAACTAAAAGAGCGTTTCATTTAAAGAAAAATTGTCCATTTGAATTAGATACCGACTATAACTAATAATATTGATGCTGTAAGGTGACCTAAATACATTTAAATAACTCAAAGAATCGCTCATGAGTATTTTATATACATGTGCTCTTTTTATTTGATGAAATTTTGTAGACCTACAGAAAAAAATGATAAAGTCACCCGAATATCTTCTTTATGCCTGTATAAAATAGATATTCGGGTGACTTCATCATCTCCCTCTCTCTTTCTCACTCACTCTGTCCCCTTTTCTTCTTCCTCCTCTCATTTTTCATCATCGTTCACACTCACTACATGTATACTGTATAGTTACTATAGCAACAACATCAATCAACACTGATGAACGAATCAGGTCAAAAATTACACATGACATATATTCTCAAAGGGAGCCTAAGCAATGGCACACATTTTACCTTCTTAAATCGAAATATCTGTCAATTGAAATCTATAAGCTCCACGTACCGTACCCATCAGCATGTCGATTCTGATCGATTTGCTCGTGTGTTCGCCAAATTGCTTGGCTAGTAATTTACAAAACTTTTGATATTAAATCAGTGTGTAACTGGACAAAACAATTGCATAAGCATCCAGCTCCATCTGCGTAATCACATCTCGTTTCTATAACTTTCCGTCACTTAAGGAAATTCGATCGCCACGCGCACGCAGCTGAGGGAGTTCAGTCACATTGTTGGCAGTCTGTGGTGGCCGTGGCCGCATCTGCGTGAAGACTGAGAATTAGTATTCGATAATATTCTCCCGCTGCGAATTGTCGATGCCTGTGACTCATAGTCCCTGCTTATAATTATTGTCCGCCCGCCATGACGTGAAACAGAAAGCTGCGCAAGTCAGGCGCAGTAGCTTGTGCACTCTTCACTCTCGTGGACTGATGAGGATGATCTTCACTCTCGCACGTATGATGAATGATTTCCACTTAATTGCACTAAGTTTTGGGACTATCTTTTTTAATTTCCATTCTCGAACTCTCGCTCTCTCACTCACTTTATCTCTCCCCTCGCTTTTCTTGATACTTTTTCTTCTGATAATGATTCTCTGTCATAGCCTAATTTCTCTTCTTCTTTCCTCTTCTCTTTCTCCCTATTTCCAGTCATCTCTCAACTCAATTCTTTTCTTCCTCCTCTTCTATTTCTCCCCACTTCTCTTCATTTTCTTCTCTTGTTCCAATTCATCATTTCTCTTCTTCCTCCATATCTCTTCTCACTTCTCTTTTTCCTCCTCTCCTTTCTCTTGATTTCTCATTCTTCCTCCTCTACTCTGTCTCCTCATTTCTCTCATTTATCTTCCTTCTATTCTTCCGTTGCCTTATCAGCTCTTCTTTTTCTTCTTCTATTTCTTATTCTCCCATCAATCTGTTTTCTGCTTTGTTTTTATCAAAAATCGATGTATCTTCGAAAATAACATAATGTAAAAATTCATCACTAATTTCTACCCATGCATTTCTTATTAATAGGATTCATGTTTATAGCAGGGCATTTGATGAATCCCAATTTTGCGATTGCAGTTGGAAAAGAATAGTTCAATATCATAATTCAACGGATCTTTTTTTCGGATTCATTCGAGCCCGTACTCGTTGCATGGAATGAGTCTGTCTTTCGATGATTTACAAGCATCCCAGCGTTGGCGGTCACGTCATTAAGTGCAGCCCTCGTATTTCATTTCTGAATAGAGGAGAACTGCGCACAGATTATTTCCCTACTGCCGCCTGGGCGAATGACCTTCAATCAACGCGTCACTATCGATAATCACATGACAGCGAGAGGAAACGTGCAAGCAGTCCTTCATTTCATTCATGTTACTCGCACTGCGCATCGAACGTGATTCATGTACTGCGATACGGTTTTAGTGATAAGTCTACGACTTAGACCAAACTTTCTTAAACGACGCCTCGAGCACCTTTCCTTTGGACATTTGGAGGAACTTAATCATCCTGTCTTACTAATAAAAGGTTGACAACGTGCTCATAACAACTCGAACGCGAGTTGTAGCGGACACCCTTCAATCCCTTTGAGGATTGAACTATTTTGGAGTTGTTCAATTTTTCAAATTTTTCTATATCTTTAATTTTCATATCTTCACTATTGCAGTCATCAAACTTTAATTCATTCTCCCACTGTTGATACTTACTCTTGCGGTATCGGCTATTCTGTACATCATTATAGTGGAGAATGGAGAGGACGGCATACTTAAAACAGTGCGATTCACAATCTACAGAAATGACTGCTGTTTTATTTTTTAAACTTTTCGGAAGTTTAAAGGAGCCTCGTCCAGAGTAGTTCTCTAATAAAGTGATTTTAATCATGGCGGTCTCAATACCATCAAAAACGAGACCACTATCACGCTCGTTAAATTTATCTATATTTAATTTTAACCCTTGGATATGAAAATTTATCCAAGACTCACAGTCTACAACTTCGGTTGCAGGAGAGGAGGGTATGTGAAACTCCAACCTCTCTACTATTTGACCAGTATGGTGGTCGATTTTTACATATTTTATTTTGAGATAGATGAGCGCCTTCATTCTAAAATTGACTAAATTGTTGAAGAGCGCACCAATCAAAGATGAATTTTGATGAAACCATTCTTCAAAGTCAGTAATGGTTTCTGAGGATTCCATCTGGTAGTTCCTCACTAAATTATTTATCGACACTTCAGAGAGTCGGATAGAGGAGGTGCTGTTAGTATAACTATCGTCACTGTGTGTATGTCGAAGTCTATGTGAAGATAGTTCAAAATGCGACTCAAAAGACTGAATGCATAAATCGCAAGAAAAGGAGACATCGTTAACAGAATCATCCCCACCTTCGGAGATTGATGCTGACTTAGGTCTACAAACACCTCGCTTGATGTGTCGGATGAGATCACGCTTCCTCGTGAAGATGTGCCCACAGTCAGCACATTCCCGATCGTTGCATTCCCGCGACAATGTTGACATGGACTCGCTCGAGATGGGACTGGTATCACCTGAAAGAGAAATCATTCTATCATCTCTGTTCAAGTCTCAGTGTATTGTTACAACCTACCTTGACTCAACAACTCTAAACTTCCCTCGAGAAGGGAGGGCGTTGGTGATGAAGTTGATGCCTGAAATTGAGGAAGATGCTATTAGCCACACGTTTGAGGGAGATGAGTGAAGAAATTTTCAACTTACCATTTGAACGAAATTATGTTTAAGGTTGATACTTCAACAAGATAGAGACTTCACTCAAATTTGGAATTCACGAGAGAGCAGTTCACTTGTACGCCTCAAATATAGAATTCGCTAGAGAACACTTTACTTACATGTCTCAAAGACAGAGTGAAATGACACGGATGTCACTTTATATATATACTTTCATATTCATCATTCATTGGCTGTTCATTCTGATTGGTTGCTTGTTGATACTTAAGAATTAGAAAACATTTCAAAGTCATTATTCACAGTCAACATGACAAGCCCTCCAAAAACACCGAACACAAAATTCTCTTCTGCATGCTCAACACCAAAGGCGCTCGTTGCACCAAACGCTCCAACGAAGGGGAAGGTAGAGAAGGTGTACCGACTGGACAATATCAGAAACTTGTCATTAGCAGCGGATGACGAAGAGGAGAGTGTATGTGAGAAGGAGTGTCCCGACTTAACAGGCGTGAGGTGGAAGTATCTCCAGTACGATACTGACGATGTGATGAAGTTGGGAATGATAGAGTTGAATTCGCCGATTGTTGACGCGCAACCAGATGCGATTTCTAATACGTGAATGTCTTTTCATATAGAAGTATTTCAAATCCTTCATGATATGATGTAGAGATTGAAAATGACGATAAGATAAAGCAAACTCTCTTCTCACATTTTCAGTTGAATCTTTGAAATAGACGTTTCGATCATGATCCGTTTCAATACGTTGTAGGGAATCTAATTTCCAACTCATGGTGCGTGGTAGTCATGTCTGATTAAGATTTGCATAGTAGGGCGATGAACTCATGACGAATAAATGTCATGATGGAGCGATGTATGTATCTTCTATACTTCTCCCAATTTTATTTGCGAAATGAGAAACAGTTTGCGGAATGAGAATGGTAGATTTGAATTTCATTTCTGTAATGTTGAAGCCAAACTTGATCACCCAAGGAGATGAATCTTAATGTTTCAAAATATTCCAAATCCCTCATGATATCATTGAGGTTGACAAATTGTCGCCATGTTAATGTAATACCTCTTGATGTATGACCATGAGAATTTTTGAAGTGTACGTTTCCATCACGATCAACTCTGATATATTGTAGAGAGTCCAAAATCCAAGTCTTCATGATGTTATGCAAAGCCGCAGATCAGCAATATAAAAATGTCGTTTTATCATATTTTGCTTAGCAATGTGGCTACAAAGAGATTTGCTAGTAATCGAGCCGCACTCTTTTCTACTCCCATTGATCATGCACAACAGCTAAATGGAAATTGGGAAGTGGGTGTCACTCAACTTGTTTATAGCAACTGTGTCTATACTTTTGATCATGAGGTGATGACTATTAATATGAGACGTACAGCTGCTTACCAATGTGAAAAGGGCTGCCGAGTATACATTCCACAGTGGCCAAAGAAAGATCTCTTATCATGTAAAAAGTTTATATATGATTTCCTGAATAAAGCGTGTAAACATATTGTCCAATTTACTCCGCACAATGATGATCATAATTATGTACATCATGTAGTTGAGAAAGATTGGATTGTTGGTTTAAGTCCAAGTTTAAGAAATGATTTAGGTTACCTCGCTAGCGCCTTAACAAGCTATGATAATTTTAACGTTAATTACCACATAAGTGGTCATAAACAGTTAATATATCGAGAGGAAGCTTATTATGTAGATCTTATTCCAAAAAATGAGAAGACGTTGGTGAAGAAGATTGTGATTAAGCCAAGAAAGACAAACATGACTCCTGAAACATTATTGAAGAAATTTAATTATCTCCTTCGAGTTGATGGTAAACAAGTGGCAACATTGACTTATATCAAATCATCTAATCATATTGCAATAAGTAAATTAAATGATGATGATCTAGTATTAGTTTGTTCAAAAGATTTTCATCAGTTCTTACGACATCGTTCTGCAGCTGTTCATGGAAAATCTGATATGCAACATTTACCATGTGAAAGGCCAAATCAATTTGATACAGAATGGACCGATCTTTATACAGAAAGTGTGTAGAGCCTCTAGGTGGTATCTTACATGAAACAAGAGTGTTGATGCCTCGCATTATTACTTCGGTTAAATTGGTTGTAGATTATTTAAATGAAGTGATTAATGAGCAACATATTTCATTTTCTGAAAAAGAAGGTACTTTGTCTCTCACTATAAGTGGAAAAGGTATTGAACTAATTATGGATAAAACTCTAATGAACATTTTGGGTTTTGATCAAAATATCTTTAAAAGTGGTACTGTAACCAAAGCTAGCGCAGACATGTCGCTATCGCGTCGTATTAACTATTTTCAGATATATTCCAATATTGGTGAAGATGTACGTGTGGGAGATGTTGAAGCTCCATTGCTAGCAATGATACCATACCAGCTAAAAAGCTGCAGTATTTTATCTGAGCATACTTTCAAGAAAGTGCATTATACAAAGCTGAAATCAAACTACATCCCACAAATTGATATTGCAATTTATGACGATGCTGGTGCGTTGATTCCTTTTCATAAAGATGCTGTGACAAGTATCACACTCCATTTCCGAATGAAGAGTTAATGCAAAAGTATGCTATTATATTTTTCCAATGTGAATAATATGGAAAGTGAAAATAAGGACTCGTTTCTAATCTACTTGCCCAGTAATGCTTCTATGAATAAATTTCCCAAAAATAAACCATCAGACTATCGAGTAGAATTAAATCGCCCACTACATTTAGAAGGTGAATGGGAGGTTGGCGTTTCTAGTATTTGCTATGATAGCAATATTCAGAATGTGAATGATTTGGAAGAAATGATATTGACTCCCCGCACCCATGATGGAATAACGATGAATAATGCATTCCAGTTCCCATACAATTTAACATCAGATGGAAAGTGGAACTATGAATGGATTCAGATAAAATCAGATTCTTATGAACCATTTGGGAATGAGAAAATTATTAAGGCGTTCAATAGTGGTAATACTTCCATCATGAAGAATAAGGATCAGAAAGCTTATGAGTTTACTATCTATCATTGGAGTGGGAGACAGTTCCTTCGCTTTCATTCTTTTACTAAAGGTCTTACACTGAGGTTGGATAATGAATTCTATCCACATCTTGGTTTTGGCCATAGACTACATCTAACGTCAATTGCTACTGCAGATGTTAGAAAAGTTTATTCAAATCGAATCAACAAATTTCATTATAGATTTAAAATATTTGATGAAGATGTTGTAGAATGTGAAGAACGCATCATTTTGAAAAAGCGTGGTGTTCAACCTTTATCACTTATTGAGTTAGTAAAACGATGGAATGAGACTGTGGGTAAGAAGTATGGAGAGAAAATTATGGCGGACAAAAATAAGTTGGTCATTAAGAAATATATGACAAACTTACAGTTTATTTCTCTCCAACCTTGCGTCATTTTGTAAGACATTATACACCTATTATTGGAAGCGGTGTGGTGCATGCTTCTCATGAATATCACACTAAAGCTGATTCAGTTAATGATGAATGGTGGGTGGACATCTATGGCGATCGCATCAAGAAAATTTACCAGTCTTATGAAGAATCTAAAGTTGCTATCAATATAATGCCGCGTCTATATCATACAGTTGAAAGCTTCATTCATGTAGTAAATCCTTATATACAACAGAAGTTGAAGCATGTGATGAAAAGTAAATATGATGCAAAGACACACCACATTTCGTTTTCAATTGAAAATCAACGCGTTGTTCTGAAACTGGGTGATGACATTCAATGTCAATTGAGTAAAAATTTGAAAAAACTCTTTGGTTTTTCAATGCTACAAACTGTGTTTGCTGCTGCGCATACGATTGGTATAGAAACACCAATGACACTTGATAAACATGAACAGCACCTTTACATTCAAAGTGATTTGATTCTACCTATTTCTGTTGGCGAGAAAAAAGAATACATTTTACGTGATTTCATTCATGATAAAGACGCTTCATATGGAATAGTCGAGAAGATGTTTGAATCTATTTTCTATCATCCCGTCGTCAAACAAACTATACCCTCTATTGCTATCAAAATTACCAATGGTTTACAAGAGTGCATCCATGTGAAAGATACTAAATCCCTCGTAACTTTAGTGTTTCGGAAAACAAAGTGAAGTCATTGTGATATGTTTATTGAAATAAAAATATGTATATGAAAAAGTCTTTTCACAGATATAGGGGGGAATGGACTGACTGTAGGCATATATTCACAAGGAAGTAACGATCTCATGCGATACATAAAACAGCAATGTTTATCTACAGAAATCAACATAAAAATACTAAGTTAAGGATGATTATGCTAAGACGTCTCCTGAATGTGGTAGTGTGAGTTTAATTATTTTGGGTGGTGGTATGTTTGTGTCAGGATGTCCATGTGGAAGAGATATGTTGTGTTCTAACCAGCACCTCTCATCCTCCCATGCTGAAAGCGCCCGTTTCCTAAAAGTATGAGTTTTGATCTCATGCGACTTAGATTTTAAGATTGTCATATTGACAAACGTTATATTTTTATTTCTATAGGCTTTCCTGAAATTTTTATGTTTCATGTTAGAGACCAATGATCTTGATATGCCTTTAGCACGCCTAATACTATCGTCGCTATCCTTTAATTTCATACTGTACATTTTTGGACGGAGGAGAATCATTTCATCTATTTCCTTCCATGCTGTCTCATCCTTAAAGCAGCCAAGTTTTGCCTTATTTTTGATGGAGTAGAGTGGGTGATCAGTAGGATAATTTGATGTATCAAAATATCTTTCTAAAGATTTTCCTACTTCATTGAAATTTAAATCTTTTTGAGTGGTAATACCTAAGAAGAAACTATCTGTATCGCCACCCAACAAGCGAACCTCTTTTACGAGAGGACATGGTTTTAGTATTTTATAAAAGAGTTGGTACATTTCAAGCTTAGAGTAATCTAGTACAGCTTGACCAATATAGATGGGCTTGCACAACTCAACTTCAGATTTTATCATTTTAACACCTACAAGGTCCCCATCGATAATGTCTCTATCGATGAATAGAGGTGATGAGACCAATTTGTGATACTTTTGATCATCATTAACTAGTTTGTAGTTTACACGTTTTCTAACATCCTCCATCGTCTTACCAAATAGACTATTATTCTTATATTTATAAAAATCTTTTTCAAAATTATTTTGGGCTAGTGCACGTTTCTGGCTGTTGCTATCAATATATGGTTTGAGGAAGGCTTTCTGTCTAAATTTAATAATGCGGTGAACTCTTTTTAAAATCATACCCATTTCTAAATAAAATTTTAAGATGCTAAAGTGGACTAGATAGTTTTCCTTATCATACTGGGTGAGTAAAAGTTTGCGGCAAGGCTTATAGTCGGGTTGACCGCATGATTCTAAATCTTTATGAAATTGTTTCATAAAGTCGGAAAACATATCTTTGGTCACTTCACCTGATTCGGGTGCGAGTGGAAAATCTACGGTTTTATGTTTAATATTATTTGGATAGATTAGATCTATCTCAAAATAATATCCCCAATCACCTTCATCTGGAATTGCTAGTATGTTAGAAGGGTTGGAGAGATGCTGAATTTCACTATCATCTAACCAGCTAAACTCAGAGTGAGGTAGTGGTTTGGATAATGAACTACCATACAAATTATTTTGGTCATAATACTTAAGATGGGTATGATCATCGCCTACTAATTTTGATTTTAACCTATGTTTATTTACAAATGTGAGACCACCGCGAATTCCTCGCTCAAATAAATTATACATCTCTGGATCTTGTAAGAGATGAATGGTCTCACCAGTCATTTTAAAAGCAGACTTAAATGACATGGCTGGTAGACTGACAAAGTGGACGGGATCTAACTTATCTTCTTCTAATGCCACTCGTCGAAACTCCTGAAATACATCAGCCAGCAAAAATACATCTAACTTAAGGTAGGCAATCATATATTCGCCAAATGTATGGCAGTCAAATTTTATCCATGCATCTTGTGCATGATCATAATCTTCGGTCTTACATTCTGCACCGCTCAAATCATTTTTAAATTTATCTATGGGCGGAAGAGAAGTCTCGCCGAGTTTATTAATCGCATCAAAATATGCATATGGAAAGACTCCTTTCCGTGTGATGACTTCATCGGTTAGATTTGGATATTGTTTCTTAAGATTTTGTGTTAGTGGAAGAGACTTTAGATTTTGTACGAGAGAGGCCAGTGATGCAGTCATAAATTGGTAGGAATCTAAAAATTTTATATCAAAATAGACCGTCTTATTTTCTTTAGTTTTATCGACAGGCACTTTTGCTGTCATGGCCATAAACTTCTCTCTCGTTTGTGCTATTACATCAAGCTTCCACTCTTTCATTTGACCTAAACCTCCTTTTATTATCATATGGCTGTCGTAGCCCTTGAAATTATGGAAAATGACGGGTAATGTACGCCGTTTCATCCTAAGTGAAAAATTGCATTTTGAACATAGTGCGTTTCTAAATTTACCAGTGATGTGATCATGGTCGCGCACTTTCTTAATCTTATCATCATCAAATGTTTTCCTACATTTGGGGCAAACGTTGCAACTATCAAATTTTGCTTGATCATCTGCTGTCATATGCAATGATCTGCGATAGAGTTCACCATCATACTTTTGTTGAAATTTTACAGCCTGTTCGAGGAATTGTAGGAATTGGTAAATACAATCCTCACCTTGCCAGACATGCATTTTATTTTTTCTATTTTGGAAATGGTCATGCCATACTTCATAGCAGGATATGGCTGCTGGTTTGTGGATGATATCATCGATATAGCATTCGATGTCAGCATAGATGACACGAAGAGGACTTAGTTCATCACCATTCTCTCTATGAAAACTCCTTATGTTTGGGCATGCGCTCCATTTGTAGTTTACCTCGCTTACACCATTCGTAATGAGTTTCAAATATATTTTTACTCCTAAAGTTGCGAATGCATCTGTCACAGTAATAAATCTCTGATGAGCTAGAATTTCTTAGGTGGTGGTATAAGCGAGAAATTTTAGGAATACCGCAGTAGTGCCATTCCTCACTATCATCCTGTCTTACCAATAAAAGGTTGACAACGTGGTCATAACAACTCGAACGCGAGTTGTAGCGGACACCCTTCAATCCCTTTTCCCAAACATGGAGAACTATTTTGATGTTGTTCAATTTTTCAAATTTTTCTATATCTTTAATTTTCATATCTTCACTATTGCAGTCATCAAACTTTAATTCATTCTCCCACTGTTGATACTTACTCTTACGGTATCGGCTATTCTGTACATCATTATAGTGGAGAATGGAGAGGACGGCATACTTAAAACAGTGCGATTCACAATCTACAGAAATGACTGCTGCTTTATTTTTTAAACTTTTCGGAAGTTTAAAGGAGCCTCGTCCAGAGTAGTTCTCTAATAAAGTGATTTTAATCATGGCGGTCTCAATACCATCAAAAACGAGACCACTATCACGCTCGTTAAATTTATCTATATTTAATTATAACCCTTGGATATGAAAATTTATCCAAGACTCACAGTCTACAACTTCGGTTGCAGGAGAGGAGGGTATGTGAAACTCCAACCTCTCTACTATTTGACCAGTATGGTGGTCGATTTTTACATATTTTATTTTGAGATAGATGAGCGCCTTCATTCTAAAATTGACTAAATTGTTGAAGAGCGCACCAATCAAAGATGAATTTTGATGAAACCATTCTTCAAAGTCAGTAATGGTTTCTGAGGATTCCATCTGGTAGTTCCTCACTAAACTATTTATCGACACTTCAGAGAGTCGGATAGAGGAGGTGCTGTTAGTATAACTATCGTCACTGTGTGTATGTCGAAGTCTATGTGAAGATAGTTCAAAATGCGACTCAAAAGACTGAATGCATAAATCGCAAGAAAAGGAGACATCGTTAACAGAATCATCCCCACCTTCGGAGATTGATGCTGACTTAGGTCTACAAACACCTCGCTTGATGTGTCGGATGAGATCACGCTTCCTCGTGAAGATGTGCCCACAGTCAGCACATTCCCGATCGTTGCATTCCCGCGACAATGTTGACATGGACTCGCTCGAGATGGGACTGGTATCACCTGAAAGAGAAATCATTCTATCATCTCTGTTCAAGTCTCAGTGTATTGTTACAACCTACCTTGACTCAACAACTCTAAACTTCCCTCGAGAAGGGAGGGCGTTGGTGATGAAGTTGATGCCTGAAATTGAGGAAGATGCTATTAGCCACACGTTTGAGGGAGATGAGTGAAGAAATTTTCAACTTACCATTTGAACGAAATTATGTTTAAGGTTGATACTTCAACAAGATAGAGACTTCACTCAAATTTGGAATTCACGAGAGAGCAGTTCACTTATACGTCTCAAAGACAGTGAAATGACACGAATGTCACTTTGCATATATACTTTCATATTCATCATTCATTGGCTGTTCATTCTGATTGGTTGCTTGTTGATACTTAAGAATTAGAAAACATTTCAAAGTCATTATTCACAGTCAACATGACAAGCCCTCCAAAAACACCAAACACAAAATTCTCTTCTCCATGCTCAACACCAAAGGCGCTCGTTGCACCAAACGCTCCAACGAAGGGGAAGGTAAAGAAGGTGTACCGACTGGACAATATCAGAAAGTTGTCATTGCCGGCGGATGACGAAGAGAGTGTATGTGAGAAGGAGTGTCCCGACTTAACAGGCGTGAGGTGGAAGTATCTCCAGTACGATACTGACGATGTGATGGAGATCACCAGCACGAAATTCCTCCACCAATTATGGGAGTGGTACACCCCTAACTCCCAGCCACGAACTATGGCGGAGTGGGAGTATATCGAAACAGTGAGACTCGCAGTGGAAGAACGATTGAAACAAGTGAACTGTTTTTGTGATCTATGTGAAGCCAGACTCTGGGATGATATTGACGATGAAGACCTTTTGAAATACATGCCATAATAAATGTTTATTTCGTATTATCTTTGCTTTCATACTGACTTACTTGAATGGGGCTTCAGTGGATGATTTAATCATGTATACTTTTTCATTTGGAAATAGTAGCACGCTTAGTTTAACTTGCAAATCTTATAACATTTCGTATGGGTGATAATGGTAGATGAAATAGTGTTAAATAAAATTAAGATAGCTTACACTTCTGATACAGGGATAGCAATCGACTGCAATCCATGTGTAAAGAGCTTGTCAGACTCGCGGTAGAAGAACGATTGAAGCAAGTAAACTGTTTTTGTGATCTATGTGAAGCCAGACTCTTGGACGATATTGACGATGAAGACCTTTTGAAATACATGCCATAATAAATTTTTGTTTCGTATTATCTTTGCTTTCATACTGACTTACTTGAATGGGGCTTCAGTGGATGATTTATTCATGTATACTTTTTCATTTGGAAATAGTAGCACGCTTAGTTTAACTTGCAAATCTTATAACATTTCATATGGGTGATAATGGTAGATGAAATAGTTTCAAATAAAATTAAGATAGCTTACACTTCTGATACAGGGATAGCAATCGACTGCAATCCATGTGTAAAGAGCTTGTTAGACTACGGAAGAGAGAAGTGTGTTATGTTGCGTGTGGCGCGTGAGTGTCCTCCCATTTCATTCCATTCATCATTTTTCTTCCCCTCTGCATTCCATATCCGAGGATATGTGGCGGGCTTGGGACCGCTTTAGCTGCATTAGAAGGTTGGCCCTTAAAAGAGCCCATGGGTCGTTCTCCGTCCACCGACACTACTACTGCTAACACTCTGAAAGGAAAATAATAGGAGATTTGATGAGCTACAAAAATGATTATGTTGAATAGACTTACTGGGAACCTTCTTTCTAACTTTTCTGACGACGAAGTCATCAAGCTCTCCATTGATGTTCATCGTCATGTGGAGGCAGCGAACTCCATCCCCCTCGTAACACAACTGTGTTTCATTCAAATCGCTGGAAATTGTGGGGACATCGCAGATATTATTTTCAAAGAGGGGAAGATGAACTTCACACACTCTCCTTTTTCGACACTTCAAACGCTCATGCAGTCGCTCCACTTCACCCAACAACCTCTTATTAATAACCTTCACCTCCTCCGTCTCCTTCACCACGCTTCGCATCCGCTGTATCTCTTCATCCTTCCTCGACACACTCGCCTGCAAACTCTCCACCAAACCTGCCTTCCTCATCAACTCGCTCCTTTCCGCCATCCATTCCTTCTCCATCTTTCTCAAGCTTCAACTCTTCCCTCGTTGCCCTATACCCCTCAATCTTCACCATCAGCTCTTCATTCTCCTTCAAAACTTTTCTATTATTACTTTCCAAAGCCATCACACGATCCTTCATCCTCACAAATACCTCCGTATCATACGCCTCTTGCTGGCGTGGCGATGACGCTGCCATCGGCTAGTAGCCACTTCCTTCCCCTCCCACTCTTCCTTCAAATCCGCTATATCCCCAAACAAATCTTCCATCACCGCATCCAAATCAACATCATCCTTCTTCTTCATTTTCGCTCTCAACTCAACTTCCTCACTCGAACTCCCCTCACTCGCATTCCTCACCACTTTCTCCCCAATCACGTCCTGAATCGTTGCCACCGCCTTCCTCACCTCTTCCCTTTCCAACAACTCTCCCTCAAACCACGTCTTGAACCCCTTCTCTCCGATGTTCCCACTCTCACACTGTAAATGCGCCTTGATGAATTCCTTCTCATCCCCCATCACACATTTCCGACAAGACACACACAACCTCAACATCACTTTCCTCTCATGGCCCATCGTCCCCTCTTTTTCTTTTAAATGCTTCTTCAGTTCACTACCTCTGGCAATCTTGCCACAACTGCACTTGCCAACCAACATCTTGGCATTACTCGCTTTTGTCATGATAATTCTGTAAAGATAGAGTAAAATTTGATAGCAAGTGTTAATAGGATACTACTTGCTGATGTGCATTGAAAGACTAAGTTACCAAACATTTGATATCAAGCCAGCAACCGTTTGGGTGTTAAGCTCTTGAATCCGTTACAGGCATTACTCAGAGGGGATCTTATCCCAGCTCCAAGGCCTCGACCCACAAATCCAACCTCGATCGGACAGAGCGTGCGTCATATCACTGTGCTGGTATCCCGGCCCCAGTTTTGACATGAAAACCGGTGGAGTTATTTACAAGAGGAAACGACCCAAGTCACAGAGACTCATAAACGACTGCTTTTTATTCAAAAACTTTAATTATTATCATTAAATATGAATTTTAATTTTTCAGTATTTTAGTACTACTCATAAAACTTTTATAAGTAGTCTGTCACCTACAGCATAGCAAACGCTGTCGAATGGTTTTTGAATCAAGTCTAAAGGACTTGTAGAAGCAAAGTTATAGCCGTTTGAAGATTTCGGCCTACTATCATCAAATGGTCAGTCATGCTATACTGACTAACCTATAAGTCTGACACCTTAGCTGATATCAGCAATGGAAAGTCAGAAGTCCGATATCGGAACTCAAGAGAAACGACTTACCTGTAGTCAGTTTCTCAACTTAGTGAAATTTCTTCCCGTTCTTATATACCCTGTGAATATGTAATCGATAAGAGGGGGGGGACGTCAGCGAAAATTTTTCTCTCCGATTGCGTTCAAATTCACCATACCGATGCAGAATTTCACGCTGAATCCGAATCTGGCCTCCGTTTTCTCATCCGATGGTTCGTTTGGGCGCTACACACCAAAACGTCCCAAATTCTAACTCTGTCGTTTTTTCGAAAAATGTTGAAAATTTTTTCTCGCCGATTGACTTGAAACTCACCATACATATAGAGAATTTCACGCTGATTCCAAATCTGAAATCCGTTTTCCAATCCGATGCTTCGTTTTGAAGCTACAGCCCAAAACGTCCCAAATTCTAACTCTGTCGTTTTTCGCCAATTTCCCAAAATCTTAAATGGCGTCTCACATCTAAACGAAGACAGATATGAACAAGCCGTTTGTTTCACTGAATTTGTCTCACTCTTAGCTTTCAAACGAGCTATGGCACGACTAAATCCGTCCACTAGAAGCCAAGATCGAAGCGAGCTCTCCAGAGGGGGGGGGACGTCAGCGAAAATTTTTTCTCTCCGATTGCGTTCAAATTCACCATACCGATGCAGAATTTCACGCTGAATCCGAATCTGGCCTCCGTTTTCTCATCCGAGCACTCCTTCCACTCGAAACAGCCCATTTTACAACCCAACATTCAGCAGATTGCACGAAAAACATCACACACTAGCCTCAAGACAAATCCTGGCGGTCGCCCAAGTCCACCACGACACTCTGTCGTTCCAGAGGGGGGGGGAGTCAGCGAACAGTTTGTGAACGTGGACCAACCTGGCCGGCACACCACGACAGACCTCTGTCGTTCCGTCGTTCCAGGGGGGGCGCCGGTCGGGTGTTCGCCGTTTTCTAACTACTATGGCATGTAAGAGCTCATTGCGTCCATATTGTTTCACATGAATAAACCAAAGTATGCAAATGTATGTGTTTGATATAAATAACCGGTCGCATCTCTTACACACACGCAAGGAGGAGCGTGTCTGAATAGCAGCGCTTAACGGTTGTCCTATTACGGGTATACAGCACCCGACGATATCTTCAACGCAAGATATTTTCGCTTGTGATTCTATTAGCCAAATTTTCTTTCGTGACTTTTAATGAATATATGACCTCATTAAACCGTGAGAGTCTTGAGTTGCAATTCTAGACAAATAACTAAATAAAACTAGATAATGGTTTAAGAACGGATCGGGTGAGTCATACCCGAGTATTTTCCGTAGTTCGTTTTCAGTTCAATCTTGAAATTGCGACCAACTCTAGAGTAGTGATTGATGCCCAATAATCTACAAAATAATACATCACCAAAAGTTGAGTCAGAAGCCATTAAAAGACTGCGTTATTTAACATTAGGAACATTAACAAAATTTAGAAATTTGAATAGCAGTTTATCTCAATGTACACTAACTTGGTACTATGCGCAAAATACTTCTTCGACTCGTAATAAGGAATGACTTTTCGGTTCTGTGATGAACAAATATGCACCGCTGCAACACAGCGACCGCACACCGCTGTATGAAATGACCATGAAGCAACCATGACACGCGAGATTCCTACAAATAAAATCAGTGCTACGATTTGATGACCCATTACTTCGCGATCGCAGTGACAAACTTGCACCGGTACAGGATGTATTTCAATAATTCAACGCTGATCTGTCTCGCTTCTTCATTCCCAGTCCCTACTTGACAGTAGACGAGCAGCTTCTTGAGTTCCACAGGAGAGTCCGATTCCAGCAATATATAAGCTCTAAGCCTGGAAAGTTCGAGATAAAATTCCTTCGGCTGTGCTGAGACATTCTATATTTTAGATGGAATTGTTTACATTGGAGTTGGAACCATCAGGCCAAATGAAAATGTCACAACCTAGCTAGGCACAGGTCGTCAGCTAGCTGCTGATAATTGGCATACTTCCATGGAACTGGTTGATGCACTTAGAGAAAATAATACCACCAGTGGCGTCTTCTCCGTACGTGCGAGGCCTTCGGCGCATCCTCAAAAGTAATTTTCCAACAGCTATAAAAATGAAAAGTGTCATCATTCATTTAAATTCGATAGCCTGTCGTGACAGCAGTGCACAGCTTTCCGTCTCAAAGTCAGACGCTCAACCTCATTGAACAGTTTTGCAGCACGTGTTCGAATCACAACTGTTTTCTTCCAACAATTAGACACAAAAGCTGGTCGTGTGTTTAGACGGAGCATTAATTGATGTTTAGACACAGCGAAAGAGAGTTGTGTGCGTGTGAGGCAGCAAGCGCCCGCGCCAATATTGGCTTTTCCGATAGATATAATGCTTAGTCTTCTCCAATTTTTGCAATAAAATTCTACGCGATTCTTGATCGAGTCGTGATATCTAAATATAGTAAAGGAAGCGCAACCCAATTGTTCCTGGATTCGCTTTATATCAGAGAGGCCACACGTCAACATTAGCAGATGGCTGACGTTTAGACAAGACTGCGATCAGATGATGAGCGTTCTCCAATGAATGCAGAGTAATGCATCTGACTCAAACACCCAGATTCGGTAGAATTCCAAAATTTGTTTTTACGTGATTCATGTGACACTATGTTTAGTACTGCAGATGAGATCACAACCACGCCTTTCGTCCGAAGGGAATATACTGAAAAGATGACAGTCGTCAAGCAAGGTAGGCCAACACCTGATATAAAAATTGAAAGTACTCACAGAGAAAGAAATAAGAAATACACAAGACATTTTAATGCATCAAAATTTCAAACTTGTGAGCGGCTGACTGGGAATGAGAAACGCAAGAAACTGTAGACCTTGCCTCCTTTTTTCTCGAGAAAATGTGGTCTGGACAGAGAGGAGATATAGAATCAGCTCTTTGAGTAAGGCGGTTAAGAGACATGAGTGGACATGAGCAATCACTTCTCATGAGCACATTGACTTGGCCTTAAAAAATGTTCGGGAAATTGTTGTTAAAAATTCAACTTTTATGAAAATTAATGTTGTAACACAAAAAATGTCTGGTATAGAAATAGTATTCCAATGCCGAGTGAAGGCCTATGGTCTGGGCGCACGTGACGCCACTGAATACCACGTACATTGGTATCGTCCGAAATAATAATCGAGGAGTACCGGCCGTCGCCAAGTCCATCGAGGGTCGTCAAAGGAAAGACACGAAAGTTTTCTTCGATGAGCAGGGTACTGCACTTGTTTCATTCTGGGACAAAGGTCGAAAACCTGCGTTACTCGTTGATAACTTTCATCGATATGCTCCTGAACCCGAAATAAATACGAAACCATGTACTGTTCTCGAGTACAACAGGACGAAATCAGTGTCGACATCGCAGACAAGCGACCTCGTGGATTCAGTTGCAATCGAGAGCGCCGACGTTGGCCGGTCTCGATATTTGCCAACATGATAGATACTGCTGGAAATAATGGCTGCTACTACAGCAGGCATCCCGATGAAACCAGAAAATCCCAGCAGCACCACAAGTTTCTTGTGAATGCAGGATATCAGTTGGTGAACAAGCAGATTCAAAGACATCTCCATACACCAGCAAATCATCGCGAAGCTACAAAACTTGCCATGAAACTCGTCGGCTATTGCGGTTTCTTAATCTGAGCGTGTCGAGGGACGTCGTTTGGAAAAGAGTGTTCGATGTGCTTTTTGTCTTTCACGCATTGATCGAAAGACATTCGCTTGTTGTGGCAAGTGTGAAAAGCCTCGTTGCAATATCATCAATCAGACCTGTGCAAGGAATGCATGCAACTTTTCTACTATCATCTTTTGAAACTTGTACGAGTAACTACACGTCTTAATAGGAATTATGTATTTTATTTACAATTTTATTCATGATTCCAAACATGTCATACATGTATGTACATGTATAATACATGCATAAAATATAATTTACATTTATGGACTACCGATACATGGCGGGGTTATTGCATGTTTAACTGGCATAAATATCAGTACTAGTGATTTAACTACTTTTGAATATGCTAGACGGCGATAACCTAATAAGAAGTAGGCACTACTATAGTTGATCAATAGCCTGCATGTACCTGTAGGCCTATTTATACACATATTTGATAATTATTGGGCATCATCACCGATACTCTACATGTAAATCTGTATTTCAAGCAATCTTCAAACATGTTGCCTCACTTACTAATAAAAACACTCGAAACTGAACGATGAGAAGAGGCAAAATGTAATAAGAAGAACACGGGTTATTTATACCCGTTTCGTCTTTAACTGCTTATTGAAAAGCGCGTAGGACAACCGTTAAAGTTGCCGGTTGACTGTCATGCACACGTCATGATGCAAGATGCACACGACAACTTTCGATAAAAATATCTAAATATTTGCTGAATAATCTTGTACACGACCGGCACAAGAAATGAGATTATATCTTGCGATCGCAATATTTTTGGCAGATTCGCAAGATTGTCTATAAATTTATGTAGAGAAATGTTTCTCTTTCGTGTTCCACTTTTTAGCTTAATAGTGAAGCAGCCATATTGTGTTGGATTACAACATTCAGTTCGTTCTGCATGTGGTCAGTGGATATCGAACTCACAACATGATCGAACATGATGAGTTGCAGTTGCCGTATTGCTTGTACAATTTTCAAGAGATATAGTGAAAGTTTACAAGGCAACTCATGCTTTCATAGAGCGATTAGCGTTAAAACAAGAAGAAATGCATGTCCTTACAATTCAAACAACTTCTACAAGACTCAATTGCACTCAACTAGCTGATTAAAATACATCTATAAACCGATCGACCTGAAGTCTGAAGATGCTCAACATGCAACTCATCCATGCCTTTTCTGTGCAATTCTGCATGTAAAATAACAATCTGCTCCCATCACCAACGTCAAGAAAAAATAATTTTGCAAAGTTGTGAATGAGTGATTCTTGGAACAAAATGCTTATTTAGGCCTATCACTTTAGCTTTATTTAATAGTTGGCATTGCCATCAACATGAAGCATCAATAAGGACAGCAAGTTTTGTATGAACTGAACAAAATAGAGCAAATTGCTGGCACCCTCGTTTCACTAGTATCGAAATTATAACAAACTATTTATAGTTAGACCCACACATAAAACATGTGCGTCAGGCTACTGCATAGTATATTATGCATATTCAATCATTATATATCAGCATTTGTAATAATTAATCTTTTAACAAAAGCAATCCTTCATTAAGAAATGAAATTAGTGGTCAATTTCTGAAAAAATAGTTTGTTGACAAATTGTAAACACTTAGTAAACAGCGGTTTCCGAAAACCTTGGCCTGATAAGGGTTAATAGAAGCGTGCACTTCTTGATGTGCGTGTATATTTGCTTTATAATTTCTAGGAGATAATATCATTGATTATTGAAAAAAGCAAGTTAGAATGTTCATGTAAATGCTAATGCTAATATATAATTCGTTCACGAGACATCATTTTCCAGCGATCACGTCCTTTAATCGGGTGAATGACTTCACGATTTTTATTCTCTGATGCCTGATGCCTCTTCATGAGAATTCAAGATATTCATGATATCCAAAGATTATGTCTTTGATAATATCTACTAGTCGTTTCGCTTCAACTGCGCTCTGATTCCAATTTTTTTGAAAGAGTCAGTTTGAAAATAATATTTACAATGAGGAGATATGGTATGATACAATGTAGATATGAATAAGCTGTGCTGGTTTACCTATCTTTACTAGTAGCAAAAGAATAATTGACCTGACATGACATGATCACGGCGCCCATTTTGAATGATCTTATAAAACACCGACTAATATCCATTTTATAGCCTACCTGTTGACGGTCTTCGTGAGGTACGTTGTCTAATGAAGATCATAACTCAAAATGCCATTTGCAAAACAATGTGTTTAATCTTTTAATCTGAGCACGATTAAGACAAAGTTCATGTCACATTTAGTCTTAGAGACTTAACTAGAAAATAAACAACTAAATTTGAAATTGTTCTTTGTCAATTGTCGATGTCTGAACAAGACACTTAACCTTGGCAAACTTCCATGGCTATTTCCTTTTCTTCAATTAGCTCCTTTTCAGTTATTTCCATGTTTGTACGAGCCCAATCTTTAACAGTCAATCCGTCAACGATTTTCCATTCACCATTGGCGATCCGAACGGGGTAGCTGAAAGTAAGACAAATTCTTCAAAGGGTTGACCGAATCTCTTTCAGAATGCAGCAAGCAATGGCATTCCAATAAAATTAGATAAATCAAAGTCGTTTCATATTCACTTCGACTTATAGAGAAACATTACATGCATACAATGTTATCCACGTTTTCTCAGTACTTTTCAATCAAAACAGGATAAAGCACTGTCTGAAATATCTAATCGACTATCTTAGATACAAATACAAGTTTCACAGTCACACCACAGCATGTCATTTTTGTCGGGGAAATTACGACAATTTTGGTTACAAGGAATGTAAAAATGTCCTCGCCCTTTTCTCGATATTCATGAGCGTAAGCATGTTTATTTTTTTTATTCTAATAGGGACAGTCGAATTTTGAAACAGTTTTGCCCCGGCAAACATTTGTATAGAAATAGAAGCGCAATATCTTTCATGATCAATATTATTTTATATTCACGACGCGTTTCGTCTGCTCTCAATCAGGTGATACAGCAGAATGATCTAAAACGTGACACAAAACGATTACAGTTAACTTACACAGATGTCATTAAGGCACAGTAATCAATCAATAGAGTCGCATCAAAGTTAGTCAAAAGCGGAAAAACAGAAATCAATAAAGTCGCGATATGCACACACTATTACAACGTAGAAGACAGAGATTCATGAATATTAGACAATAGACGGAATCAAAGAATGAAAATAATGCTGATACCATGAGGCTATGTCGAGACAGAGCAGAAATAAATGGCAGACAGTTTAAGAATACAGGAGACCACATCAAGAATAATGCAAAACTGTACAAAACATGAAATTGGTAATTAAATGAGCACAAAAATGTGTTGAACAGAAGCCGGTGTTCTTCGTTCCTGAGAAGAAAAAGTCTTCGTGAATCTTCCTTAAAAATCGAAATGCGACCCTTCTATCTGTCTTGATTCCATCGGTCCAATCCCAGAGCCTGTTGTTTCAGCACGAAAGCGCTCCAACACACCGACCCACGATTGATGCTCAAGCTCTCCCCTATAACCATAGGTAATAGATAATGGATGATTTTGAGGTCATTATAGAACTTATTAACCGAAGGCCGCTAGGCCTGAGGTTAATAAGTTCTATATGACAGTAATGGATAAAAGACCGTTCCAGGACACCATAAAATCAAAAAAATAGTACTTTTAAAAACGACATAAATTTATGAATTTAGACCCTTTTTCAGGTTTTTAAGACCTAAATTCATGAATTTGGTTCATTCAAAAAGTACCATTTTTTTCAAAAATGGTACTTTTAAAAAACAACATAAATTCATGAATTTGAACCCTTTTTCAGGTTATGAAGACCTAAATTCATAAATCGGCTAAAGCCAGAGGAGCTTCGCTCCGATTTGGGCGTTTTTAAAAATACACAATTTTCAAATTTTTCAAAATCTCAAATTTGTGATTATGACATTTTTCATTGCTTAAATCATGACCGTTCCAGGACACCGAAAATCATAAAAGTTAAGAATCTCAAATTTGTGATTATGACATTTTTCATTGCTTAAATCATGACCGTTCTAGGACACCGAAAATTATAAAAGTTAAGAATCTCAAATTTGTGATTCTGTCATTTTTCACCCCCCGCCAAAATCATGACCGTTCCAGGACACCGAAAACCCGGACACCGAAAAAATCATAAAAGTTGAGAATTTCAAATTCATGAATTTTATCCATCTTTCAGGTTTTTAAAATATATCATGTGACTTGCGAACCGAAGGTTCAGGGCTTCGCGCTTCGCCCGTTAAAAATATTTCTTTAAAAATGGAAGAAACAAAAGTGGAAGGAACTTCAGAAATGGAAGAAACCTCAAGAATATATCCTTCGTTATCTCAATTAAAAATAAGTGAATTAAATATTGAAAAACACAAAGATAGAGTACGTTATATGAAAGATAAGGAATCCCAATTATTATTAAGATTAGAGCATTATAAAAAATTAAGAAAGAGATGGAGTAAAGTTAAGAATGTAACACAAGGAATTGGCATATTCTTAACAATAAGTTTAGGTGCTTTAACAATTGTTATATCTTCAGGTGTTTTAGTAATTCCAGTAGTTGCTACAGCTTTAACAGGTACGGGTGTTTTTGCAACTTCACTTGTTACAATGTTAGATAAATCTTTAATATCAAAGAAACGAAAATCATTAAAAACTAAGCATTTACATATTAAAGAAGTCTATGATAAACTACACTACTACTTTCAAAGAGTATGTGATGATAATGTTATTACGTTAGATGAGATTGAAAAATTTGATCAAATAGCTAATGAAGTAAATCAAATATCATTTCAATCACAGACAGAAAAAGTTAATGATAAAAATAAAAAGGATGGTAAAATTTCTAGTGATGGTAAAACTTTTATTGATGATAAAATTTCTAATGAAGAAAATGACAAAATTTTTTTAGAAGAGCTAAAAACTTTATTAGACAAAACTTTATTAAACAAAACTTAATACGAGAAAACTTTAAACGAGAAAACTTTAAACGTGAAAACTTTAAACGAAAAGATTACAAACAACAAAGCAATAAAAAAATAATTTGTTCAGTAAAATGTTTTTGCTGTATTCCAATGTTACCACAAAATTCAAATATTATATTTTAAAAAATAGATAAAATTAAAGCTGATAATAACAAAAAAATATTATACCACTATGTTGTATATTTTTTATTACTCAGTAAACAAATCTTCGATAACTCTATCATGAATTTTTTTATCAATATTAATTGTAATGAATCCATAATCTTTTGCCCAAGCATTATTACACGATTGTTTAAATTCATCTTTATCTCTTATACATAAATCTCTTAGCAAATCACTTAAGTTTCTTGCATTTATTTCAAATAGTATAAATATATTTGCATTCTTTCTAATAACACTTCCGTCTAATGAATACATACTTTGTGTCAAATAAAATACACTACAGTTATTATGTCTACCTCTTGTGAAATAATTTCTTTGAACTGACTGATTTCTGTCATTAACACAATCATCAAAAATTACACAATGTTTCATTGTTTTATCTAGTTTACTAGGATCTTGCATATTACCACTATCATCTATTAATTGTATTTTTATATGCTTATTTTTATTGGATTCAACTAATTGTTTATTTTTTGCTGCTTCTTCACACCACAAATTTATTTCTTCTTCATATTCAGATTTTTCGTATTCTTCGAATAGAGAAGCAATTGCTGTTTTTGTAAGATTATTTTCAAATCCATATTTTAAAAATTGATAGACGGGTTGTTCTGCCGTTGTTGTATAAATTATAAGATTGTTATAATCCAAAAAATTTGGAGTCGTTAAAATTTTAAATAATAGATATGTTTTTCCACATCCTGATCTTCCACAAATAACTGACAAAACTTTATTAGATAAATTTGGATGATGATTAAATTTAAGTTTTTTTTTATTTAAAGTCATTTCATTCATTTTTAAAGTAATAAATTCATCCATTATTGAATTAGTGTTTTTAAAACCAAAAAAATAAAAATTTTAATTTAAGTTTATTTTTTTTGTTTCTAATAATAAGATTAATAAGGTTAATAATGAAAAATGATAAAAAAATTAAACTTCTCTAGCTTCGCGTGGGAGTTTATACCTCCCGTACCAAAAGATCTATCATAATCTCTTCACCTCCAAAATTTATTTCTTGTCCTTTTTCATCAGTGATTCTAATGCCAATGTTGTTAATAGTTTTTCTTGTAATAGGGAAATATATTAATGTTTGTGGAATTACATTTAATCTATAACCAATGGGTACAGTAAAAGCTGGAAAACTGAATATTAAATTTGATAATTTACCATTTATATATCCTCCTTCAATAATGTCACAATGTACAACAATTGAATTTATTTCAGTTATTTTTGGAATCTTCTCACCTAAATTATAACCTTGACTATAGGTTTGTTTATTAAATCCTAATAGCTTTGACAATGATCTATCATGATTAAAATCAACTTGATGATTTTCGTCTAAAGTAAGAGAAAATTTATTAACTGCCGGTTCAACTGCAAAATGTAATTGTTTCTTATCTTTAAATGATATACCTAAATGTCTCTTAATTTCATTTGATATTGTTTCAACTTCGTAAGAACCAGGAAGAAAAGTTAATATTTTCCATGTTTTGCCTTTATCAGTAGAATATCTAAATTGATCATTCACATCTTTGATAACGTTTTGAATAGTGTTAAATGTGGAGAAACTAGTCAATGCAATTTGATAATTTTTATTTTGTTCTAAATGTAGAATGGGTTCTAAATTACAAGTGTGTGATGAAGTAGTTGTTATAATTTTTAACGTCGTACTAAATTTTGATGAACCCAAAATCTCTATCAAATTTTCTAAATGATTATTAATTTTGTCTAAATCTGCTGAACACATTTTTAAACTAAAAAATTAAATAAATATTTTTTATAAAAAACTAGAAACAACATATTTCAGCTACGGGCGAAGCCCTAGAACCATCGGTTCGTTACACTTTTATAATCCTCTTCATTTAGAATCTTCTTTTCTAACAGTCTTTTCAATATAGCATGAATTTCATTGAAACTAGAATTATGTCCTTCTTTTATTGCAGATATTAAAATATTTAATCTATTTAGTAATTCTTGTGGATCATCTGGTAAAAATATGGTTGTTTCTGTTTTCTGTTTTTTTGTTTTCTGTTTTTCAGATAAACCTTTCCCTACTTTAACTCCCGTTGATAATAAATTTTCTAATTGTTTATAACGTCTAAGAGTTTTTACTGTGCCAACTCTATCTAATATAGTTTTATATTTTATTAGATCTTCTACAGCATAATTTTTTAAATCTGCTCCTCTTAAAAGATCAACAAAATTTCTATCTAAACTAATAGGTTTTTTATCTGGAGTAAAAATTAATCCTCGTAAAGGTTGTGGAAATATTTCTTTACCACCAAGATAAAATCTTGCAAATAATTTTTTATCTAAAAAGAAAGTAGAATGTTCGAATAACATAGATTTTGGTAATTTTTTATCTATGTTTGCCTCTAATAAACCATAGTCATCTAATAGTGTTTTAAGTACAGGATCCGCTATATCAACACGTTTTTCATTAAGTTCCTTTTCAAGAGTTTTAAATGGTTCGACAGTTTTTTCATAATCAGTTTTTACTTCTTCAGTTATTTTTAATTTATCAAACATATCAGATTGAATACCAGCTTTTATCATTCTATGTTGAAGATGATTTTCTTTCATAATATTTCTTTGTTTTATTAATTCGTCTAATTGTTTTATTCTTTTAAAATTATCAGCTCTAACTTTATCCATTTTTATATGATAATTTTTTATTATTATTTTATTTTATAATATTTTATTTTTATAATATTTTATATTGTTATATTGTTATATTGTTATATTTTTAAATTTAGAAAATAGAAATTAGAAAA
Organism: Prostheceraeus crozeri; assembly: GCA_907163375.1. Classification (NCBI taxonomy): domain Eukaryota; kingdom Metazoa; phylum Platyhelminthes; order Polycladida; family Euryleptidae; genus Prostheceraeus; species Prostheceraeus crozeri. The sequence continues at coordinate 7,623 of CAJQUW010011263.1, read as the reverse complement.
TTAAAAAGGTTCAGTAGTTATTCCATCAGGTAAAATTTTTCTTTTATCATCAAATGGATCTAATGCTAATTTATGTTCTTCTTTTAAATACATTTTATGTTTTTTTGAATTAAGTCTATAATTATATGCTGTTTTTATTTCATTATTAAATAATGCATTTTTATAATCTTGAAATGTTATTTGATTAGCCACTGATGCCTTTGAAATTCCTTTTAATGTTTTATGTGTTTTAATATTATTAGTTGTATCATAACAGTAACATTTAGATTTTAAAAATATAGCTTCTGTTATGAAATCTTCATTTCCTTCTAATTCATCTTTTACTTTACATAAATCAGAAGGATGAATAATATCTTTTATTTTATTAATTTCTTTATCAAGTGAAGAACCATATGGTACTGTTAATTCTAAGAAAATAGAATCGGTATCTGTAAAGTGTAATTTATAGTTTTTGCCATAAGCAGGTGCTAAATAATCATATATAAAACTATACATAAATAGTTTAGCTAATTCTAATATAGTGAAACCAATGAAATTAAACTTATCATGTTTTACAATGCTTCTTCTTAGATGAACAGCACAAAGTTCATCACTGAATCTAGTAGTTCTTTTATATGTAGGTTTCCTTGTTAAATTTTGAAATCTATCTCTATCATAAACTATTTCAATATTTTGTCTATTACGCACATTTTCTAAAGTCTTACCATAAAATGCATTATTCATTAATTTGAAGAAAACGTTTCCAAAATCATCTTTATTTCTTTTAGATATTTTGCGTTTTTCAATATTGAACTCTATATAATTTTTTAACCATTTAGATTTTCTATACTCTAGTTTTCGATGTATTTTGGTGAGAATCATGCCATGATCTAAATACCAATCTAGCATTCTTCCTTCAACAACATACTTTCCTTTATTACCTTGTGTTAACATAAGTTTTTTTGTTGGTCTGTATTTTTTCGGAATTATAGATTTTTGATAATCTGAAAAATCTTCTATATTGGGAATTTTGTTTTCTGGACAGAAAGGATAATATTTTGTTGCTTCTTTTATATAATCAGGGTATACTAAATCAACTTCATATACATAACCAAAATTATTTTCACCATCATATGTTCTTTGATAATCTAGAACGGGCGAAGCCCTAGTAGACATCTCTGATGTCGTACGATTATTACACCATGTCATTTCACCTGTTGGTAATTCTTGTATCATGCAAGAAGAATATAAGCTATTAAAATCATAATATAACAAATAGTTTTCTCTCATGAATTCATCAATTGCTTTTTCACGTTCTACTCCTTCTCGTTTCGTTCGAAAAATTTCTAATATATTTTCTTTTTCTTCTGGAGATAAAGGTTTCATTATTCCATATGTATGTGGATTTACTTTCTTATTATAACATTTAACATATCTATTACCTAAAACTGATGAAACTCCACCTCTAATTCCAGATTCAAAAAATAATAATTTATCATATGTATTTTCTTTATAATGTTTAAGTTTAACGGACTTTGTCCTAGAGCCATCGGCTGGAACACCAGTATGTTTTAATCCTGCTAACCATGTTAAACCTGGTGTAGAATAACAATAACATGGATCTATTCCGTAATATTCTAAACACATATCACGAAAGTTTTCAAAAAGATCAGCTAGTATTAATACATCTATCTGTAGATATTTCATTGTATAATCATACATTGTTTTACAATTTAAGTCTCTCCAATTCTTTTCAGCTTCTGCATAGTCTTCGTCAGATAATTGTGATTGTTTTAATGTTGATTTAAATTTATTTATTGGAGGAAGTTGTTCTTCTTCCATAATTTTATTCACAGAATTAAAATCTCCAGTTATGTACTCATACGGAAATATTCCTTTTAAAGGTTTTAAATTATATTTATTTAATATTTTACATTGTTCAGATTTCAAAGTTTTTCCCATAACATCTAATGAATAAGGAGTAAAAAATCTAAATGCATCTAAAATTCTAATACAACCTAATTGCATTGAAAAATATTCTTCTTCTTGTTTACATAGTACATTTATTTTTTGTTGTTGTAATTTTTCAGATGAAAATAAATCTTTCATTACTAGATGGAAATCATATTTAGAACCATTGTAGAAATATAAAGGAACAAAGTTATATTTAAATTTGTTAGCATTAAGATTACAAGAATTATGTGCTGCACCTCTATATAATCCATTTAGATGATCATGATCTTTTACTTTATCAATATATCTACCTCTGCCAGTTTTATATTTATTTGCAAAACCTTTTCCACAGTAATAACAATTTATTTCATCATAAAATTCTTTTCTTTCTTCATCTGTTAATGGTATCATTGGTTTATTTGTTTCAAGCAATTGTGAAAAACGTCCTTGTAATTCTTCTACTTTCTTTGTAAACATTTCTGAACTGTCTTCACCATAGTATTGTAAATATTCTGATTTAAATAATTCAGGATAATTTGAATGAATGTACATTCCCCAACATAATGGTTTTTGTTCAAATAAATATTTTTCTTTACTTTGTTCAGCTGAACTTTTTCCAGGCGCACTTCTTTCAGGCGCACTTTTTTCAGAATTATAATTTTCAGAATCGGGTGAAGCCCTGGAACTTTCCGTTCGATTTTGTGTCATATTAACATTATATGCTTCAAAATCACAATAAATAGTAAAGGGTACTTTATTTTTAAAATACCATTTATTATATTCTAAATAATCATCTTTAGGAAAAGTATTTTGAACTGCTTCGTTTTGTTGACAATTCTCCAAATGTCTATTCATTTCTTCTAAAGTTCTAAAACTTGTCATACATTGAAGACAAGGAAAATTTTTATTATCTGAAGTTTTTGTAAATATAGAAACATCTTTACACAATATAAAATGACCCTGATAATATAATATATTCGCTTGTGCTGGTTGTTTTGACTGTTCTAGTTTTTCAAATTCATCTTTATATATTTCATGTGTTTCATTAATTTCTTTTGTAATATTAAATGTATTTTGATAATTATTTTGATTTAATATTTGTAGCTGATAAATATATTCTTTATCATATTGTTCTTTATATTGTTGTAGACATTTTTTTAAAGATTCATTTATTTTTTGTTTGGTTTCATTTTCTTCATTATTTTCTTCATTTAATTCTTTATTATTTTCTTCATTTAATTTTTGAATTGTTTCTATCTTATTTTGATATTTATGGTGATATTCTTGTAGTAACATTTGTGTTTGTTGTTGATAATCTATTTTACATTTTTGTAAACTTTTATTTAAATTTTCTAATTTTTGTTGATATTCTGAAGATAAAGATGAATATTTGTAATTATAATCATCAGTACGTCCTTTATAATTATTATGATTAATCATTATTGGTGATAGTGTTTTAACAAGTTCAAATTTTTCAGTACATATTATATTTCCTTGGTAAAAAATATTATGATGCATGTAATTACCTCTATCATTATATACTATTTCTGATTGGCATAAATTTTTATTATTCAAATAAAATTTTTTTGAATCTGAGTAAAGTGGAGTAATTTTACCAATAGAAACATAATTCACATTTAATTCAAAAACATTTACTTCAATTAAATTTTTATTCTTTTTATGAAACTTTAGTAACCTATTATAATCATATGGAAATTCATCTAAGCCATCAGAAAGATCAAATTCATTTATGTATTCTTCTTTATTATAATGACTTAGTCTTTCTTTATGATATTCTGCAGGATGTAAATGTGCTATAATACTCCACAGAAAACAATAATCATCTTCATTTTTTATGTTGATTATTTGTGGTGAACTGAAAGGTAAAGAAACATAACTACCACCAGTATTATTTTTATATTTATCAATTACTATTTTCTTAGATAGTATTTTAACAAATCTCCAACCAGATTCACGTAACTGGGCTTCAATTATACAATTTTCTAATTTAAGTATCATCGATTCAAATATGGGTTGTATATCATTTACATTATGAATTTCTTGTGAATTTGTAAAATGTCCTTGTATTATTTCTTCAGGAATTCCATCAGGTCCATTTTTTGTATAAAGTACTTCTACATTCATATAACATTTGAAAGATTTCTTAAATATATTATAAAAGTTGGTTAGAATATCAGAAAAAGGTTTTATCGGTTTCATTATGTTCAAAAGACTGATTAAATAAATATTTTATATTTGCTAAGGCTTCATCGGTTCGTTCAGCTTCATCAAATTCATCTATTTCGTTAAATTCATCTATTTCGTTAAATTCATCAGTATCGCTAAATAAATATTTTATATCTGTTACGGCTTCATCTTCACTATTAAAAACTTTTTTATATTCCGAATGTGAATAATCATCAAACATTTTTTTAACTTTTATATCAATAGGCAATGTTTCTAGATAGTTTTTATAACTATTTAATTTTAATATATTTCCTTCATCAACTCGTTCTACATTTTGTAAATGCATTTTACTTTGTAGATGAGATTGATAACTTCTTTTTGTTTGTAACTTTTTTTTACATAAGTTGCAATAAAATTTTTCCATTTTTTATTTTTTAAAGAAAAAATTTGTGTTTTAGTTTTTTTAAAAGAATTTTTGTTTTAATTTTTAGAGAAAAAAATACTAATATATCTGCAAAATCGTGCGAAGCCCTAGTACCTTCGGTTTGATTATGATAAATTTGTTTAATTATGATAAATTTGTTTAATTATTAAGTATTTCACTTACACCATTTATTAATGGTTTTATATCATTATATGTTTTTTTGGCTTCATCAAATGTAGATTTAGCATCAGAAAATGTAGATTTAACATCAGATATTATTGGGGTTGCTTTTCTTAAACCGTTTCTAACATCATTTATTGCAATTTTTAAATAGTTTAATGTTTCATTATCTTGTAATCTGTTAGGTATTGGTATACCAAATTTTGCATTTAAATAATGATCAAAATAAAAATAAAATGTATCAGGAATAATTTTTAGTGGTACTTTTGCTTCAGACTCTAAAAAGATAATTATTTGTTCTATAACTTGATTTGATAAATGTTTTGCATTTGCATACATTCTAATATCAAAATCTTGAGAGTTATTATAGATTTCATGTTCGGTATCTACTAATATATTTAAATCTTTATCATATACTTGCATATGTCCTCTTATGGTGTCAACACGTATTATTCCATATTTATGTTGTGTATAATATGATAAAGGCATATTCATTTTATAATTTTTTATTAATATCATTAAAGAATGCTGCATTATTTTGTGTAGTTGTAAAAAATGTTTGAATGTTTTCTCTAATCTTATTATCTACATCACAAGCTTTATGAGCTAATACAACTATTTGAATATTTTGATGTCTTCCTTTTGTAAATATTTCTGACATATTTTTTTGTTTTGATAAACTTGCAACATCATCTAAAATTAATAAAGATTTATTTTCAGGTGTACCAGCAAAACTTTCCATATCTTGTAACTCATCTAATTGTTTATCATTATAGACGTTTGTAAAAGTTGGCCATTCAGAAGTATGCATACAAAAAATATGTACTTTTGTTTCATCCTTATAATATTGGTTTATATATTTTTTAATAAACGTAGTCTTACCACTTCCAGTTTTACCGTAAACAATGAAATGTAAATTTTCTTGATACATTTTACCTTGTTTAATATTTTTATTATTAGTTTTATCCTTAATCTTATCTTCCTCAGTCTTCCATCCTTTAAAAGTTTTTTTTTCTTGGTTATAAAAATTTATTCTCTTTTGTTCCTCTGTTAGAAAGTAACCCCATTGATTTCCAATACATATAACAAGATGATAAATAAAAAATATTAAAATACATGCTAACAATATTTTTATACAATGAAATTTTAAAAAATTCCAAAGACGTGTAAGATCTGATTGTGGTATTTTTTTATTAAGAGATGAATTAGGGGGTAGTGTCTCTAAATATCTTTTATTATATGTATTTTTATCTATATTATTATATATATTTTTATCTATATTATTATTATTATATCTAGTATTATATATAGGATTATCTACAATATTATTAATATCTTTTAGATTCGGATCTTGAGGGGTTAGTGTATCTTGAAACTCAGTGTTATTCATATAATTATTTATTATTTCGTTTATTGCATTAAGAGATTTATGACGACTTAGATTACTTTTATTACTTTTATTACTTTTATCACTTTTAATTATAACCGGTGAATATAAATCTTCCAAATTTTCGCTTTTATTCATTTATTATTTTTTAAATAAAAAATTTAGGAGTTATTATTTGTTGATTCCGGACTAGCATTCTTACACTCTTATGAGTGTTTTTAACCTCTGTAGAACCTCCGGAATGTGTCGGACTTTTTGTTCCTATACTCAAAAGAAGTATTTTTATACCTCTCCTCTCTTCCGGAATGCTTAAGAATATTTTAATAAAATAATATTTTATTCTTTATAAAAAAATAATATTTTAATATATATAAGATTATTTTAGTTGAAATACAACTATTTTAGTTGAAATACAACTATTTTAGTTGAAATACTAATATAAATTATTATTTTAACATAAATTATTATTTTGACATAAATTATTATTATGTTGATTATTATGTTGATTAAGTTTTGGACATAGTGTTACATGTCGCTAAAAATTTTTCTTTAATATAATTTTTTGACAACCTCTACATTTTACTTTTTCCTTTAAACAATCCTTACACTGATATTTACTATCATAAAACTCTGTCTTAGGTTTAGTATTTTGACAACTTGTACATTGTCTTGTAGAACTTATACAAGAATTATAATGATTAGTAATTCCTTGATTTGTAAAATATTTATTACAATTACGACATAACTGATCTTTTAATTTATCTTTTTTTTCTTTTTTAACCTCTTCTGTTTGTTCGCATAATTTTAAATGACGTGCAAAATTTTTGGACGTTATATTTTTATTACAACCAGAACATATTTTTTTTTTGTTATTACTTTCAACAAATTGATTTTTATCAATATAATTATTTTGTGCTACATTATTATTTTGAACAAAAGGATTATTTTGTGCTACATTATTATTTTGTGCTAAATAATTATTATTATTTTGCCTAGGTGTATTTATTCTAGCAGTATTTATTCTAGCAGTATTTTGCCTAGGTGTATTTATTCTAGCAGTATAAAGATTTTGTTCTTTATCTGAAATAAATAAATGCTTTTATCTTTGTAATGGTTGCTCTGATTGAATATTATTATACTGAATACTATTATTAGGTTGAATATTATTCTGAATATTATTAGGTTGAATATTATTAGGTTGTATATTATTAGGTTGTATATTATTAGGTTGTAATTGATTCATATGCATACCACATGGTGTGTTTTTCATATGAGAATATAATAGTGTTTGATTTAAAAAACGCATATTGCAAACTTGACAAATTTGAGTCATTTCCATTTTTTATTTTTATTAGGAAAAATTTTATTTTTATTAGGAAAAATTTTATTTTTTTATAATTTATGTATTTTTTATAATCAGAAAAAATTTTATTTTTATTGTTTAAAAATGATGTTACCAAATGTTGGTGGAGGTGCATATATCCCGAATAATCGTGAATTAGAAATAGAGATA
>CAJQUW010011261.1:0-80000 GCA_907163375.1 Prostheceraeus crozeri | reverse complement strand
TATTAAACACGACATTTAAAATTAGTAAAACAATTTCCACGCCTATTAAAAAGATTTCAATAGCGCAGTTTAATCCGGTTACTCTGCTGTATCTATTCAATTAACGTTTACATGAAAAGGCATCCTGAGCATAAATAGTCCGGCAGTAAGAACGAGTTTCTTCAGGGTACGAGGCCAAGAGTGAGACTTTCATAGCTGCATGTGCCAGTGTGTATACCTACTACGGATCTGCGCGTGAGCCGAGTTCTACTTGGTTAATCTCCTTATCAGACACGATCAAAGAGAAAAACACATGCGGATCCAATGAGACGCAGATTGCAGTTATTGGCAAAACTGAAGTTTTCTATGTTTTCTCTTGTCAACTGAAAAGTACTAAGTCAAGAGTCACATTTTTGATATGTAATATCTTCAGGTTATTTCTTATCATGTTCATGAACATTATATATGTTCATGAAGCTACACATATGCAGGTTTGGCAAGCCTCCTACCACCGGCAAGCACCAACATATTCACCCGCTTTATTGACATTGAGCCACATTTTTTGCATACGTCACCAATCAGAGGAGGGATCATATCACATACACATGATAGGAAATGACTTGAAGAAATATCATGCCGAAAATTATGGCTGTAGAATTAATACTTTTCAGATTATAAAAGAAAACAGAAAATTTCATTTTTCAAAAACTGAAATCTGCGTCCAATTAGATTGATATGTCTTTGATTCTGTGTGATAAGAAGAGAAACCGCGTAGAACTCGGAAGACGCGCAGATTCGTAGTAGGCCTATTTTACCCTTCTTTATTTTATTTGCTCTAGTGGTGCCGTGAAGAGTTCGGTGACATTATGTCTCCTTGTCTGACTCCTTTCTTTACATTTGTTTTCTCGTTTTCTTGTGGAGATCTACTGTCACGGTGTTGCCCGAGTAGATGGGTGATTCTCACAAATTATACAAAATTTGCATCGAAATTTGTCTTGGAAGGTCACCATTCCAAAATTTCTTGTAACCTAACTTTCTAGGCTCTAGATGTTGACCAAATAGCAGAGAGTATAACGGGGATCACACCAATTTTGTATTTCAGTATATATGTGAAATTCAAAATTTTGTTGCATCGAACGAGTTACATGTTGCATCGAACGCGTTACAGCCTGCATCGAACGAGTTACAGTTTGCATGAAACATTTGCGCATCGGTGGTGGAACAAACATTTGGCGAAACGTTTTTTGATGTCAGACCCTGCTTTGCCTCTAATAAGATTGTTTCGTGCCATTTTTGCGCATACCTAGTGTAGCTTGCTGCATGGATCTCTCATCAACTTGGCCCCCTCCTTAGACATTTGCTTAAATTCTAGTCTTCGGAAAACAAAGTTTTATTCCATGAAAAGTATGCATGCAATCTAAAACTAGGGGAATTGGCTATCTAAATGTCTTGAAATATTTGAGGGCTGCAGCTTTGCAAAGGCGAGTTTCAGCTTTTCGATCATCATTCTCCACTTCAGGACTTGGCCCCATGCTTGCTGGCTCCCTTTGGATGCTTGGTTTCCACGTGCGTGCATTGTAGCAGACACAGACACTTCTGCATTTGCATAACCGCAACAATACATTCCACATTATGAGCCTGAAGAGGAAAAATACGGGTAAAATGCATTATGGGAAAATTTATACATCGATGCATGATTTTGGTGCATAAGCTTACTTGTCAGTGGTTTTCAGCTGCTGACCAAAAAAACAATTCATTGTTATGTGACATTTAGCAATATCCCTGAAAGAAATCGATGTAGCAAGCCAAAGCAGTTATGATTAATCAATTTTCATTACAACTATAAGAATTTCAAAATAGTAGCATACAATTAGCATACAAAGTTCAATTAGCAGTCAATTACAATAGATCTACTAATTACTAATAGATCAATTACAATCAATTGACATACAAAGCAACGTAAAAAGTACAGCAAAAGGAAACTCTCATTATTTGCGGAGCGGGTGGGAACAAGCCGGTCGTTCTGCAACAACACATCTTCATGTCGTTTCTTATCATCACCAGAACAAGGCCGATAGTAATGTTGCAATCCTGTGTTGCATGAACGAAGTCTTCTGTAGCATTATTTGCTATTTTAAGGTTTGCTCCCCTCTCTAAGAGATACAGCTGTCGATTTACTGACAGTGCTGGTGCTCGAAAATGACGTCTCGGCTTCTATCTTTCGGTTTTTCCTATATTCGCGCATGTTACAGGTTTCTATCGCGTAGAAATTTTCACTTTGCTCAAGAATCTTGACGGTCTTTGTGTGTTGCAATGGATCTCCTATCGATTTTGCTCGTTTTCTCCCTCTCCAAGTAGGCCAGATCTCCGGAAGCCGGTTTCTCCACCGATTATTCTCGGTCCCTTTCTCGTTGTCTTTGCCACTGCTACTGGAGTAAGGCTTTCGTGTCATTCTGTAAAAGGTAGGAGTTATTGTAGTAGCTATACCTACATATTCACAATATAGGCCTACTGTTTTATCGAGTGAGAGTGTGTCCTAAAAGATGCCAAAGCATTACATTAAAAGCCATATACAAAATAATATACACAAATATCTTCGTTACCAATTCCATTTCACCTGCTCGTGAACAATCCTAAGTGCGAAATGTTACAGAACTTTTAATTTCTGTTTATTCAACTCTTGAATACGGTCTCGGTTAATTAAAAATTATCATTTGCTTCATATAAGCTCTATAAGCGCCTGAAAGAGCTACAACACCTAAATGGTAATAAAAAAGCTACTAAATTGGTGTTAGCTTAAGTGGTTACCAATTGTTCTGCTCACTTAAACACATGGTTCAAACACCAGAAGGCATGCTGATGACATATAGACAAAGATTTATCAGTCCATTTATTTGACGTACAGTACCAGTATCTTGAAATAGGCCTGCATTATTTATTAGCTTTGCGAGACGCCATCTGAAATCGTGAGATAGAAGTACTAACTAAAATGGTAAAATAGCGAGTTAGCACCGAGTTTTTTTCAATCTAATTTCTTCTTCCAAATCTCTTTGAGTATCAGACCAACATAAGCCGAAATATATATGGGAAGTTTGATTATGAATAGGCTTCTAATTTATTTGTTGCTTCGAGCCCTAATATGTTTCTTTTTAAAAACGCGCGTTTAATCCAGCCTGGACTGGATGGTTGTTAGCCTATAGAATCTAGTGGTAGAGAAACTATCTATAATGAAAGCAATCATTCCCTGAATATTAACAGATTTCTGAATCTCGCTAGAATGACGCTTTCATTGTTTTATTGATAAAAAGCATCATGTCAAAGATTTTAAATATTTTTTAAATCTAAACATGTCAGCTAACCTTAGAGAGGTGTGGAGAAGCTCCTACCCCCAAGAATCGGGTTAAGGAACTACATTGATAAGATTGACACAAAAATTTGGTCCGACTGAAACAAGTGTCGAGAGCAAAACGTTAGAGCGGAGAAGGAAATTGAACTGTTCATTTGTTCTCGGTAGCATCTTTATGTATGGAGTCTGTCTATCGCTGCAATCTACCAGTGACTCTAAGGCATATATCGATTTGCCACATGTAAGAGTATGATACATCTCTTTTACTAAGGAAATCTATAATTATACAATGGTTGGCTTTTCTGTTTCGGCATTATAGCGTTGTAGACTTGATTCTCTTCGATTTCTAAACAAAACAGAAAACCAGATGTTAAACACTTACCGTCTTGCTTCCTCAGTTTCGATCAAAATGAGTCTTAACTGTTCGTTGACGTTGACACAGACGGACGAATGAAGAATATATTTCAATGTCGATAACGTTCCGGATATCTCGCTGACAATGTTGACACGCAGAAACAGGCATAGGTATTTCCTTTGACTATTTCAAAATACTGGACACGAACGTATAGAGAGCGTTGACTCGCAATCAGAATGGACATTCTGTGGATATCTATGCGACCACGACACCTGGAAATGGTAAGCAATATGATTGAGTCATTGTTCATCACACAGTCGGGACATGATGTGAGTCATATCATGTTGGATATAAAAGACAAAATAGTAAATCTGAATTTCGCGCGTTAACTCCGTTCGATGCATCTGGTAGCTCGTTCGATGCAAGTGCATCGAACGAGTCCACGCATCGAACGAGTTACATTTTGTGGTATCTTTAGAGTCTTTCTTCCAAAGCTGAAGAGGTTTCGGAGGGAAAATTAATATGTGCGATTGTGATTACATACCTAGGGTGCTTCTTAAGCACAAGCTGATTGAACTATTCTTACCTCCAACTCTGCGACATGATTGTGCATCGACCGAGTTACGTTTCTCATGCTCACTTAAAAAAGATGGTTATGTATATGATCCGTGATCAATCATTCAAATCATTAATAACATGCCAACAAGAATATCTACCTGTATTTCTGATGCTACACATAGCCTATGATAATATTTCGTGCTCATTAGATCGTTCTGAAACATTAGAATGCTTAAGAGAAAAATTCACAAAAGTTTCACTTAACTATGCATCGAACGGACGTTACACAAAACCACTTCCTGCTGCGGACAGGTATTGCTGGGTCCTAAAATTGGGATGGAAAAATATTGTTTTCTCAACCGTAAACTCAAGATAGATGTCTGAACATAAGATGTAATTGTGATTAACTAAACCAAGAGTTCCTTTCTCAGCTGGACAGGAAAAACCACTTATTATGGTAAGAAAGGATGTATCGTTTGATATTTGAACTAAATATGAGACTATCAATTTTGGGACGGATTATTTCAATGGCATTTTAGGGATTATTGATTTTCATCTTGGGTGATTGCTATTCAATTTTAATACAAAATTTACCCTTGACTGTGGCAGGGATACATTCATAGATGTCTATTGAAAGCTCGGATGCATATAATACCTTACATCTATCGCTTAGATCTCCTTTTATAAATTCGGGACATCGATTTTGTATAATTTGTGAGAATCACCCAGATGCCTTTGAGGACTTCAAGATAGCCATCATCTATTCCTTGTTCTTTCAGTGATTCTAGTATAGATTGAGTTTCAGCTGAATCAAGTGCTTTCTCATAGTCTACGAATACCATGCACACAGGAATGTTAAATTCGTGGCATTTCTCCTTTCATGGTTCATGGTGTGTACTGCATATATTGTCAAGAAATCCAAGAGACTTATTGACCAACAGCTGCAAGCAAACTGAATACTTTTTATCGAAATCATTCAAAAATCTTTAATCTACTGGTCACCACCATCAAAGATAAGAAAGCAATCATCGACATAGCGAAGACAAGGTTGGACATTGGGTTTTGGGTCGACCTGGGGTAAGTGATACAAGACTTGGGTTTTCTATTAGTGCTGAATATATACAGATCAAGTTACAAAAATTGATATTTTGATTGGAATCTTACGAGAGCTACAGGATAAGAGCATAAAGTCGTGATATTTTATCAAATTTGCACAGGATTCACAGAATATTTCAAAAATGAAATACTTGTCATTATCAGCTATTTCATTCTGGGCTTGACAATACCGAGCATTGAAAGTTCATACATATTGTGTCTACTGTAACATTGTATTTTGTTGCATTTGTGCATATTGAATTTTTATATATTCCGTATATTTTATATCTTCGCACCCTTAAATTTCTACGATAGTGGACATTTGTCCAAAAATAAATTCATTCCGATTTCGTATTCTAAATACCGGTATGTTTAACCATGCACTACTGCGCAGCTATAATATTTATCAAGTTTGTTTATATTTCTGAATGATAAAATGAAAACAATTGCTTTGCTATGAGCAATCTGCAACTCAATCATAATTAAATCAAAGATCTTCAATTAGTCAGTATATCAGTGTAGGCTAAGTTAAAAGAAAACTACATATACTAAGGCTACCAATTACAGCTACTGCAATAATAAATCGTTTCCCACTAATACCACACATCTTATGAACCCAACAGGAACTTTGGCCCATAGAAGAATTCTTATGGCAGCACAAAATACAAAGAATGTACTTCGGTTACTTGATTTCATTTATTTATTTAAACTTGGGCTTGGGTTTTGACCCAAAACTTGTATTGGGTATACCCAATACAAGTTTTTGCCCAACCTTGGCCAAGACGGCAAAGCTTGCCTCACAAAACTCTCACTCAATTTAAAATAAGTTAGTTGATGTTGATCCGAAGTAAATGGTCATCCCTTAAATTGATGATGCTGCTATTAGAGCTAAAGAGGTTGTTTTTACAAACAAGCTCCATAACTCATTTAAAAGCTGTTTCACTGGTTGGAATTTGATGGTTGATTGCTCTTCTCGCCAATTTTGATGTGAAGATCTTATTTACTAGCATTTTCGTGACAAGGACAATCAATCACATTGGCTTATTACCATGACTTTACCAGAATCCAGCCATTGAAACAGTCTTCAAATCTCTATTCCCCAGGAACAGTCTGCGTCATAAAATGAGTTATTTGTCCAGAGAATCGAAAGTCAATTAAATATTAGCTTGACCTACAATTTAGGAGCAATATAACATAACTATAAAACATTACAGCAACTAAGCAAATTCGAAGTCAACTTTTGAGTCGACTCGCAAGCTAAAAATTAATTCAAAACTTCAATTAATGACAAAAACAAATGTAATGGAATAATTCAATTTCTTTTTTAAAAAAATAAAACTACATTTTCCATCTGGGTCAATTTGAACAGACTGATGGAATTTGCAGATTTGTAGAAGCGAAGTTGATTATATCAAGTGCATTAAATCTTTTCTCAATAGTTTTCCTGCAGGTGACCTTGGTAGATTGTCCACAAAACGAACACCACCCTTTAACTGTTGATGTGGCAGCGCTTTCTCCTTCATAAATTCTTGTATTTCCTCTGCTGATAAGCTCGCCTTTTTGATTACAAAAGCCAGGGGCAAATCAACACCTCCTTCCTTTTTACCGACAACTATGCAGTCGGATACTTCATCATGACTACGGATGATTTGTTCAATTTCGGATGGTGCTACCTGAAAACACAATATTTGGAACAATTACACTTGAGCTATGAGAGAAAATGTCAAATAAAGAGACGTTTAAAAATATCATTTAAAGATGACAGCTCGGTGAAGGGATGATTCAATATGCGATGTAAATTGATTATAAATTCAATTGTGATTGGTTGCTGATAATAGATTTGTTGATCAACATCCGTTTCTAAAGGCATCGAAAAGGAATAATTTGAAAACTCTGATGGAGTTGTCGATACGGGAGGTCAGTCATGATGATAAAGAAAAAGCAGGTTCTCTCCCAATTTTTACGACGTATTATTGAATAAATAAAAGAGCGAGTCACCCGAAGCGCTTCGTCTATACACAGACAGTATTAAGGGTTAAATTGTCGCTGTGCAAGTGGGTTTTATACATAAATAAGTCAGTGAAAGCAGCTCATCTGGTCATGTCATGACGTCTGTATATTTTTGGCATGTTTATCGCAATATAGCGGGATTCAGTCATCCTAGTAGTAATCGCTGTTAGTTGTTGATCAATCATGTTGTAGTCGAAATTGTTAATGGTTGTCACTTTATCAGTGTGAGCCGTCATCCCGCTATATTGCGATGAACATGCCAAAAATATACAGACGTCATGAGATGACCAGATGAGCTGCTTTCACTGATTGATCTATGTATAAAAACCCACTTGTACAGCGACAATTTAACCCTTAATACTGTCTGTGTATAGACGAAACGCGTCGGGTGACTCGCTCTTTTATTCATTCAATGAAACGTCGTAAAAATTGGGAGAGAACCTGCTTTTTCTTTATCATCATAATTTGAAAAAAATTGCGATTTTGAATATTGATCAAATGCCTTGTTAGACCTCAATAACTTAATGTCAGTAAAAGACCGAACGAATCTTTTGGTATAGAAATGTTCAATGCATGCTCAACTTTTATTTTGTTAACATTCTCCCTACTATATGGTGAAATCAATGAAAATGCCTAGTTTCCCTAATTACTAATTCTCATTTTTTTTTTAATATGCAGCTTTAAAGAATTGTCCTTCTTAATGAAGTATTCTACATCAATAACATCTCTCGATGCTCGAGAGAATTATCCTATCGAGCATCCGGCCTCATTTAACGACATCCCTCGGTACAAATCAGCACGGAATAATAACACATGCTATCATCTTCGCACATGACGTCCTCACTCGATTTGCTGATGAACCTCAGACAAAAATGGACAGAAAAGTTCCGCGATGAAAATAACAGGAGTGCCCCAAGGCCCCAAGGATCTTGTCTGCTTGGTCTATATATCTCATCACTTCAGTCTGTTGCCCCTTCTAATTTCCTGATCAAACGCGTTGACATTTGTCTCCTATTAAGAATCTGTAAGTTCAACATAGAGCAGGATTGAATTGAAATCAAAAGTGAAATTGCCAACATTTCCGAGTGGGTTCTGACGAGTGGCTTGATATATATCATGGAAAACCACAAGTCTGATCAACTATCGAGGCAATTTCAAGAGTGTGTGAAAAATTGAACTCGTCATTCAAACCACCAACTTCCGAGAAAGTATTTGGTCTGTTGGGGTTCACATGGATGCCAGCCTTGGATGAAGAAGTCAATCACTGTTCATCGAAAAGAAATATGTATATTGCAAGACGTGTCAGATCATTCACTACCGTTGATCAATACATTACTATTTATCAGGCGTTGATCAGGTCTATAATAGAGTATTGCTGTCCAGCGTTCGTAAGAGTCTACTCGACTGACTCGAATCGATTTGAGACGATTCAGTGATGCTGTCTGAGAATTAAATCACGTGATCTGAAGCTAAAGGTGACATTATTGCTAGAAGATGGTCCTTAGCCTAGCACACATTCAACAGCCTTGAAAGGCTAGATACCTCCATTAGAAATCTTTTTCCAAATCATTTTTCAAGTGGTCGTCTAGCCGTGCCTTTCTACCGTATGTTCCTTTGTCCAAACTATTTCGTTTCACGAATGTGTATCAATCTATCAAAGTGATCCTTGAGGGTCATCTCACGTGAATCCGAATCTTATTTGATTTTGAGTGAATTCAATGTTCCAGTAATTCCTGTAATTTTCAAATTGCTATATTATTTCTGATTTCCATTTGATGATTAACAAACATTTCTCTTCCTAATTAAAATATCAATGACGCTAGTTGAGTATAATCGCCTTATGAATCCATTCTAAAGATCTAATTGTTGATAACATGATCGTATGCTGTAGGGTCTATGTACCATCTGTAAGTAAATTGACAACTGTTGAACAGAAAGGTGAATCTTCAAACATTTAATACACAGTGAATTTTCATTTGCTTTAAATGTTGTACATGCATAGCGCGTTTGTCTATCACAAACAAATTGGATCTTACTTGATGTACAGATAGCTGCCATTGTTGTAAGCTGCATTTAGGTTTATAAAAACAGGGAAAACGAAAGCACTGAAGACATGCAGTCTTTTTGATAAAGTGATGTAATTATACCGGTGTTTATTTCATCATTTTGCTCAAGAACCATGTTGACAGGCCATCATATGAAATTAATTCAGATAATAAAAATGATCAAATGACGAGATATTTCTGATTTCAGACATAATAGACATCGGACCGGATACTGGACATTTTAAGCCCGGGCCGGCCCGGGTGCTTGCAGAATTTTTTAGGCCTGAGCCCGCTGCCGGCTCTGTTTCGCACCCATTCATGCACAACAGAATTCCCTTGTAGTACCAATCAAATTGGCTGCGCTAAGAAGCTTGAATGTGATGAGCGGCCTCAGATTTGCTACAAGTCAACTCATCCCCTCTAAGGCATTCGTCCTCATCAACCCTCACTTAACTTGCTACGCAGTTAGAGAGTTGCATGACAAGAATCTAAACAATCGCCCAAATGAGGGCCTCGATTTTTGGGGCACTGAGGACCAAAGGATCTTGATGCACTGACCCAAATGGATTAAATAGATGAACAAAAGTTATGAATTCTCACGATAAATATTTGTTGGCCAAAGAAAAAGACAGTTTCGTTAAATTCTGACAGGGCCTTCGGCATCCAGCGGTTTCTCTCGGTAGATGTACAGTTGCAAAACTGCAGCCTGTGTGAAAGTTCATAAAGAGGTAAGTGATACTAAAAAGTGTATTCTGCGTCAAATGTGAGATGATTGACATGTGATGACAGGTAGTTTATGTTTTGCATTGATTTTGGGCTGAAGCTGTATGATTGCTTTTGATTCAATAAATGTTGTGTCTCTAGTGTTATCGAGCTTAGCAATGAAACCGACCTGAAAATCCCCGATGTCGCTATGTCGTTGTGTTTATTTCTAACATGCTCATACAAGGCATTATTAATTGGTTTACTACTAATCGCTCTTTAATGTTTATTGTACCTAGCAATAA
The DNA here is from genome assembly GCA_907163375.1 of Prostheceraeus crozeri. Lineage (NCBI taxonomy): Eukaryota > Metazoa > Platyhelminthes > Polycladida > Euryleptidae > Prostheceraeus > Prostheceraeus crozeri. Next base: position 69,605 of record CAJQUW010011261.1, on the reverse strand, counting down.
ACTTTAATAAGCAATTTTTGCTATTGCAAATCACCTCTGTCAGTAGCTGTCAATTGCTGTCTTATTCTTTATACGTTTGGTACCATGATGCAAGAGGACTAGAAGACACGAGAAATCTATCGTTGTTAATAAGCATTAACATCTCACTGACCTGTTTGTTATCAACGAATAGTAAGTCGTCGACTCGATCTGCAATGTAAAGATAATTATCTTCATCAAACCAGCCATAGTCTCCAGTATGGTACCATCCATTTATAAAAGCATTTTCATTGCGTTCCTCATCTCTGAAATAGCGAGAGTAGAGAGGGCCTTTCACTCTCACTTCTCCGGCTTCTCCACGGTCACATTCGGTCCCACTTCCATCTATTCTCATAATTCTTACTTCAACATTCGATTTCGGCTGTCCAACGGATCCTTCTTTATTTGCAGGCCTCAGATGTGCGGGAGGCATGACAGCCACTCCGGTAAGCACTTCATTCATGCCATACGTCTGAAATTCACTAGAAGGGATAGTCAATGGCATAAATGTCGAATTTGCAGGTAGAAACAGTTACCGGATAGTATATGAATACAGGAAAGTAGATTATATCTTGATTTCTATACATGGTGGGCCCTATATAGCCGTCGAATATGCTTCCTTAAATTCAGTGTGTTGATGCTATATTTTCTATTGTCTACATAACTAGATCAGCTCAACGTCTCTCATCATCCCATCAATTTCAGTCGATATTTTTGTAAATTGATTTTTTGTGATGATTGTCATCTGCGAATTATCATTGTGATTAAAGTAACATAGTTCTAAGAAAATATGATTCGTCAATCTAGAAGATTTACACGTAGTAAATGAATGTGAATGCTTATTTTCATCATTCTCATGAACTAACATTCTTAGTTTTAAAAGTCAACTGATGTGCGAATCGATGCAAAGCACAAACATACAAATACAATGCATTTACGTGCGTATATACAAAACTAAAAAGCAGAAACCCCTTACAGTTGCAAGTTTTACTAAGTTCACCGTCGCTACACCTAGACAGCTCTAGTTTTGATTTTATTAGAATGTTTCGGATGATTTTGGTTGACACATAGTATTCATTTTCACATTGTGTGATTTTTTATATCTATGAAACACTATTAATGCTAAGCAACATAGCTGCGAGCCGCAACTTGTGAAAATGTCGGCAGTTTCGAAAAGTCCTAATATGTGATACTTATACTTTTTGCTTAAAACTTTATTCAAAGGAGAATTCAATTCTATCTCGTCATCTTATGAATAACATATCGGTAAAAGCAGCTCTGCAATACATAAATACAAAGGATATCTGCAGGGGAAAATGCTTAGGAATTGGCAAAGTCGTTGAGCAAGTGTGAGTCACATGGAAAGTCCTTGGTTAATGAAATGTGAAGGGTAGAAGCGATATGATGACGGTAGAGTCAAGTCAATGAGAAAGGATCATTGCCGGGACACGAAGTTTTGGAATTCTACCTCGTTAGCAACAAAACCCAACATAGATATCCTCCTGTTGATTCGTTGCTAGAAATCAGGTAAGAGATAATGACACGCCTTTATTAATGTGCACTTTTCTCGAATGTCTGAACTTTGCTCATTTTTCAAGCTTTCTATGGCAACTGCTAGTGAATCACTAAGGTGAGTCTTCCTTTTTAATCAAAGCATGTTTCACTCCCAATATGAAACTATATGCCTATTACTAGTCCCAAGTAGCACTTGATTTTTAGCCATATTTATTTCAGTCATCACAGAAATTTCAAGAAGTAGAAAAGAAGGAGACTAGAAGTACCGGTAGTGCACATACATTACTGTAAGCTATATACGGATACATTATGCAACAAATTTTCAAAATATTTTGGTAACAAAGATCAAAATGCAGCTTTTCGAGGGAATTGGGGGTCGTAGATTTCTCATCTGGACTGAGAATTCCCCCATCACGTGAGGGGTTTTGCTGCAGATTAGCATTATTTTTGGGTCAAGGATTCGACTTTGTTGCGAATTTGTAGTCATATCATCATAGAAAAACAAACATGCAACATTCCACTCTACGAAACTGTCAATCATGAGCTTACCTAAAAATGAATATTTGAATGGCCGAAAAGCATGTCAAATAGGTTTTGCGAAGAAGTAAAGAATTATTTTTTCTAATTTTTTCCTAAGAAAAAATGTCAAAGAAATTTCTAGTCGAGTTGATAGGTCATTCCTGATTCTTGACTAAATGATAACTTGCAATTACCCATCAATGAGGTTTTAGCTCATTGTGATGAATGAGATGAAACAGCAGCGAACATTTATCTTTGTGATGAATATTCAGAAACTTTTGTCAAAAGTCTATTTATTTGTTGACCAATCAATTACTCGTGGCACGCATGACGCAACATCGTGTCTATCAAATATACTTTTGATGCTTTTATTGCAACCTCATACTTATTCTATTGATACAAATGGCGATAATAGGCCTACGTTCAAAATGAACGAAGCTTTGAATAATTTCTTAAAATACTAAAAACATCATGATTATTCCTTTCTTCCACTTTTCAGTATAAAGATCATTTTTAACATAAAGTCTCGTTCTCACTTTGAAATCAAAGACTGCGCAAATTTTGGGACACCCTAGAGCTTCGTTAAATTGGTGGCCACTTTTGGATTTAATTTTGTTTGGGATATACCTGGGGTTGCCACCATGGTATTCGTCATCAATGAATAAATTCAAAATCAAAGTTTCAATAAACTTAGAATATATAAATCTTCGTGAAAATTAGAAAATTGGGGTTATCAAAGCATGCAACGAATAATAAACACATGGCCCATGTTATGCACAACAGTGCAATATTTGATAAATGAAGTAATGAAGGCAGAATCGCTCCATCCCCGAAATATTAATGCGTTTCAAAGCCGGATTTCGCTAAGTTTAAGAGATTTGGCGGTTGTATTTTTCTGTCAAGGTCAGTGAATTAGCAGAAAGTTTTCTTTTATCAAGATAAAGATGGAATCAACTTCTAGCAAGTGAGTGTTGCTATTCCCTCATTTAAGAGATCATACTCATGGATTGCAAACTAGATTATTTTATTGAGACTAAATTATTGAATCAACAATTAAAGTGTGTTTACACGCACTCACCCGATGACCCGATGCTTAGTCCACTCCACACACTGCTGTAAAGCACATTCAATGCGAGTCATTGCTTCGATTTAATTTAATTGACTACATGACCTTGGCCATTAAAGATCTTCATTCATATGTCAACCTTTATCATTTCAGACTGAGAATCTTCTTCATAAAGAAAATAATAGACTATTTTCTAAAGCATAAACAGAGTACATCACAAGCTTTGAATAATATGCTGAATTTTGCATGCAGAATACCTTCGAAATCTTGTTAACAGTTTCATTAAAGTTTCTGAATATTTTGCAACACAAGCAACTAACAATGGTATCACTGTATGTTTTCTAGCACGAGTGGTAATTGATCTTTAATTGAGCCGTATACATTGTGTTGAGCATTTGATGTAGCTCTAAGTAAACAATTTTCCACAGATTATAATTTTCTAAGTTACCATGCTCTGCAGATTACAAACATCATATTATCAGCATACTGTACTACTTGATCATCAGAAAGAATATAAATATGCTAAACAATCCTGAATAGCGTCGTTTTCTATTGGTTATTCTTAGTCACTGAATATCAATCATTTATTTAAGGATTATGGGAAGAGTTTTATGCAGAGTCAATGATTTTGTCATTTCGTCTATTCAAATATTTATCTACCCTACTTTCAAGGTGTACCAACAAAAATATCTATGCATGTTCTTTATGTAGCTTACCTGAATTAGATCAAATACAGGTGCTTTCGCTTTTAATTTGTTCACAATAACATCTTGAGTACATTTTGGTAGAGGAGCTCCGGAGCAGGGACATGGCATCAATGAACTTAAATCAGATTCATCAAAAACTGGAGAGTTGATCATGGCACTTAATGTTGCAGGGGTCAGCATAGTCTGAGTTGGTCGGTGCTTTTCGATGGCCTTCAATACTTCATCAGGATCAAATGTCGGCATACTGACCACTGTCATACCCCAAGTTAAATACATTCCAAATGCTAGCAAGATTCCAGTTGCGTAGTTGAATGGCTGAAAACTTAAAAATTTAAGTTCCAACCCGTCTGGTAGCTTAGGCTTTGGTGCCTGCTTCAAACAAAATATAAGAAGCTCATGAGTATTGGTCACTAGCTTTGCGATTCCTGAAGTACCTCCAGTTGGAAGTAAGACAGCTGTGTCTGATGCTGGATCAATTTCTACCTTGCCAATAGGATTTTTGTCACCTGTATCTGTCAATAGATCTTGTACAGAGCTGCATGCCGGATGAGATCCACCAACAACAAAAATGTCTTCTACACTGATTCCAGCTTGCTGTACAACTGAAAGTATTTCATTTGCCATATCTGCGGAGGTTACAATGAATCGAGGCATCACTTTTGTCATGTGAGCAATAAGTTCCTTAGAAGAAGCTTTATGTTTCACCAAATGCAGTGTACCGCCCGTAGCCATAGTTCCATGAGCTATTGGTATATTTTCAATGCAGTTATTTGTGCAATACAATGATAGGAACTGTCCCCGTCCAAATCCTCTTTTTGTAAGGGCACTGGCTGTCGACAACATCTGACATTTCAATTCACTATAAGTTATACTTCTTCCACTTGTGTGCTCAATAACGGCTGGCTTTTCTGACAGTTTTTCCATATCTTCATCAATTAGACGGTACAGATGCTCAACGTAAGAAACATTTGAACGAAAATTTGAAAAATCTTTCAAATCACCTTCCATTGTTGTGGAATAGTTTGCTGCAGAAGCCGACGATAAATATAGTAGATGAAATCAGACGTCAGTAGACAGTGAGCTTCTCCGATCGGCTGACGGCGTAGCAAATACGTATGAAGATAAAATTGTTCAACGATGCATTGCTAATGTAATGCGGTGCATTGTTTAGCCTGGCAAAGCGTGTGAGACCGGTAAACATTATCAGTTTGTAATGTTATGAACCTGACACATTTTCATTCTTCACGCAAGTACGCTTTAAGGACGTTTTTGAGTGTACGGGTTCAGTCCCGGAGCTGGCACGAAGTTTTGCAGAGAGCAAGGTCGTACCTTAAACTTTCACGTGACTCTATGCATTTCCTCATACTACGCTTCTGTCGGATCAATTTGTCTGTCTGCCATAAATAGCTTAGATTGAAAATCTACTTCCATGGGGAAATTGCGATATGTTGGTTATCGACACGATTTTATGTAGCTGACTACAGATTAATGTAAAAGAGGTGCTTCATCATTATTGATATAATTATCATATGTGTAAAGATTCCTCGGCCATATTCACTTATAACTTTCGAGCAATTGTTGCATAACAGTCGGAAATCGTTTGTCTTTTCGTTGAAATCTATCAATAAAAAACTTTTGAAAAATTTCCCATGAACGTGACGTAATATTAAACAAGTTCTTTGCTTTCCCAATGCAAAGTAAACAAACTCGTCGACAATTCTTCAAATGAAATTCCGACATGATGACAACCAGCGTCTATGTGAACTGAGAGGAGACTTATCTGTATATGATGTTGAAGGCATCTTGTCCTACACTGTAAACTGTAGGGCACTAATTTAGGCACGAAGCCGAAATTTCGTGCCAGTTAGCGCCTCGAGGCACCAAATATTTGTTTATCCAATGAAATCGATGGAAAAATCAATGGGTACGAACTCGGCACTATGAACTTCGTGCCTACTCGTGCCTTGTGTTGGTTAGAATTGATGCCTAGATTTCGTGCCTAATTCAAGCGAAATTTCGTGCCCTAGAGTTTACAGTGTACAGGGATTCCCAAAGCTTATTTTGATACTATAAATAGATCCCTGAGAAGCCTGAGCGTTGAGCAGCACGTGTGTCGATCTGACTGGAAATCTTCACGACGTATTCGACCAGATAGAAACATAATGATCTTAATCTCAATCTCGTGCCAGATTTTTCCTGGCACTGTACGAACTACCCATGCATAACTTAATTAATGTGGATTTTCCAATTTTCCATCAATTATTATTGTCATTTTAATTCACCGTTTTCTCGGTAAATACACTTACGATTAACTAGTTTAGGTACCCATGCATGCAATACAAATAGGAATATGAGTAGAGCAATAGCAGCGAAAAACGATGGAAGCAAAACCTTTTTCAAACTATTTATCACTATTATACCAATTTCTCAATAATTACACCGGCAATTTGTCTAGTTTTACGCTTTTATGCATAAAAATACTATACAATCACTGTGACATAGGTATTAAGCATTAGCAATTTTTGTGGTGGCCGGAAATATTTATTCGTTTTCATAAATTTTTGAATTATTTTACTTTTATTTATTTATATCTTTCTCGGCATCTAGACCACCGATTTTATTTCATTTTTTCATTTTTATGCATAATAGGAATATACAAACGCTGTGGTATATGATTTGAGCATTGGCAATTTTTTCAGACATGTAGCACTTTCCAGCCGGGCGTGGTGCCATTTCCTCTCCCCAGATTAGATATCTGTATACAGTCTGAACTTCGCTCATCTGCTTCGAACAACCAGTCACACTCTCCATTGGAAAAGGATGGGGATCAAACAATTTATGACAGACAAACGATTTGACGGCTGGCGTGCAGTTTTGTTGTAATCAAGGAGTGCAAACTCGCTCCCTGTACAACTTCGTGCTATTTGTAGACGCTTTGCGAAGATCTTGTAGCTCAGCTTCTTTGAAACCGTTGAGTCTAAAGAATATGGTCATAAGCATGCGATAATAAGATTTCCAAATCTACGAGTATAGATTGATCATTTTCGCGTATTTAACTGGTATATAGCACTGCTTGTCATCATGCTAGTGGATCACCTTTCAGCAACGCGAGACGAAGATTATGTTTGCAGTAAAGAGAGGTAGCCTTCAGAGACCTGATGGATCTAGTGAATATAGTGATGTAAATAGTTGCCGATAATTTCTGATTTGGGTAATTAGTGCTGGAAATTATTCCCATTGTTACTAATAACATCTCCAGTCATAATTACCATTTGCATCACTTATTGAAGGTGTGCCGGCAACTATTGGTTTGCGCTATTATTGCCAGTAATACCGCAACATTTCATAATTACCCTCCACAACAATATCACTGTAAATCGCTCAATACCAATCACATACGAAGGATGCATACCAAAATATTTTTTGGTATATTTCTGCATTCTCTTGGTATATATTTGTGCCTTTCGTATGCTTTTTCAAATGTGGTAAGACATACCAGCACAATGTTAAAGGAAAGCATCAATGATTTCTAATATATGTTGATGTAAGGCCTACTTTTGTCAATAAAGATCAAACTAATGTCACCACTGTTTTGTAAGTAGTGAGGTAATGACATTTAATAGTCAAACTTACAATACTGAATTCGATTTTAATACATGCAAGTCTAAGGCATTTCATGAATAATCAATAAATATTCAAACCATCAACAATTATGTATTATGTAATTTTGGAACTAAGCATATTATCAATCCGAAATAAAAACACATTATAATTCATGAACGCAAAAATAGTTATGTTTGAGATATATAAGTCAACATGGTTACTCGAAAAATATCGTTTAATTGAAATGATGTTTATCAACTTAGTTCATGGAAATGAGCTAATTATGAGTCTTGTGAATGCCAAGTACAAAGAGTGAGGCTTGTAAAGACAAGTAGCGGCGATGACATGCGGCGATACTTTAACAATAATTCCAATCTAGTTAAATACCACACTTTCACAAAGAAATATTCACGACTGGTATTACTGGAAAAATGTTATTTGACAGTAGTATGTAATATATACATGCTCTTTGTTATGTGACTTAAAGCTCTTCATACTAAACACATACGAATGAGGACCAATTTGCATCGGGTCTCGTATATAAAACATATCAACAACTCGTGTTTAAGCGTAAAACAGCCAATCACAGATAGAATTGTTAGTATCGCTACATACCAATCCCATGCGAAAGTAAGTGAGAATTCGTATTAAAAACATACCAGATCTCTGCAAACATACGAGAATCTCGTATCAGATGTTAGCTTCAAATTGTATGTGATTTTGGTATATGTTTGCATGAATTTTTCGTATCCAGCGGTTTACAGTGATAGGGGATCCCGGAGCTATATTTTCTATTTCACCTTTTCTACTGATCAACTGTTCATGCCCAAACAAGATCATAATTCTTGATAATGATTCCACATGCAGTGTTCCATTTCTATTGAATTAGAAGAAGCACGGTGTTATAGTTGTGTAGAGGCGACCAAAAGCCGATGATGTTAGGTAAAACGATTTTTTTGTTTGCTTTTCCAAGCCTAATGCTTTGACTCTGGAATATTATAAGAAGGTCCAGGTGGCAATGAAGCCGAAAGTATGCATTCGATCCACCTTTGTCCCGGAACACCCGGTTCTCCCAAAGAAGGTTGTAGAGATTCTATTCAGAAAACTTTTGCTATCGGTTGAAAATTGATTTTGTGCCTACTCATAATAAACATTATGCGCGAAATTCATTGATTTATTGTTTGCATCACGCTCTAATATGTCGCTGTGTCAGAAGATCGCTAATGCGAGTATCTTGTTCGCCCCTCATCACGCGTGACTGGCTGGCATACTTTTATAACAACTCAGCATAACTCGATGGTCAAGAGGAATCCACCATGATGTTCACAGTTCGACATCAATAACAGCTGACAAATTTTTCACACCAGTTATTGATGAGCTTGAGACATCTACAGTCAATTTGGGAAGCTAGACGTGCAATTTTTATGTCTGTTAGGCCTATGTCCGATTGGTGTGAATAAAATGACATCATTTTCAAGAAACTTTACTATGAGGTTTTATTTTAACAGCAAGCATCGTGAAACCGCCTCCCAAATACAACTAGTCCGGTGCCAAATGTTGTTGACCTAAAAAAGGAACATATTTTCGCATGTAAAGTAAAGTATTATTTGAAACAAACAAACTCCAAATGGGAATCGTAGGGGTAAAAGTTACAGGCAAAGTAGTGGGAGTTCTGACGAAGCAAATACAAAGTAGATACACTTCTGTCATTGCACTGAACAGAGCATGAAAATATGAAGGCATTTGTTCTCCGCGCAGTTCGTGGAATTATTCTCATTCATCGGTTTGAAATAGGAGGCATCAGGTGGTATAGAATATGTTCAGGTGAAGACAGTGCTTGCTTATAGGCTGAGAGCCAGTGAATTTCGACGCTGTTCAATGTTCTAGACCTGTGCTCTAACCAACTGAGCTACGAGCCACTTACGCGACTCTGTCAATTGGCAGGATCAAACACTCACCACCACACATCAGTTGTCAAGGCAATAATAATAATCAAGGCATTGAATACAATAATCAATTGGTACTGCCTCAACATGCCTTTCAGAACTCTTAAAGCATATAAACGTTGGGCAGCCTTTCTTACAATACAATCAATGTGATCTCCCCATTTGAATTTGCTGTTACTGTGAAGTCCTAATAATTTCAAAACGCCTACAATGTCCGAAAACGGGACTTCCAAAAAGGCAAAATTCCTACCAAAACCTAAACAGAGCGTCATAGTTTTATATGTGTTTACAGACATTTGATGACCTTGGCACAATATTCAAAATTATCAATTTCAGATTTTACAATCGATAAATTACTTGGCTGATCTCTCCACACAATAAGGGTTACATCGTCAGCATACTTGATGACTTTGATATTTGTATCACATGGTTTATAACTGGACAAATAAACAGAAAATAACATCGGGCCAATAATTGATTCCTGAGGGACCTCACTTGTAACACAAAGGCCATTACTCAAAGGTTTTTTCCAATTTCACACGTTGTTTGCGATCATAAAGTTAACTACTAAGCCAGTTGACAAAACAGTTGACATTTGCAAATTCGAGCTTCGAAATAGACGATAGCAATAGATGAAGAGGAATGCAATCAAAGGCGTGCGACATATCAAGTGTTAGCATACGAACAGCAACGACGTTTGTATCATCAAGAAATTTCAGAACAATGTCTTGTACAGTAAGGAGCGTGCATACAGTAGACGAACGAGGTCGATAGGCAAATTGGCATTCATCGTAAAATTCTAAGAGTGAATGGCTGAACTTACTCAAGACATATTTTCATAAACTTTGCTTTACAGGCAATAGAGATATAGGTCTCAATTTATTTGCGTTCACAGGACGTAATTTAGGCACAGGACAAACATCAGCAATTTTCCAGATCTTCGGAAAATACCCTTTTAAAAAGAAAGGTTAAATATGTAACACAAAGGGTGAGAGATAACATCGCTTGACAATTTCAATAATATGGGATGGATTCCATCGCTACCACAAGACTTATTTGTTTTTAGATAGTTAAAAGATCTGAATAAACCATCTATCACATATAGAATTCACAGGGGAACTCACAGATAACTGTGGAAAAATACTGCTTTCTACAAAAAACGAAGAAAATATTTCATTGACAGGATGTGCAGCTTTAACAGCGTCAGGGAATAATGCAACAATCTGGTCTACAGAGCTGCTACCCTTTGTACTCCGAACTTCATTCACAACAGACCATACATCTTTCACTGAGTTTCACATGTTTCTACTCCATATCATTTTTGATTTGAAAATTTCTTTGCGCACTTTGTCCTTATAATGACGAAAAAGTTAGAAATTGTTAGCTTTATAAGCTGACCATCTTTTGTTAATAAGGTCAATAACTACTGGAGTAATTTAGGGCTTAGCGTTCGTGGTGAATTTGACAAATGAAACTGATATCTTCGACAATGCCATATAAAATACATCATAAAACAAATCTACACATTTTTCAGCGTGACGAAAGAAAACAACGCATACTAATCTGTCGACTCCAATTCTTTGTGGAAACGCAATATGAGAATGACGCAAATCAAAAACTTTATGGTAGTGGACTGTCGGTGGATTCAAAGAACAGTCTTTCGAGACGCAAACAATTGAATGGGCATTCCTAGCATTGCCAAGAGGGGGAGCAGTTGACACATCAAAACCATTGACATTATTATCATAGTAAAAGAATTTATCCAAAGTTGCGTCGCCGAATGTAGGTACAGCAACGATATTAGTTATACTGTATTACAATGATCGAACAGAAACCTCATGTCGCACCTATTTAGGTCACCACAGATATACAGATCAGCCTCCGGGGTTGATAGATAAGATGTAATAGAATAGAATAGAATAATCTATATTCCGCCTCACAATGTCGGTGAGCACATTCACAATATCACATTTCCTTTACTATCACAATTATATGCATGAAATAAAAAGATAAAACATATGTGTACTAAAAACATCTCAATCAAATCAAATCAAGTCAAGTGGACCAAATAAAAGTCAAGAAAAATCAAGGACAATATTTAACAAAGCTCTCTGAAAAACGCTTCGTTCGCATTCTTTTTTTCATAAGTGGACATGAGTTTCTGGTTCGAGATTCTCGTTCACGAAAAAAACATCTTAAAGGGTCTTCAGTATCACTCATAACTTGTTTGAAGAGATTGTTGGAAACTTTATCACACATGGCGAACAGTGAAACATCGGAAATGATGGGATCGTCGATTATTTGTAAGACTCTCTTCTCAATTCGTAACAGTTTGTTTTTTAAATACTGTGGGATATTACAATAAATCGGGAATGCATACAACAATAGAGAACGAATGAAAGCACAGTAAGCCATAAAGATCAAGCGTGGATTACAATCTGCCCGCTTAAGGCTCAAAATCGAAAACATTCTTTGACTGGCTTTCCTAACAATAAAGTCGACATAAGAATTCCATTTCATATCATCAGAGAAAATGCAACCTAATAACTTAGTAACAGTACTTAGTAAACTTAGACTTAGTAACAGTACGTAAACTACAAAAGTCATTTACGTGGAGGTCATCAAAAGACATACTTTTGTTTGTAATAATTAACATTCATTACACAACTTTTATCAAGATTTATTGACAGCTGTCGGTTTTGGGCCCATTCAGAAATATTCTCCATCTCATGATGAAGTCCATCATCAGACTGGTGTTTCAAAAAATGAAGAAGCGTCAAATCATCCGCATATTTAATCATTACAGAGTTAGAATGCATAGGAGTCAGATCGTCGGTTGTCATGCAAAAAAGTATCGAGCCAATTATACTCCCCTGTGGCACACCCCTTGAGATACTGGTCCACTGGGAATAATCATCCAATAAACGCACGCGCTGGAATCGATTGCTCAGATAATCGTTGATCCATCGATACGCTTGCATAGGAATTCCAAACTGAGCACATGCAGCCAAAATAGACTCACTGGAAAATTTGTCGAATGCCTTTGATAAATCAACGGCAAGGACACGCCCCGCTCCAGAAGATGAATCGAGATATTCGAGAATTTTACCGTATAATAATGTCATCGCAACTGTTGTTCCTTTGCCAGATCCAGGTAAGTATGCGAACTGGTTCTTCGACATTTTGTCTTTGACGATGGGATAAAGCCACTTGTCTGCAACAATTTTCTCCAACACCTTAGAAAGGATAGGAAGCAAAGAAATTGGTCTATAATCATTCACTCCATTAGGTCGATTACACTGGGGTACAGGTGTGACATTCGCTACCTTCAGGCATGAAGACACAACCCCTTCATGCAAACTTCGATTAATGATGAAGGTTACAGCGGGAGTGAGAATGTCACTGAAGTTGCGAAACATCCAATAAGGAACTCCGTCAGGAACGCTACCTTTCAGCTTCAGTTTTCTTAAGTAGCCATACACAACATCCTCGGAAAGATGGAATTCCATAGATGGTAATTCGGTTGGGGCAGGATTGTCACGATTATCACTGGACGATTGAAAATTGGATGCAAAGTAAGTGTTATAGTCATTCACTCCAAACAGGTTCTCATCGATGTTATTCGAAGACTTTTTCATTTTGCTCGTTTCAAGTATAGCATTCCATGGTTTAGAAGCATTCCTTGAGGAAATGGCGTTATCAAGATATCGGGATTTCACATGACGAATTTCACGAATGACTTCAAATTTCAAATGGTCGTATTTGGCAAATTGCTTTTTGGAAAATGCCCTGTCACGATCATCAATGAGCATTCGAAGCGAAGGTGACATCCATGGAGGGTCGATTGAGCGAATTCTAACGGTCCTCAAGGGAAAAAAATAGTCAAACAAGAAAAGAGGTAATCTTGAAAAATAAAAGTAGATAGATCCAAATCATTATAGCTGTTAACAATGGCCATCCAATCGGTATGATAAATAGCTTGGTAACCAAAGCAACCAATGAGAAATTCTTTCAATTGCACGGAGACGTCGGCATTAAGTCCTGACGGAATATACACACACATCAAGGAAGAATACATGTCATTTTCAAGAAATCTGATGTTACATTCGATACCAAAGGCAAGGACAACAACTTCGGTCAGAAGGGATCGATAGTGAACTGTAGATAGTAGTTCCACCACCATTTCTACTGTCCAAAATATTGTCCTGTCAATCATTACAGAAAGACTGGTATCCCTGAATTTGAACAAGACTGTCCTCTATAGCGGGAATAAACCAAGTTTCGGTCACGCAAACAAAACCAGGCTTCGTTGCAAAGACAAAAGAAAGAAGTTCGTCCAGCTTGTCAAAAGAGATTGAGGATTACATAGCAGTAGCCAGTTACTTTTACGCCGGGGGTGTTTGAGGATGGATTGCGTAAAATCGGAACTAGAAATTTTTCGACTGAGTGCGAAGCACACCGCGATCATGAAAAATTACGACGTCTTCCCGTTTTCCCTTCGCTCATTCAGTTCGGCAAGCAAAGATTTCCATAGAGTCCGTTGCTGAGGAGAACGGTCAGGGTTGATAAACACTCGGCGAAATTTTAAATGTGCTCTTAAATTCTTTACTTAAATTCTCTTAATTCTTAAACTTTTAAATTCTCAATGCCTCCTAAGAAGACTGAACGAAACTCAAAAGATTAATTATATCGATCAGCTGTACGTCTGCTTAAAATCAATTTCCCAATGTTTTGACACCGATTTAAGCAGGTAAACCAAAAATTTGCAAGAAGGCTTCACTGGATCCCCTCAGGTCTCAAAGGATATGAAAAAGCTGAGTCTTCTGGGGGTTCCCGATGTCTTTGGCATAACTATCCGGATAATTTGAAATGGAATCTCCATGTAGATCCAATCTCTAAAGCAATTTATATGATATGGCAGAGGGCGGGAGGACCATGACTCAATACGAATGTAAAACAGATTCAATTCTCTCCCGATATGTTAAGTGCCAAGTAGAGTGAAATAAATTGAATAAAAAATATCGCCAGACGTTTCGGGTCCAGACCCTTAGTCAATGGCAGAACACTTAATGAACACTTATCGGTAGAAGATTGAATCTGTTTTACATTCGAATTAAAGCAATTTGTACAATGATGTTCTTAGACTCATTCAGCAGCTTCTTCAAGTAGTCGGAGCTGATTTCATGATTACCAATTCAATAATCAGCACCTACAAGTTTTGCATACATAGGAGGTCTAAGTGAATATAATTGCGCGCCATTCACTGGATTTACTCACTACAAAGCCCAAAAGCCTGACAGCATATAAGTGTCACCGCATCATCTTCTCTTATGACTACAGTTGTTATACTTATATGTTACGTGATCGCACACGGCTCAGAGAAATGCTCTACTCGAAAAGTCTTTCCCGAATCTGAGTGATGCTCATCTTCTTTTTTCATGTGCACTACAACTTTCCTTTGCAATCAGACCTTAGCTTGACTTTTATTTATTTTCATTTTACTTCCATTGACTTTTATGACAATATCTTCTGAATAATCAAAATGGTATCTTTTGTACGCGTGAAAATTGTGTAGGCCTATAAATCAGTGTTTGTACTGTAACATTGATTCCCATTTAAAGAAATATCCACGTGCATGCTGATCCATGTGATGCAGTGCAGCCATATACGCATGTATGTGCAACCATGTACATTTATAACACAATATTCTTGGGGCCATGATCAAGTTAGAAATTCATTTGTGGATTTCCTAACCTTCAGATATGAAAAGTTTTCTAATAGACTTGTAATCGATCACCTCGCTCGGTGTGTGTTGATGAATGCCTACTGTAACCCGCTCATGAGAGGACATCTATTACGTTGAACGATGTCACGTTCGGATTAGAGACCGAAAATTCGAGATTGTCAATCTCATTTTGTGGGAGGAGCCTTGATTAGGTGAACCTATGCACTTACATTTTCCCAGACTTATACATTAATGCCATAATTGAATAGGCCATCCCCGTAACAAAATATCGTGTCGCCGCCCATAGATGCACTTCACTCTGAGACAGTTTGATTTTCGGCCTCGTTCCCTGCAGAAACTCATGCTGTATACAGGACTATTCCCATCGAAGAATAGTAACTCTATTCGTTCAAGGTGGGTATTATATATAAGCTAATCTTTATCTTGGATTTCGGACAGTACCATCCAAGCACAGCGGAAGCGGAAGCACGTTCCCTCCCTAAACTATTAACAACTTTTCATGCCCCTCTCCCATAATTTAATTGACGATCAACACTTTCATTTATCTGACAGAGACAAAGATTGCCGATGAGTTGCCAAGTTATCATTTCCCACTTTTATCTGTTATCGTCAGGTGAAAGAACCGTTTTCAGCCCAGCGAAGACTAAAGACTTAGTATGAGAAGCCGAATGTCACAGAAAATATGCAACAATTTATTTCTACTAAACATCCCTAAACAAGGAACAACAATTTCAACTCAACAGACATCATGAAACCATTTATTCAAAACAGCCACGACGACTAAATGTTTTTGGAAAGTTTTGGATGACTATATCTTGATTGGCCTATGAACTATATTCAGCAGCAATATCAACTTTCATGACATTGTTTGAATTGCCATGGCATTTATTTGAGTATGGTTCAGCTTCGAAGTCGGTTCATGTTTCTTCATGTTCGGAATGATGATGATTCATGTTCATGTTTGATGATTCAATAATTTTAAAGAAAAAGTTTCATTGATTTAAATGTGCGGAATATTTAAATGGCTGCAAGTTACATGCATGAATACACGTATAAACTTTCAGTCTAATTTGATTAATAAATAAACTAGAAGTTGAATATAAATGCCTGGAAAATTCTTCGTCGTGACGGGTTCTTCCATATGAGAAATCAAAATCTACATTCCGCTTTATTATTTTACATTTACTACATTTTTAAGATGTTCCAAAAATTTCATTCCTAAATTGTCATTTTAACTCCATAATTTTCATAATTTGACATCATTCATGATCACGTTGAGGACGAGGAGTTATTCATCGTGGCAGAAATTTGCAAAAGTTTTCCTTTACAAACTGCTGAGAAACATTTTTTATCAGAAAAAAAGAAGCTGCTTCCATATATTTCAGCCAATTTTTTTTGCAAAATTAACTTTAAAATTATATAGATATTCAATCCGACTTTTCGACCTCTTGATCAGGGGTATACACCGTACAGAGTGACTATTGGCAATGAATGTGTCGTTGGAAACGTTGGGTTCACAATTATTTTTTTTACTTTTAGCAAACAGTGACTGAAATGTAAGGATTTTCCGATTGTCGATGATCAAAAGCCAAGTAAATTTCTAATTCCTTGTAAGCAGTTTTGCATGAGGTCAATAAGAACTTCCATCAGTTGGAGACACTTTGCTCACTATCCGCAAAAGACCTGCTACAAATGATGTTGTCATGAATTTATTTTCGAAACTGGCAAATGGGTATTGCGGCTTTGTCGTTAAAATGAGTTTAAATCAGAGACAGCTTTGATAGGAATCGACGAGAAAAATCTTCTCCTCACTTCCGGTTTCTTTTCACAATAAATCAAAGACTAAAACCTGAACGCATTGCACGGTATTGTTGAAAAGTCTAAAGATAGAAAAGTCATTCCAATTGAAACTACGATTGTCAATCTGAAGTTTTAATAACTCCCTGTGGTACGATTGAGAGATGCAATAATTGCAAGTCCAAAATCTGGAATTTGAAATCACCTTAGAAATGATAGCAATGATACATTTGACAATTACGAACACAAAACTGAGCTATGATATATAATTTATAATCGACTCATAGGTCTGCATATAGGACATGTACTGCATATAGTACAGGCCAAAGAAAATTGATTATTGTGAAGAATTGTGAATGAGGATAATTCTATTAAATCTTCAAATGACATAGTTGAAAACTGTTTGAGTATGCATCCCGTTCATAAGTGAAGTTTCTTCGGTTGCACTTATATTTATCAAATGAAAGCACAAAGAGATTAATTCGGCTAAGAAACTTTTTAAAGCGCATTGTTTTATAAAAGCTGATTTTGAAAAACACGATGAAAGTAAAATATTGCAAGTAAAAAAATTAAAATACAATCAGTTAAAAAGTGGGAACAGATCTAGATAGTCATTCCACACAGGTAAGAAAGCATCATAGGTAAGTAGTTATTCATCATCTACATCAATGTAACAGTAATCAATATGTAGTCATAACTATGGCTCCAATACCATGATTTTTAGCCATATTTTAAACCCCTATCTTATTGTTCTCGAGAATTAATCTGTGAGTTGAAAGGTCAGGCTTTGCCATATACTGTGTATATTTTTTTATATTGCCATATTTGCGGATATTGGCAGGTTGAATAGATAAATAAAAAGAAAGACGAGGCCAATAAATGATATCTTATTGTGACAATATTTCAACTGTCTCTTTTACAAGTCTGACGGCAAATTATTATATATTATATTATCATATTATTATATATTATTAGGTATCTATTTACCATCAGACTTGTAAAAGAGAGTCGAAATATTGTCACAATACGATCTTATTTATTGGCCTCGTCTTTCTTTCTATTTGTGGTGAATATATCTGGAAAAATTGATAACTACCTCCCATTAGCCATCATCAATTAAAGGTTGGTTATATGTTGCCAAAGCCACAATTTATCAGCATGCATAAGTAAATCTTACATCGCAGGTCATGATTTGAAAAAAAAACAGAAAAACGTGGTTCGAAAGCAAGTCATGTTTTCACCATAGCCATAACCGAAAATAATTTGAGACTTGCAGTTATGCGCTTTAATTGAATTTCATTTCGTTGGCTACTTAACTTCTGATTTCATCTGAGCAGATAGACCACAACTCAAACCGTACTTCAATTGTATTTACAAAGGATGCGTATTGCTAGTATCGAGCACCTATGTTGCATTCGGTGGCAGAATCCCATATTTCAACACTATGTCTGGTTACAAACGCTTCTATGCATTTTTTGATGCTTCTATGTGTCTGGATGTAGTTAAGCCGTGGTTGCTTTTTTAAAAAGGCGGTCAGAATGGTTGGTGTGGACCAGAAAATATAAAATAATCTACAACTTTCGTTCTATGTGTAATTTCTGCAACACAAATGGCGTGTGCATTCATTTCAAAGTTGTAATGTTAGCTTATCATTCATTTATCATTTTGTTCATTGACATTCATATGTTGTAATTCAGAAATCCAGGCTGGCCGATGACCACCAGGGATCTCGTAGATCCGAATATTTGCAAAGTGTTGCAAACTTAATTCTGCATACAATTTAGCAGTGTTCTTTGTACATGTTATCATTTCTACCTGCAACGAAATTCAACGTAAATGATCATATTAGCAATTACTTGTCATGTACTAATAATCCATGATGGTCCACAAGCTGATCGAAATAAATTATTAAAATTGACAGACAGTGACGAATTCCATTTGAAAAAACATGATCATGCTGCTGATCATTCTACTTCAATATTTATCTAGGACAAGGAATTCAAATGATATAGGCAACCATTCTATTCAATTACCGCTTTGGTGGTAGAATCTAGGATGACAGACAAATATTTGAAAGCAGCATGGAAAACATAACAAAACCTACCTACTTCATGATACTTTCTTCCTCTTCGTCACTGCTGTCGTTTTGCAAGTCATTGTCACCCACTGATTCGAATCCTGAGATTCCTAGTACATCTCCTGACAATTACCTACTAGCATCTTGGCAAGAAAGAACAGGAAACTTGTCAGAAAGTCAGGAATGGCAGGAAAATGACAGGTGATGATAGGAAACCCAGGAACTCGATAGGAAAGAACAGGAAACTGACAAGAAAGTCAGGAATGGCCGGAATATGGCAGGTGATGATAGGAAACCCAGGAACTCGATAGGAAAGAACAGGTTCCTAGTATCTGCTAATTTGCTATTCAAGCAATCGTTCTCTCCCAGTTCCGGCATCATTGTGACATCATCATCGCAGATGATAATGCGTCTCAACTTCTACATGTTAGAGGGAACTTTGCAACTGAGTGAGTACTATAGATAAGTTCATTGCTATCTGAATCTCAAGTGATACGCAAAAAATGATTTTAAACTTGACCCTGCATAATGATAATGATGAATAATGTTTTTGATTAGCATCCACAGTGCTACCGGTATCAAGTCTTTGTTATTCAACCCTGATTCAGGCTGAACAGTCGAAAATTTGATGCTGAAGTTATTATAACTATGCTGCTAAAGAGATTCATTTCATCAAATACAGTAATAAATAATACTTAAGTAATGACAATTTAAATCGACGATTTGGTCGGCGCTCATTGGCAACAGTTCAAAACAGCAATAAAAAGATGAGATGAATAGACAGAGGGTAGGCCCTATAATTATCGACCTGACATATAGTTCAACAAAACAAAATTGATTGTGTAGAATCATAAATGTGCATCTAAATTGTCTGCTACAAATATACACTAATCATACATAGTCTTAATTGCCTTTCACGACTTCTTGAGCCAATCCAATCCCAATTGATCGATTGCTGATTTGGCTTCCTCCCAGCCATCAGGGAACCGAGTAGTTACCACCTCTGTAATCGAAAGTTAACCAATTAGGACCACGCATAATTATACACATGTATTTGCGTGAAGCAGCAAGAGTTTATGGTACCTGTGAGCTTTCCGGAGTTTCTAGAACTCCTTAGACAGACTCGCCAGAAAGTTAAGGAACTTAATACGAAAATCATTTAATTATCATCGATCCAACATTACATTACATGAAGCAAAAAATGAGTTCTAAAAAATAGTTGAATCGCGCAAAAAGACAAACTGTATGGAATCTATCTGCAATTGCTTTATGAGGACTACGTTGAATCATTTTCAGTGCATATCGATTAATCTACCTTGATAATTTGAATCCAAAAAATAGAACTCATCGAGCAGTATTATTGACATATTGAATATCGACTGTGACATTATTTTCATTTCCGTAGTGTTTTCCAGAGACAACAGGCGAAAGATAATAAAACTTTCATTAAATCTCTGGCCTTACAATTTTTTGTCAAATGATATCCTCATGTACATTGATATGCTATATTACTTAAAAATTGTTGATATGTGACTATGAATATGTTCGTCCATTCTATGACACTGTCCACCTGCCCTAAATATGTTTGTGCATCCTATCTGTAACATTATTCGCTTCCTAACAGCAGCATCTTGTGATTCCACAGGAACTGAGTGACTTTTACTATGCTTCATGCTTTTAACACCCAGAACTTATCGCAACTATTTGCGACTAGTTTTCTTGTGTCTTAATTTAGTGCTACTGTTGCTTATTATGCCTGATATAATTCAATAAAGATTTATTGTGCTTTTAGTTCAAAAAATTGTATTGAAATATAAACAGACATCGATAAACTTACTTTAAATAATTTCCTTTCGTTCTTGACATTCGGGCGGCAGTGGTGGCCGACCAACTTTTTTTTGTGGTGAAATTCTGAAATTCATTATTTGGTTCTTTTCCACGACCATTTGGGCAACGTTAATGCCAGATAAGCTGGGCCGCTTTCCGGTCGCCATCGCCAAATTCTGGTTTTTGTACATCTGTGAAGAAAAATATCAATGAGCAGAGCTGGGTATCGCGGAAGTTAAGTTGGTGTTTCCGTGATTTTGATTGAAAATGTCCGAAATTTTGAAGATGATTTATAGTTCACATATCTTTTAAGTTCAAAAACGCTTATTTAATTTTTCTCCGCAATTGTCGGTACCCCATAGTTGTCTAATAATCATTGCAAATTATAGCAAAGCAATGGTACCCGGTACTGAAATTAGGTCTGCTCGTTGGTAGAATAACCTAAATTCTACTGCAATTCTTAAACTTTCTCAATTTGGTTGATTTATTCTCGCACAGAGCTTCTTGATATTCGTCGGTAAACATGTTGAAGATCTGTCTCAAGGACTTCTCTCATTTCACAAAAAATGTTGAAGACGCATTCTCAAGTTATCACGAAGTGTGTCGTGCATGTAGTTGAATCAATATCATGATCTACATGTACAGGTTTTTGCACGCACGTTGAAAAAGGCACACATGGACCTAGGCCATATGACGCTATCTGAAAGGCTATCCAATGCATGCCCCTTCAGCTGATAACAATTGTAAAACAATGAGTGAGCATTAAACATTATGATACGTTACAATTGAATAAAGCACCAGATAGACTTATAACTACCCGATCGCGGAAATACAGTAAGAAATAGCTGGCCGCGATCGTAAAATCGTGGATCCGGAAGGTCGAATTTTTATTTGCGGAATCGTATAGGCATGGTAGTGATTGCCATTTAAAATAAATTTCAAGCGATTGAAATACACACAGTTTTAAATAGGCAATACTCTTGGAGAATTCTATATGGACATCACTTTTTCCAAATCTCAACACTTACAATTGGCTCCACCTTTGTTAGATCACCAGATTGCGGTGCCTCAATTAGCCGTTGAATCTATAAAAAGGAAACACATTTCTTCTCAAAATACCCGCTTTTGGAGTAAAAATGTAGACCCTACCTTTTTGACTTCCTTGTTGACAGAATTTATGTCATTCTTTAAATGGGCAATTTCTTTCATCATCTCGACTTGACAAGCTTGAATCTTCTGTAGAATCGCGACTGATTCCCTCCGCTCATCTGGTAAGGGTCGACCTGATTCCACTGACAAAAGCTGTCAAAATAAGCACACAAAGGGCATATTTTCGATGACCGTTAGTTGGAATTGATTACTGAATATCATCGAACATACCTATATGTTCGAATATGTATAATCAAAATTAATTTTCTTGGTTTACAAAAAAGAGATTCTAGTGTTGTGTGATGTACATATTTTTCCAAGAAGACATGTAGCGCTTCATTCCTTAAATGTTTTGTCCTCAGCGACAGGGAGAGCGTGATTGAATTGATGTGAATGTGATTACATTTTAAATTTCCTCCACTTTATTTATTTAGATTAAAATGTTTTGATAAACATATTATATATATATCATACATACATATACAAGAGAAAGGAAAAATTCCAAAAAATAAATAAATGATATCAAACCATTTGTATACCGTTGCACTCTGCTACATTAAAAACATAAAAAAATTGCTGCCGTGTAGAAGCAAAATTGTTCTTCCATCAACAAAGTGATAGCTCATTATAGCTTCACATATTAGCATAATTTGTTAGCTATAGGCTACATAGTCACAACTTAACTATTAATCGAAATATACCGAAACATACGATCACAATTACATACCGAACTTTCTCTTTCGTGTTTCCCTCAGGTATCCTCGACATTTTCGTCTTTGATACATGAGGTGGAGGTCGATACCAAAAGGATTTCTGTAGAAAGACCAGAAAATCCTTCAAAACGTGCTAGCTATAACCTTGCAGGGCAGATTAGTTGACACACTGTTTATCAGACTTCACCTATCATATTCAATGTTGAAATTTTTTTCGGATGATAAAGCGAAATACCGATTCTACTTTACAAATTAAATCATTACTGCGAAAATAGAATAAAGTTTTCGAAAAAGTTGAACATGTTATCAGCAGGGCTGGGATCGGTTAGCCGGTTGCACTCTTTCTTAACCGGTTACACTTTCTCTTAACCGCTTAAAATCGGTTACGACGTTTGATTAGATTTATCTTGTACTACAATGAAATCCGATTGAACTATCGATTACATTGGTTTTATGTGGTAAAACTAGTATCCGTTTCACAATCTATTCAAATTCATTCATCGCAATTCGTATTCCCTTGGTATTATTGATTCCCTCCACGTCAAGTTACTGTACATTGATCTGTAGGTGTCAAGTCCAATGTTTTTATCCATTGGTTAGTGTTGTAGTGACTCAACGCGAGACGTCATATTTCTTGACAGCTTTGCACCCAACTTGACACTTCTACACAATAGCCGCCTACGCGCAGCTGCCTGCAGTCCTAGCAAGCGCACAGGCAATGGGAGAGATAAAGCAAACAAGTCATTTACATGTTCATTCATGAAATCATACAATATGCAACTGAATGATCCAGCAGTGACTGCAAGGAACTAACAATGCGTATACATGGTCAGTATATTTCAACACTTTTATTAGGTTGATGCACAATAAGATTATGTTGACATCCATAATTATTATAAATTTGATCTTATCTAGGAAACATCAGTCCATTTTATTCCTTGAGCCAATGCATAGAGTGACATATATATGTAACTGCGGAAAGTCTTACACCAATCATTTGTAGTTTTTACCTAAAAGGTGGTGAATAGGATAGGTAGCAAATAACAACATACAGTGCATTGACTATAAATGCCAATAAAAACTAGCTCAATTTGAATTGAGTTGGCAAAGAAAATATTTGTAGGTGTTACTTACAAAATCGGCTTCTAATAAAATAACATTCATCAATTTGGAGATGTACTAATCAAGTGGACCATTGAATAGCTAGCACTGTACTAGTAGAAACCAAAACTAGCACGCAAGCGATTGCGGTTATAGATAAAACACGGTCCGTAGTTTTCGATAAACCTTGACAACTAAATAAATACCGGGAATCCTCTTTTAACCGTTTAACCGGTTGAAAATATAATCGGTTAACTGGTTACAAAAATATTAACCGGTCCCAGCCCCGGTTATCAGCCTAGGCAAGGCGTGGTACCAACTCGCATAAAACTCAATTTTTAAAGACGCGAGTCATGCAGTGTATCTGCTTTCTTGAATGAAAATACATATGTAAAGTTCTGAAACAGTTGGAAATTATTTAGTAGGCCTAATAAAGGTCAACCTGTAATGGATGGGCCTCAATTGTTTTCTACGAAAGCCTACCAGTATGCCGATCCATGTTATTAAAATGTGAACGCTATTCTAAAGATTTATCCACAAAAACTTCATCAAGTCGGACTCCGTCCGGCTGTATTCGGCCACGACTTGAAATAATGAAATGGAATTAATGAACCCCTACATGCATAAACTAAGACGCGACCACCGTCCCAAAGTGTACATCATGAATGAGTAGCTATGTATGTCGAAAATTTGAAATGCAAAGCAACATGACCAGGTTGGTTGGAAAATATATAGTGAAGCATGCATTTACATCATTTTGTGGCGAGTCAATGTAAGTTTATCCGAGGCATTTGTGTTAACATTTGTGTCATTTTTTCTCATAAAAGTCTTATAAGAGCATGTATAAAAGCTATATAATTCAGACAGGTTAGCTCTCAATTATCTTTTTGGGCCTGTATCAATTAACCTGACCACGCTTTTCGTTAGCTATGATTTTTCAGGAAATCAAAAATTCTACCAACATTCAGTTTTAAAAATCAGTTTTGGTCCGACTAGTCTACATCAGTTAAAATCGAAAATTTGGACAGAGCCTCCGGCCTACGTCAACCAAAACTCAGTTTCAAAAATCATTTTTGGTCCGTCTAGTCTACATCAGCTGAAATCGAAAAATTGAGCAGAGCCTGCGGCCTACCTCAAACAAAGATCATTTTTGGTCCAACTAGTCTACAGCTGAAATCGAAAAATTGAGCAGAGCCTGCGGCCTACCTCAAACAAAAATCATTTTTGGTCCAACTAGTCTACAGCTGAAATCGAAAAATTGAGCAGAGCCTGCGGCCTACCTCAAACAAAAATCATTTTTGGTCCAACTAGTCTACAGCTGAAATCGAAAATTGAGCAGAGCCTGCGGCCTACCTCAAACAAAAATCATTTTTGGTCCGACTAGTCTACATCAGCTGAAATTGAAAAATTGAGCAGAGCCTCAGGCCCACCTCAACCAAAATTCAGTTTTGGTTTTCAAAAATTTGGGCAGAGCCTCCGGCAAACCCAATCATTTGTGTTGTACGAAGAAGTTAAACGTTATGTAAGTTTAAGCCTACGTACGTCAATAATACTATTAATTAACTTAGTAAAACTTAGTATGAATTGGTAAAGGCATGCCAGCTACTCCTAGGGAGATGTGGAGAAAGTTAATTCTTACCCTCAAGAACCGGGCTAAAGAATTACTTTGAAAATATAAGGACAACAGACACTTTTGTCCCATAAACAATCATGACACAATTTTTCTACATTCACACTTTTCACCACACATACTCACCGTCTTCGAAGTTCACAAACCAATGAATGCTGACAATCACAGCGCATTGGTCGTATAATTCGATGACAGACGCACACACACACACACACACACAATAGAGCTGTCGCGAAGCCGACGGGGAAGACGAGACAGTAAGCAGTGTGTGTGTGTGTGTCTGATGCACTTTTTCTGAATCTCGATGATCTCAGTACAAAGTATGGGAGTGGTCAATACTCTAAAGTTTGTAAGATAACCGATGGACCAAATTTGATAAAAGTTACATATTCTTGGAGCTCATCAGATTTCCTTTCTTTTAAGACCTGACTCGAATGTTCTAATATAAGTAGATAAGGCAGAACATTACACCGTGAAATACACTTGAAGTTGCTATTGACTGGTGCTTTTAACTTGAATTAAAGTGTTCAAAATGTGAACAAAACTTGAAAACTTCATATCATCTGATATCTTATTAAAAGATTGGTTCAATTTGGTGGTAATCTCAATCATTCCTAATAATGCATAATACTTTGTTTCCTATTAAGATCCTAACAGGTCTTGTCAAGCATATTTCTCTGGTGTTTCCTAAAAGGATCCTGACAGGTCTGGTGAAGTATACTTCTCTCGTGTTTCCTATTAAGATCCTATTAAGAATAGAGGAACTATTCCAGTTCCTACGAAACCTGCCAGGAAATTACCAGGAAATGGCGGTTTTCACAGGTTATGGTAGGAAACATAGGATTCTTGCCAGACAAGTAGGATTCGAATCAGTGGGCATGAACATTAATGGATCATTGTCGGCATGTAGAATATTTATTTCATCACCATTTCTTATTGTGAAAAGGATTCGAGGATGCATTACCGCAACCACATTCACATAAAATACTCTGCAATTTGCTAACTAGCACACTTGTAAGAAGGATGGATAAGAATCATTTCTTTGGCGCATCTTCACAAATTATTAAATCAGGGAGGAAGTAGTTTGCACAAACCAAACATACACCACAGGAGTCAATATACGTATAAAAGGTATTCTGCAATATGCCAATATGAGAATCACCGATCAATTGCCAGCTTCAATTTGAGTGCGACTTTGTTATCAAATTGCATATAATTTTATAATGCACTGATTTAAGCTACACTGTAGTGCAACTAAATTGACCAAAAAATTCGTCCTGTTATAGAGTCCTAATGAAACATAACAGCATTTAGCCACCTTCTGTATCAGTTAGGGAGCATAGGTACTCCTTATTGGACATTCCACAAGTTGAGGAAATGTTTCGTATGCTCTGAAAGTGATTCACATAAACAATGATTTTTCATAATTTTGTGATCTTCACGATATCACTATTTTTTCCTAGTTCACCGATTTTGATGACCAGTACTGGTATATCAAAAGAACTCAGAAAATGCTCGTTCTCCGTGCCTAAATCATCATCATACTCGCATGTTTTCTTATTGAAAAATTATGCTTTGTAAATTGAGTGATTTTCATGTTTTGAGCACTGCTCAGCAAATACAATAACGGATGCAAGTCCATCATAGGTCATTTTATATACCTGAGAATTCAAGCTCTCGAATGATGTGTGGCACGTTGTTGTGCGACACGATTGGAAGGCTTGAGAATCGATTGAATTTCAGAGAAACCTAGGGGGTCCGCTTTTTATGATCATATCAGCTCTGTAGCATACTCGTTGGCACGGTAGGTTTGTCGTATTCCGGATAAGCAAGAGTTCCCGATGAAGCGCACAGATAATCAATTACTATTCTACTTGATAGTCAATCAAGTGAATATGCAATTATCCACACATTGACAGCATATTTTGTAAGCTTGATGCCTGCAGAAAAGATTGAACAGCAATGCGCGTGATCACGTGTTTAAGATGCGGAATATTTATTTATTATTATTTCATTTATTAGTAAGAATTGTGATATGTTAAGAATGCAAAAATCTTACGAAACACTAAATAGGCTATAAAATACGATTCTAGAAACTTATTTGAGAAATAGTAGGATTTCAAATACTGTATGTAAGTTCAGAATCAGTGTCGAAGTGCCCTCACTGATGCCAAGCCAACTACAAATCTTCGTGGTGCGCAATATACGCAACAAACTTCAACTGCAATCAGAATCCTCGAACAAAACAGCGGAGAATTCAGCTAAAGATTTATTTCCCTGGGCCTAAACTTATTGATGTACTTCCAAGTGAGTGTCATTCTTTAAAAACGGAAAACAGTTACTCTGATTACTTGCACTATTTTGTCATCGTTAACTATCTGTGATTTTGCATGTTCAGTCAACAGCCAACGGCTCCAGCTAGCATCACATAAATTATGTTATATTTTCATGATCTTGCAATGTTGCAATTCTTTTAATTGACAGGACAATTGATTCCAGAATAAGTTTCGTCAATTGTCATCAAAATTTAAGGCAGGGGCACGACACCCAGCGTTCCTGAAACTGGCCCGGCCGCCAGTGGCCGGTTCTAACCCTGCAGGGAACAGCTGTGCATGCAATTCAAGATGTAATGCCAGACGAGATCCAGATCCAGCTTCCTGTGATATAGGAAAGACATTCACTAAGGACATTCACAGGACCACGTCCTGTGACTAGCGGGGCGCCGCAATGATATAAAGCCTAACCACTGTTTTGACGATGTTGATAGTTTGTTCCCGTTTTAGAAACGACATTGAGGAATTTTATTTATATTCGAGAATTGGCTGCGCTAAATAATATGAATCTCGAAAAACAAACTTTTGCTCTTGTTGATGAACTCAGACTACTCGGTGTCACGTGGACCAAAGATCTTAGGTGGATCACTCATTTTAGACTATTGTTTCTGCATGTACAAATATGTGCCTGCGTAGTTTGCTGAGTCACTACCGAAAGTGTTTTGTTGTACTGTACGCAATTGTTGGCATTTTTAGTTGTGATGTAAGAACTCAAATTGAGAGAATTTGCAAAAAATTGTGATGTGTAAACAAAGTCACGCGTCTCGAAGCTTTCATGTCCTTTTTCTTGAAGAGCCAAAATGTTGACCATCTACTTTTTCATATTGTACCACTGGTGCTCTTTGCAAAAGCACAAAAGAACACAATTTGCTTTACTGTGCTTGCTTAATTCTGTTTCATTTTGTCTTTCTTTCATTAATGCAAGACTTCTGAGGACGCGTCAGTGTCCGAGGAATTTTTATGGTGTCCGATAAAAGTGGATATTAATGGCAGTCTAACCCAATGAAGATGAAATCTATGGCGGTGTCTATAAAAAGTGATTCTTAAAAATTGCTTCTTTGGATGATCTCGTAAAATTATGACACTCGATCTACTCTTTTGTAAATTTTGGTTTCAGCTGACTTTCCAACTTTTCAGCAAAAACGTTGGATTTGGCCAAAAGTTTTTGCAAACTTTGTGATAATCACAAAGCCCATCAATTGGAAAATGATTTCACAACTTTTTGAATCATATCATCTATTATACCATAAGCATCGAATAGTTCAAAATGAAAAGCGAATACCGCCATTAGAAAGATCATTGACAAAAAATGTTGTGTATAGAAATTTCATGGTATTAGGAGCAATACTTTAGAAACTAAGCAGTCTGTGGGATATCGATGCGTCTCAGAGCCCGGCATGGATAGGATGAAGGAAAAATATTGTGTCGAAAAAATTTTGGCGATGTTTTCAGCACTTTTTAGGGAAATTATGCATTTATCACAATTTAGATGATATTCTGAACCATTTATAAATTTCAATGAATATTTGGTAATTGTGAAAACCTTTTCGCTAACTACCTCCTCCTCCATAATCGGGCCTGTAACCGTTGAATGACACTACATTGTTGCATGACCATTTGCAGTCTCCTTATCCTTGCTATGGATTCATATCAAAATATGCGAGTACATCGTATACAGCACATGACAAGCATAGAAACTTTGAGCGGTCTGAATGAACTGGAATGAACCGGAAACTTCTTGGAGATCTAACTTGGAATAGGATATGAAGTTGGTAGAGTGAGAACTCTCTCAGTGTGTAAAACATTATGTCAACCTACTAAATGTACTACTCAGTCACGTCACCTGTGAAATATATTATATGTGAAAAGTATATATGCAATTATTACACATATAGAAAACAACTTTTCGTGTCCAAGATCTCGTTTTTCCACAGTACCGGTACAACACTGTGCGAAGTTATGGCACATCTGTTTTTCCTACTTTTCATATTATGAATGAGACAGGAATTTCACCCTTATAAGCGGGGATTGTAATTAGTATGCTTAAAACATGTATACATGCAAAATCCACCACAATTACAAATTGAACACCCGTCGCATCAATCGTCACGTAACCGGTTGTTAAACAAAAGGAAGATGTGATTTGCTTTTTCGCGCAGTGCTAATTTCCTCTACTCACCTTTCTATTTGCTGTCCACGTATGATCTCTCAGATTGGATTACTTGTTTCTTTCCATTGTACACTGATTACGAGAATCGTCATTTTCGACTGATCTGCTTTCTGAACTGCTGATGACAATGTTGTCAAAATTTAATTATACACGAATCTCACCATCAATCCAGAACTTTCTGCAATGGGTACTATTGTTCGAGCTTCTCATCACTGTATTCATATGTAAGTATTCAGCTTCTTGAGTTATCCTTATGATACAATCTGTACCTGTAAAAGGTTGAATTTTTGAATAAACAGTGCATATTTGAAAATTCGACCGGCCGCCGATTTCTGGCTTAATATTCAACTGCTTCCCTTAACACTTCACATTTCTTTTGTGCTGCTTTGATGCACAGTTGAGTTTATGATATCATCAGACATTGACGGTAAAGAATGATTCAATAAAATGGCTTAATAGAGACCAGCACGTTCTGTGCAGAATGACTCAAGAAAACCAATTTCCTAAAGGTGTGACATAATAACCAAAGATTATCTTGGTGCAGAAAAGTAATTTGTAACATGGCAATTTCCGGCGCGATTTTCCGGCAATTTTCGCAAGTTGCGATTGTGGTTTGAAAAACACCTTTTTGTTTGCATTCAGGATTACCGAGGGACTAGATTTCTCTGTCCCATTCCCATTTACTCAGGATTCCAATGTAGGAAATCCCATTCTCCCAAAATTTACGATTTTCCCATAAAAATTACTATAAGCCAAATATCTCTTCGATAGGCTTAGCCGATTGAAAAAATTGTCAGCTAGGTATCAGGGACATTCTATACCACTGAAAGTCTACTGTGTACATGCACGATAGGCATAAATCAAGTCTTAATACCTCCATGCAACTTACAACTTTTAGGTAGTATATGTGATATAATAAAATTAAGTCAAAGGGCTCTATAAATGTTTATAGAAATGTATATATAAATAATAATCAAATAATAATCAAAAGGCTCTAATAAACGGGCCTACAATCCATGATATCAGACTACTATGGATGAAACTAACTTTCATTTTGAATACCAAAGTTAATTCTTTATTAGAAGTCGTAGCATGCCCTTTTGCGGGTACCTGTTCTCAAATAGTCAGGCCTAAAACAGTTAACTAAAATAGTTAAAAACACTGTCGATGACCAAATCAGCCTAATATACACATCCGTCCCTACAAGAAATATCCCTACTAACGGATACGAGTGGATGCCAGCCTGTAGCAATTATTGCAGCGCTATTAAGAGGGTCGTCGACATTTACTCTATACAGGTGAATTGGTACCTTTATAGTGAAGTGTATATTCCAGCATATTGCTCATACGATGCCGCTGTATAGTCAACTTGCTTAGAAACTGGTCAATACAGTAGGCCTAAGTACGTTAATCGGTGATTAAAAATTAATAGACTACATGCATGTGTATAAAGATCAAATACAGAAGTTTCAACCAGGCATACTTTCATTTTATCTAGTACATATCACACAATCTGATTCCTATTCAAGATGAAAACGTTGATATCACTTAATAAACATAATGATGTTACGTGCAAGTGTTAAGCATGCATTATCTCTATTTCTATTACTCAAGTTACTTTAGAACCTTAAAGCCTCTGTTGCAGCAGTCTTTAGAAATAAAGGCTGATATTATCATCACATTTTATACAAACTCATTTCACGTCATCATCACTAAAATGAATGAAATGAAGAGCAACTATCTTTGATCCCTACTGAGAGGAGGTTTAAGCTTAGAAGTGAAATGCATTTCTTTTCTTTTCCTCTCGGATCTGGTTGTGTTATTTGGAAATTGATGAAAAAGCGCAGCTAATAGATATATACGGTAGTGTCCCAAAAGTAACTGAACCGCAAATTTAAGTAAAACTGTATATTAAAGCGGCTAATTTTGAAATGTATATTTGGTAATGACGAAAATAGAGTGTGTATTTTATGATTATGAATATTAAAATTAACTACCTTAGACATCAATGCAATTACGATATCTTTTGATAGCAGTGCGGCATAGTTTCCGGAAAGTTTCTACTAGAAATTTTATTCTTCTCGCATGAATGCTTTGTTTCAGCTTATTAACTTGAACTGTGTTCTTTAGAACTCCGCATAAAAAGAGTCTAGGGCACATATCAGGAGTTTTGAGTGAGGCATTTTTTTCATAATGTGCAAGCAGCTGCTCTTGTTGAAAATGAAGGTCGGGAAAGTTGGGAAACTCAGAAACAGTGGAAATAGAACAGAGAGCAAACATTTTTAGTCTTCAGCACGTCAAGATAACGCTGACTGTCAGCAGTTCCTCAAAAAAGAGTGAATCAAGAAAGTCGCATCCGCTAATTGAACCCCAAACTGTGATTCCAGGGAAGATTGACTGCCCTTTCTTTTTATTTTTATTCATTTTTTTGATTATACAATACAGACTCTTAGTGTCCTAAAGAAGACTATTCTCTCTGTTAACATGTCCACTTTAAAGCATGTTTCATCACTCCATGAAGTGCTGTAGGAAAGATCTGCGGAATACTTACACAATGGACAAAGTTTATACAAAATTGTAATCGCTTATCGAGATCCTCCTCATTTACGGCATGAAGAAGACAAGGTCTGCATGGCATTTAAACCAATATCGTGTAAGATACGGTGGAGTAAGTCTATGTTCAGCTCTGTCAATGCTCGGCGGATTGATTGTTCAGAGAGTAAACTACAAGCAAACACTAGTAACCAGCAATCACAAGCAAAAACAGTACAACTACTTAAAGCAACTACTACAAAATCTTCTTTGTCCGGTGAAGAAACTGTCTTTTGGTTGACTTTCGATTGTTTAATTTTTGATGATTGAGCCTTGTCGAATATTTGAATTTTTCCTTTGAGACCTATAGCACACTATAGATTGCATATTCATTTTGTCGTTCTTATCAACAGCTGCAACTCCACTATTCTACACAACCTTAAATTCGAGTGTGATTTACGATCTTGCTTCAAGTGAGTGTGAGGAGTGGAATTTTACATTGGCTCATTTCAACACGATGAAAGATATGACAAGTTTACGGAGTTCGATCATCAATTCTGGTAATGGCCATTATTGGACGGCTCTAATGCGGCACCCGAGTGCATGTGTGACACATCCTGAAAGTGCCCAGGAATTCGCAAATTCAACCATATGGGGAGGTAATGGCCCAGCAGCATTAGCACTTCAATTCTGGCCTATTCATGAAATCACTTCTAATTCATGTTCGAAACGTTGCTTTCGGTTTTCAAACAACATGAATGAATTGACAATTCATGATGTGCATTGCAACAAAGTCTACCGGCCAGCATGCATCTCTCCTGGTGAGTAGTTGCTTCATGTTCACATTTTGATTTTTTCAGAATCAGAACCTCGACTTCAAGCAAATTTCCATAAAGGTCGAAGTCAGACCCATCCATCAGCCAGCCACTGACTAAAGCAGTGATAAATACTAGGTTGTAGCATAACCAAAATTACTTCCTACCGATGATGTGGCTAAAGTATCAAATGTAAGTTTCTTACTCAAATTTTCAGGAATGTTATGTGAATAAAAACAGCATAATATGCCTATATTCAGTGGCATGCCAGAGCCCGGGCAGCTAAAGTCCATACTGTTGATCTTTAAATATGCATGTAATTTGGGTTTCATATCAGGGTGACTTCAATGCATCAATTCACGCTATGTAAGCGCAAAGTCTATAATTTCATGTATCACAATTGAGAACAAAAGAAAGTGATTTAACAAAAACAAGTTGGCTGAAAAAAGCTGCCGAAGTCGGTGACACTACTGTAGGTTCTGAAACAGTTGGCAGTACCGCTGACAATAACATGTTACACAATGTGCGTCAATTGAAATGACATTTGTCTTTACTTTTTCTTGTTTAAGTGATAAGTAAAGTCTGGAGCCATAGTTTTTTTAGTGTGGAATGAAGTATGTGCAGGAATGAAACCTATGCGTCCATGGTTAAAGAGCGTCAGACCACAAATTACATCACATTAAGAAGCAGTTTGATTTCACATAATGATTAATACGAAACTTAGCTGACATGACTGCCTCCCAGGATAAAAGGATTCAAATTCTTTCTCCAGTTGGGAGTAGTTTAAGAGAAGATTCCGACGGTCACATTATTGATATTATGTAACTCATAATTAATCGTTTTGGTCAAAGAAGCAATGCGGGTGAGAAAACAAAAATTAAGAAGCGTCGTAAATTATTACTCTGCTCGTTGAACCGTGCTAGATTACTATCTCAAATTTGCCC
Organism: Prostheceraeus crozeri; assembly: GCA_907163375.1. Lineage (NCBI taxonomy): Eukaryota > Metazoa > Platyhelminthes > Polycladida > Euryleptidae > Prostheceraeus > Prostheceraeus crozeri. The sequence goes on along the minus strand of CAJQUW010011261.1, from coordinate 35,397 downwards.
GGGCATGGCTGCAACTTTAAATAGGGAGTTGTGTCGATGTTGAAGGACATGAACTAGGCCTGCTGATGATTCCTGATATTGGATGAAATAACAGCTATTCAAGTTTCTTCCCATTTTTCAACTGAGGATGCAACTTAATATGTAATTATTCTATTCACAATACTAGCTTATTTCGGATTGCATTGAACTTTTAAAGTGAATAGGCCTACTGTATATTATCTATATTTTGTATTTTACCATTCTGAAAGAAATGTATTTATATTTGACCTTGTAAAATAATGTATTACTTCGTACTTCTTATAGCCTCGTCTCGCTATTGATAAAAATTTGATTGCGGACGAACCTTGAGATGGCTATTATTTTGTAAGTTGGGTAAGTATGGCTTACATGCGGGTTTTGACCATCAATACTTGTTTTAATCAAATTAGATAACGATAACCGCCATCATATTCGGTGTTATCATTTTTATAGACCCATATCCTCAACCATGCAATGTCCTATTGAACCACTTGTGATGTTTTTAGAAAAGGTTTTGCTGAATTGTGGGGATACGCTTTCAACCTACAAATAATAGGCATGTATTACTTGTGTACCTCATCATAATTTCAGCGATTTCCAAGTAATATTTACTACAACGAAGGTAAGCTCATGTTTTGTGTGTCGCTTTGATGCTGCTATATATATAGTAATATATAAGTATTTCTTTTGATAGAGACTTCATTAGAGAAGATATTTCTGTAGACTTAAGCTACCATCATCAGTGACAATCATCAAGATAGCAAGAATTCAATGCAGGATTTGATGAAATGAAAAATCTGTATAACAAAAGTGGTTGTGAGTGATTGGTTACGATAATTCATGAACTAATGTGAGTGAAGTAATGATAATATGCAAACCTACAATAAATCAGCGATTTTCTTGCATGGTTTCTGCAGAAATTATAAGATTATGAAATTATCTTTCTAAGGAATACGTGACCGAAGGATATTTCAGACGAGGTCAATACAAATGTCTACGGGTTTCACCCAGTATGGCAGTTTGATAAAAAAGTTATGAAAAGCAGTTAACTTAGTTATCATATAACCAGTTTATCGCATTCATCGTATTTGACGCATGACTTCATCCTCGTTAGACACCGTGACTTAAAGAACATCCTCGATGCCAAAGTTATCCCGAGATGATCGCGGCTCAACACCGTCCTATGATCTGCAGGATCCGCATATAGCCAACGAAGGAGAACATGGGCGAGAGAAGCGGCCCTCTTAGAATAAAGTGGAGGCTGAGAGGAAACGAAAACGAAGCAGATATCATCTCACATATACGCTTACCCCCTCTTGCGACCGTCACAGATGCATGGAGAATATAAAGCAGTCAACAAGAGAAGCGGTAAGAACAACACTTGGTCTCTATAGTGCCGACTGCTGGTCTGCAACGAAGGATGTGGAAGGTCGACTCGGAGTCATGGAGATGAAGATGCTGTTACAGCGATTACTACTAGGGTGGCTGAATCCCGCTATATTTGGACGAACATGCCAAAAATAAACAGACGTCATGAGATGACCAGATGAGCTGCTTTCACTGACTTATTTATGCATAAAACCCACTTGCACAGCGACAATTTAACCCTTGATACTGTCTGTGTATAGACGAAACGCGTCGGTTGACTCGCTCTTTTATTTATTGAAATATAAGTCGTAAAAATTGGGAGAGAATCTGCTTTTCCTTAATCATAAATCACAAAGTAATGTACAAAAACGTGAAGAACTTTGTTGTATTGATTGATTTTCAATCATTTACTAAGCATCGAGAATTTTTCAATTAATGTGTCTAATTTGTCCAGAATTTATACGAAATGGCATTCATTTTTTTTATCTGTCAGCAATAATGCTGCACTATCATCATTTCATGAAAATATTTCGTTATATTGCACATATATATTACAGTAATTAAATTTCATCTCCCCTTGCGCCCACCATCCTTAAAACAGGACGGTGCCCAAAATACTGTAGGACTTAATGAAAACGACCTTCTCACATCTTTGATGCATGCACTATTACATGACTAGTGACCTATGTCACGCAATACCATGCCGCAATTTTGTGAATTTATTGCCTTGGTCATTAATGGTTTAAGAGGGAATAGGCGCACAATTCCTAAAATATTCAAGAGCGTCAATGATGATCCAATGAAACCTATAATTGTCAATGAATGACTCCTTCTGCATAGACAATTGTGGCTGGCTTCTTTTTCGCAAGAAGCCTTTTTTACCAAAGAATTTTTTAACTACGAATAGCCTATTTGAAGCTCATGGTAAAATTAGCAGAACTTTGACAGATTTCCTACTAACCCATTAACGATCAAATTTTTATTTAAATCGTATTAAAGCGTCGTTTTAGGGAGGTGCTTCCGATGACTTGTGAAATGCATCCCCAAAGTTTCAAATGATAGCGACTTATAGTTTAGCCACATCGGGCACGCAGGATTTCCTGCGTATGGGCAGAAGCGTGTACTTTCCTATTAAGTGTACGAATGATTATCGATTATGATGACCTTCCATTTATAATTATCGAAAAAGTCAAGGCCACTCGCATGAATCAAGTCGACACTTCTTAACTTCTTCATGGCACTGACCAAAGTCAACATCACATATCACTTTTCATATTTGTGCTTGACTTTTCTACGACAAAAAAAGGTGCATGTAGCAACATAACTCTCACAGCTATGAATTCATTGGCCAGTAACCAGCATACAGGCTACTGCAGTTGAAACGAAGTGAAAATCTTTGAGCCGTCTCGCTAGCTAAACGTGTGTGACAGCAGATCACAAAAACGTAGAAGGATGTTGAAAAGTTTTCATGGAGCACAGCGACACGACGCATTTGCTATTGAGGCGTTCTGGAAACATACCGGTATGCATCGAGTCCACAACCATTGTATGCCAAATTCAAATTTTGTAATGATTGAAAGTTTGATCAAATACATCCAGTGCATTGTTTGTATGTCTGAAGTAAGCCACAAAAAACAGATTTCCTGTGTAACAGAAATGTTCGTAGCAATCTAGAAACCTATAATGCAGTTAAGATTAGTTGGAAAATAAACTGCCTACTACAGTCCATTTCAGTAGGAGTAGGCCTAAAAATGCTTACATTCAAACTGTGAGTCAATTGATTTTCCGGCTAAAAATTTAAAAGGCATGGGTTGTAGATGTTTCTAAGAACGCTCCTGTTATTGAAATTGTGCTACTATCCTTTCCATGTGACATTTTTATCAAACTAGAGTTTTCTTTACTTGAAAGGCCTACATGCTTGGAATTGTCACAATTATATGTCCATTATCACTATTTAAATAATAGAAAATCTGGGTGATGAACAAAATATATTTGCCCTCTGATTTTTTCGCGAATGATTTAGTGGAGCATTGCCAGTTTACTTCCCTTAATTCAAACAGACTGCTCTTACATCTATCAATCAAAGAGAATGCTTTATCAAAATGGAAATTCAATCCTAATCGATTGCTTGAATTTTCCTGCCAACACATGCCATGTAGTCCGTAATCTGCGCAATCTTGGCATCTTTCCCAAAGAGGTGCAAGATTCAAGATCTCAGTGAATCTTAATCGAAATGACTTGTACTCCGAAAGTTTAGCACGACCATCACTACGGATGGTCAAAGATAATATTCACGTTTTGTGCCTATCGCAGCTTGTTTTATCAATCTTACTATCACTCTTATTGAATTTGTCGTAGAACTACCTCAAAACTATAGTAACAAAGTTCCTAGAGTAAACATCTAGAAAATGTCATCACCCAAGAAATCCTGCGTCTGAGCGCTGAAGGGTTAATGCAAGCCGATACATACTCTTTTGCATCTCTCATGAACAAATTGTGTCCGTTCTTCTTTAATAATCTAAGCCACTTTCGAAAGGGACATGCCTTGTTCATCTGATGGTTGAATTCTCATTGAATGAGAAAGAGAAATGTCAATACCGGATTTTTACATTAGCAATGTATGCAGATGACATTTCAGCTGTCTTTCAGGAAGTCTCAAGCTGAAGCTCATGTTTATTTAGACCAGCTTAATGCTGCTAATTTATCACTCCAATTCATTATAGAAGAATTATTATTTCTAGACATAGCATTTTCAAAAAAATGTCAAATTTGAAACCGACTGGGAAATAAAAGACATGAATAGCACATAGCGACTCCTGCAGTCCTGATTCTCATGAGACAGGCGCGATCAACCCAAACCTAGTCTCAAAAACTAAGCAGCGTCCCTGCCGATCGCAATTATAATAGCGATAAAGTTCGGGACATTTTTATCCAAAACTTTTCCTGATGTTAAAAGTAAGTTTTCGAGCAATGTTATTGTCCTAAACAAAAAACATCGCCTGACGAAAAGGCTGAAACTTCTGTAATTTCTGGAGTTGAAAAAGGTTTCCAACGAACCCGGTCCGCCACAGTCTAGTTTTTCCTTGTCGTTCTTGGAAGTTGGACAGGTGCACGCGACACCTGCAGGGAATCTCCTTGCATTTCTCTCCTTTTCCGCCTCTCTCCCTCTGTCTTATATCCACCACTAATGGTCAACTAGTACTTACATGCTAGTTACCACATAGTTCTTAAGTACTAAAATACAAGTACTAAAGCACTTGTAGTACTTAGAAAATTGCTTTTACTACATACAGTATCTAAAACACAATAATACCAAACAGAATTCAAAACACAAAGTAAATAAAGATCCGATTGGGTCAGTCCTCTGCAGTAGGCATATATAAATATTTTTGGGAATATATTGCAGTCAATGTTGCGTCGATGAAGCCTGTCGCCATAATAGGATAATACCTAGGATAATACTAAGATGAACGAGCATGTAAAAGCTCGAATACAGTCTGAAATATCTCTTCATACAGATTCTTGATAAGCTCATTTCAAAATTCTCCCACATTCCATACACAAAAATCGCTGAATCATTGTGCGCCAACATGAAATCACAGATTCATTCGCATTATCTCATGTTGGCATATTGCCTACAGCCAATCACAATCCCTTTTGCATTATTGATTTTCACCTCATGAAATCCTACATAATTGATACTTTTTATCTTCATTGCTTTCACTGATGATGATGACAGCTTGTCTACAGAAACATGACAATAATGTCTCTCAAAAACCAGCGTCATATATCTTTTGTACATGCACATTTCTCATGAATTCATTTAAATATTTTTTCAATCTACTACAACTTTTCAGGAAAGAATGCCTCTCGAAAGTGAGTTTGGACGATGAATTTCAATACATTTAATTTTTGCATCCTATTATTGTAAATTATCAAAGAGACTTCACCCTGCATGTATCTGAATGTTATGACATTTGCGGAATTGTTTTTAGAAATAATAAATATGATTGCCATTATTATAACAGTGAATCAACATGAGGTAAATTGTGAGAAGTAGGAACAACACATGAAATGGTAAAGATATTTGGGTTGAAAATTTATTAAAACTGCGAATAGCCATCATAAGCATCGTACATATTCAGCAACTCAAATAAATTGTCTACAATTGTTACAAGCTCATAGTTACAGCATCGATTAACAATAGCATAGTAATAGCTATCAAAAAGAGCTGCATTATTATTGAAGTCAGCATTATAAAAGCAGTCATCTTAAAAATACTTGCAAGAAAAGATATTTGCTATTAGGACCTAGGGTATAATATAATTTATTAGTTTTGTCACTTTTTTACAGTGCTTTTGCGACACATGATTTTCAAATTCAATTTTCTCATTACTGCACTTTGTGCATGTGTTCAGTAGATGACTGTACTAATGGCTGAGTCACCTCGCGTGTGCTTTTCTATTATTTGATGCAATCTGCATTTTGATTGTCATAAATATTGGGTATCAAGATCAATCCAGCTTTCGACATTCTTATCTGTAAATCAATGGACATTCAATGAGCAAACAAGTGATTCAACTGTGCACTTTAGCATTTGACTTTTGACTCTGCTGTGAGTGAAATAATCAGTTATTCTTATCATCCGTTTTTCAGGTACATTGAGCGAGCGAGTGTATGGTAGATCCAGGAAGCCTTAGATGTTGACACTGCGATTCTATGGATATTTTATTAATTTACTCAAACCGCAGCTCATCTCTTTCCCCAACAAATCCATGATAATATGAACTTTTGCATCGACAACCTAATGAATAACCATTATAATGTGTGGAAATTAGACTATGATGTATATGTGTACGTATATATTTATACGGCTCACCATTGATCTGAATTATGCAAGACCAAGTTAAAAAATCTATTGAAAGCTTCTTTGAATAGAGAAATTCATCTATAATTAGCCGACAAGTAGATAAGACACAAATTAAGTTCACGAAGGCTAACTAACATCCTTCTGAAACCTCAACTCGTTAGAACTCTATAGCTTGGTAGAAAGCTATCATGTGTTCCATCCACAGGGTGAGAACGATGGTACAAGAGAGGCGCGCTGATGGAAGTAAGTGTCAGTGATGTGGAGCGGAGCGGTAGTAAAGAAAATTTTGACTGGAGCGGAGTGGAGTGGGAGAGAACCTGATGTTGACAAAGTCAACAAAGTTTTATCATAATTAATGATTTTTTACATTATTATTATTACACTATTTTTCGTAAGATATTAGTCTATTATTTATTTTTCAACATTATTCGGAGATAAGACTCCATTCTCAAGTTATACAGTAAGTGGAAGGGTTGTATAAACCGTTAATAAGAAAGCCAATAAAGATATGATTTAAAATTGAAAGAAATCTGAAAGTTAAAAATGGAAGTCCGACAGTTCATATTCGTTCCTATGGATGGGTTCAAATTTTTAGTGTGCATTGGCTCACGGAATGTTAGGTTAATGAATGATTGATACAGATATATTTTGCTAGGTTATTTGACATGTGATGAGATGTTATAGATGGATTAAGTCTTGTTTTTCAGATGTTCATTAATTCTTCTATGCAAAGTTCTTATCGTACTACCGAGTACCGATGTATCGTTCCTTGCATCTTATACAAAATTATTCTTATCAAATTTATCAAATTTTTCTGATACAAAATTATCATTTCAAAAATACAAGAAAAATTCTGCCTAAGGAAAACTACAATTTATTAATTATTATTCATGCTTATATCAGTATGAGCGAGCATCGTTACCTGATAGCATCGTATTGCTACCTAGTATGAGGCTGCAACAGAATGAATTTTCTGATTGTCACACATATTTGCGGTTACTCTTTAGGTGAGTCACAAGTTATTATCACATGATAAGTGTAGAATAACTATTAATGCTAATGTGCAATCCGCTTTCGAAGTATTGCTCAACTATAATCATTATTTATTTAAAATCATTCATGATTATCGGCCATAATTCGCATTTAAAATTCGACAAGCATAAGGCTAATATTTTGCAGTTAAGCATATTATCAGAGTGGAAGTCAGTCATAATTTACAGTAGTCAAACAACCTAAAAAGTTCAAGGAAATCGTTTTATCTATGGTATGGTAAATTAATAGGATTTAGTCTAAGTGGAGCGGAGCGGAGCGAAAGCGAAGTGTAATCGGAACGGAGCGGAGTGGAGCGGTAAAATTGTACCGCTCCACATCCTTGGTAAGTGTCAGATCATCGCACCGCGGAGAAGACAGAAAACTAATAAGGTCAAACCAGTCACAAGACTTAAAGAAGCAAATCAATTCACGCGCATTATTCCTATGTAGGTGAGATTTAATCAGAAAAATTTGCGATATTCAACAGTCGTTTATTTGCACGACGATTAGATGTGCCACTTGAAAACAGCCGTTTTTGTTGACATTGGATACTTTGCAATCCCGGTTTACAATACTTTGCAAGTATCTCAAGTGTCATAAAATTTACCTCATGAAATTGCATAAAAAAGCTTTGAAAATTTTGAGAACTGAAGACTCGCCTCAAAATTAATTTACTTTCTAAACCTTTTCCAATTTCGCGGCCACCTTGAGCGTTTCAATATTAAGCCACGTGACCAAGACATTCGTGACTTTTAGTCTTGAAATCCGGCATATTTTGATGCATGTTTGATGCGTACTTTTTCCAAGCGATAAAATGTCACCACAAACAATTCTTGCTTGATAGTTTCAAATAAATGCATTGATCGTCAATTAGAATGAGCAGCAGGCTATGCTGTATGTCACAGGTATTTCCCATGTACACTCGCATGTGTTTTAAATACAATTCTGTAATCATATCAATATCCTCTATATAAACAAAAGCTTTCTATGCTGAATATTTGAATAAAACATGCTTTTTAACGATTCTAGTAATGTCATATTTAAGTGGTATTTTTCCATTATTCACAATGTAATGACTTTGGGCACTTCCATGTCTTCTATCAATAGCAAAATCTCACTTGAAAGTAGCAGCCTGAATGTTGTTTTAGAAATTGTATCCCATGCAGGAAGCGTTCTTACCAATATACTTTTACTGATTTTGTTATCAGCACTCTTGTCTTCTTGCATTTTTGCTCCATTTCAGCATATCGTTGCCTATCGTTGGCAGTGATATTTTAAGTAAAAATTCAGCACAATTTCAAAATTGTCAAAATTCGTTTTAAATCCTGGATTCTATGCTTTGAATGTCTATTTGCAGCAGGCACACCCAGATTAGAGCAAAACATTAGATTAGAAGACTGGAAAGATATGAGGGAAAAAAGAGCAAATGAATTTCATTGAAAAGAACCCTTTGCATTGTACGCTAATTTTCATATAGGCCCTACATTAATTTTGAGCTATTCTCTCGGAACAAGACATGATAACTGAATCATATTTCACCACTCGCACTCATATTTCACAAATTTGAGGAATTTCGATGCACTGATTCACACGGACGAATACACACACAACAACAGCAACAAACCGCAACAGATTCACTTACCGTCATCAGCAATTACCTAATCTACTTGTGTATTGCGCAATAACTCACCACTAACTGTGCCATTCGTACAAATTGGGTAGTAATTATTAGTGCATTCTCTTGGATTTATCCTCACTGTTGAACCAATGTATTTCATAAATCGAAAGCATTGTTTGCATGCGTGTGTTTCAATATCACTGTATGACCAGTGTATCATGCTAGTGGCCACAGGTCCACCGACTCCCCAAATAGTATTATTCGCGAATTCGGCGCTACTTGATATAGACTCCGTACAACTACTTGATCCTCGTCTTAATGACGTCCAATAAAAAGTATGATCTCCATTATGAATAGCATATTTTAATGAATTCATTTCAGCACTTGTATCGAAGAATGCCAGAACCATACTTCTATTCTTGCATGCAGCATCAGCCTGTTCATAGGTCACGCTGTCTTTCAGTGTTTCATATTGAAGCGTTGCACTGATTGAAACTGAAAGAAAAAATTATTTTTAATTTGACGTTTTTGTTTTATGCTTTATGACCAATTGATTTATGAGTTAAATGAACAATATTCAGCATGAAATGTGGATTAGAAAGATGCCACCAGACAAGACCTGAACCATTATAGCACGAAAATCATTAGCAGTGACAGTCATACACTGTATATGTACGTGGCGCTTCGTCCTATTATTTTTCAAATCGGCAATGATTTTTCATTAACAATTATTTTTCTAACCTACAGTATTGGACAGAATTCATGGAACACTTGAGGAAAAAAACAAATATTTCATAATTCAGCTACTGCATATGTATCATAGTACATGTATACATCAAAACTGATATCTACAGTCTGCGACACTTTATTAGGACCACCCATATTTTTTTAGTTTTTTACAGCTACTTGTTGGTGTCATATTATCTTTTATCCTTGTCAATACATTAAAAAGGCGTATATGCCAACAATATATCACAACATGGACATCTGCTGATTAATAACACAGATACCAGACACTCAAACACAAAAATGGACCGCGACATATTATTAGGACCACCGTCAACATTTACATGTAGATACGAAGCTTTCTTTAGGCATGATAACGCTAGATAAAGTTCTATAATCAGTTATTTACGCTTATGGCGACTTCTTAGCCATACAAATTGTGTGTTCTGGTTGCCTTATGTGTGCATTGTCGGATTGCTGTGAGAAAGACGCATGTGAGAACTTTCATTAATGTGCGGTGTGCGTGTCGTCGCTTGCGCACGCACACTGTTGTCTGTCTACAATAAAGGTATTGATATTCATTATCAAATCCATCTTTGATTTGCTTTGCATCATGGAGACCAGATATCTGAGTTCTTGAGATAAAATGGATACCTATCACTACGATTTATGTTTGGGTCTAACGTGGAAAATCTAAATCTTACTCATGAGTAAAAAACGGATCTAACGTAAGCATAGTGGCTCGCAGATGGAAGTTTTGTCGCGCAAAGAGTTCTCTCAGCGTGAAATCGCTACTCGTTGTTAAGTCTCAAAGTCGTCGGTACTGCTTGTTCAACGGAATATGACTTCTGGAAATTCTTATGCAGCAAACCGACGACGACGTTGTGGACGCCATAAGATGACCGACTCCGAGAGCGTAGGCCTACTGTTCGACAAGAGAGGATAATCACGTCGTCCCAGCTACACAGAACACGGCAGAATCGTGACATCAACGAAGTGTCACGCACTGTTCAACGAGGGATGCATGAAAAGGATTGTCAGATGGATTACGGCCAAAGAAAGTGTCGTAGCTGCCAAAGAAAATTGGAGCGTCGACGACTGGTGAATGGTGGCATTCAGCGTCGAGTAGAGCGTTGAGTGTAAACAGGCTACTCATCAGCGAATCTGGCAGTCATGTGGATCACTTGCTCCTGTGTTTCAGCCCGTCAAACACCAAGCAAAGGTCATGCTGAATGCCTGTTTTCTTACGGGGAAACTGGTAGACTTCATGTTTGTTAGTGCTCTATGAACTCGGCTCAGCTTTATCCTTACAAGTGCTACAGAGGTGTTTCCGCATTTCGTGAATGCTGTTTTCCGGAAAACAACGGCATACTTATGCAAGACGGAACTCCCTACCACACTGTCCGTGTTGTGAAGCGACATTGTGATGACATCAGCGCCACTTTGTTCAGAACATAAATGCGCTATCATGAAGCATCGGCTGCATAGGTTATATCTATAATATTTGGGTTGCTGATTATATAACAATAACGCAGCGTTATCATGTCTAGAAGAAATCTTCTTATCTAATGTCAACGGTGGTCCTAATAATATGTCGCGGTCCATTTTCGTGTTTGAGTGTCTGGTATCTGTGTTATTAATCAGCAGATGTCTATGTTGTGATATATTGTTGGCATACACGCCTATTTAATGCATTGACAAGGGTAAAAGATAATATGACACAAACAAGTAGCTAGCTGTAAAAAACTAAAAAAATATTGGTGGTCCTAATAAAATGTCGCAGACTGTAGCTATATGATTCGTCATATTTTGCAAATAAATAGAAACAAAAGCATCTCTCACTTTAATATTTGGTATACCTTCCCTTTGCTTGAAGACAGACCGGGATAATGAAACCGAAGAGGTTGGATTTCTTGCATTTACCAATTCCTTTACCAATCGCCAACAATTTTCAGTTGGATTAAAGTCAGGTGTATTACCTGGCCAGGGCCAAATAAGGTCAATATGCTGTCTCTCAAAGCAAAGTGCGACTGTCTTGCACTGTAAACTATAGACCGCAAAAAACAACAAAAATCCGCTAAAAGAATTAGCAGTTATTTTGTTTATTTTTACCGGATTACAATTTACAGTGATGCCTCGATCACAAGGGGCACCATCGTGAACCAATTTGTCACAATTCCGAGTCCGCATAAATAGATGCAGGAGCCTTCCTTTACTATATTCAGATAAACTTTTCCATTAATTGTTGTGCCATGAACCACAGCCACATCTACCATAGAGTGAGTATATGGTAGATAGAGTGTAAACTCAGAAAAGTGTTTGCATACAGCGAAAAGTTTTATATCAAAAGATTCAGTTTTTCATGGAGATTATGTTCCTGCGGTACGAAAAATTATTCAAGCAGTTTTAAAAATGCTAAATCTTTGCAAATAAATATATACTACCGACATGAAGCCTCTTAATGAGTGGCATGAAACAAGTTGCTTATCAAAAGGAATGAATATTTGCTAATAAGCATCTTATTTAAGCGGAAATTGAGCTGATGATCAATGAAATTTCGTAAGCCCATAAGTCATAGTCCCTGCAAGTCTTAAAGAAAAAGTTGAGATCTTATTGAGAGCGACTTGTCATGTTTTTAATTCAATTTTCAGCGGCACGATTTAATGATTTACAAGACGTCATTTCTTGAATCCGAATAATTAATAAGGATCCATTTGCATTTTTTAAAGTTCATTGTGATCAGTTTCTTTGATCACAATGTTTTTCTCTTTCAGTGGCAGTTTGTGGTATGATCAGGCTTAAGAAAATATTCTTATTATAATATAAAACTGAGCTTTAATGGCAACGCGTCGATTTGCTAATTCAACAAACTATATTACCTCTCCAAGTTGTCGGATCGGATTGTCGGCAGGAGGATTTGCGGAATACTGTTCCTCATGCTATTCCTTCTTCTGTATTGCTATCATTATCAGTCAAATTCGTTTACATTTCCCCAAAAGTGTAAAAACTGAATCTCACAGGTGGATACTGAGTGTCGACCTGGTCTCGACTAATGTCCATATAATGAAATCGAAACTGTATACACATTGGGGATTTAATAAAAGTTGCCACTCTAACTGATATACCTGCTCTATGACATCTACCACGTCCACTGATGGCACATCTGCACATTGTACGAGGAGGAATATAGGGGGCTGACGAACATGATGAATAAATGTCGAATGTAGGGAAAAGTTGATTCGTCACAAAACATCGTACTCATCCACTGTTCTGCAGTTAAGTCCTTGTACGTTTCACAAAAATTGATGCGATCTCTGTTCTTGGAACTAATGACTGGCTTTCGGGCAGGACGTAATAACGCAGGTTTTTCTCAACCAGGAGACGTCTAATAGTTCTTGCACTTATTCCTGTGCCAACATATTCAGGCAACTGGGCACGTAGAGCCGTAGAACTTGGTCTCCCTTTCGCCAAAATTACATGACTTGCACGAGTTTTGGTAGACCTTTTTTCGACCAGTTCGTTTAGGAAATGTGTCGGTGCACCGACAGCACATTAATAACCCAGGAGTTGCCCTACTCTATGTTAGCAAACATATCTCCTGTTGTGCTAAAGCCATTGATATCAAGGTTGTGGCTACACTTATTTTTCAGCTGCATTTTAATTCATGTTAAGCTGAGAGGCAAAGGAATGAGAAGACATTTATTTCAAAATTCAATCCTTCCCTCAATGCTAATGTACAATGATTTTTTATGTCAGTTTTATTTCTGTGTCTGAAGAGATGGCAAGCATACCATCGAAAGCGCTTGCAGGCGACAGAGAATAAATTATTTCTGATTGAACTGTTGGTCTATTCAATTTTTTATATATACTACTATATAACCGAAAACTATGCACAATAAAAACTCAGTATCAAATAAATTCCCCGACCGGTTTCACTTCATTCTCAGAAGCTTGTCATAAGCTTATGTTAATTGTTTTACTTAATTTCTAAATATAAAATAATCTATAGCATAATCTAATATAAGATAATCTTATATAAATATAAAATCATACTGTAGCTTCTCGTTTTTAGATAATAATTTTGAATTATGAATGAATAGCATTTGGTTCTGAAATAGTTTATTGATTTTCGCGACGTTTCGGACTTAACTGTATTCATTATCAAGCTAAGACTAATGATGTACATGTATATGCTAAAGGAGGATATAAAATTTGAATTATATCCAAAATACAAATTTTCCTACTTTATTCTGAAGTTATGTAATGTTATTTTTTTATTTCTTAGTAGTTTGTTGATGAAAATTCAACTGCTCGGCTATGCACCGTTTTATGTCAAATGTTGCTAGATCTCAGATGGAATCAAAAAATTTTGACATGCTGCCTCTTAAATATGAATTATCATGCTATAAGTACGTTAATAAAGCTGCTTTCACTAATGACTAAAACTGAAAAGTTTGCAAACTTTTCAGAAATACGATTATATAATGATATCTCCCAATTTGAAGATTAGTTTATTATCAATAGATAATACTTTTAGGACCCTCTGAAGTATAAAATCAGGCATATATTTAGCAAAACTTGACTACTTTGCCAAAACTTAGCTACGCTTGAACATCAGAGGAAAAAGTATTCAACATTTTCATAAAAGCCGCCTTACCGAAGATTGATGTTAGCATGCAGGTCAAAATTCGTAAATTTTCCAAAAGAGCAACCATGAAGAAATGAACGTCCGTTCTTGAATCAAGCTAAGCACGTTCATGCAATTCTGAAGAACCTCTCTGCGGTGTGACAATAAATATGTTCTGTATTCATTCAGAAACTGTTCAAAAACAAAGTCAGCAAAATGGACAAGGGTCAATAAGATAAACTAACAAAAACTCCAATCAGGATAGAAAGCTATTTCTGATTACTTAAACTCTTGATAATTGAAATTTTCTCAATATTTGAAGTCACTTACGTCATCCTCACGTATTTGTACGTAACTCGCTAGGAAGATCTGCAGTAACTGACTTCATTATCCATAAACGCCATCAATTATTCAACTTCATTTTTCCATATTACCTGTGAATATTGTTTCAGTGATTAATTGAGCGGTTCAGATGACAATTACCTAGTTAGCAAGAATTTTCACTAATTTAACGAATCTAAAATAATTAAATAATTAAAATATCTACAAAGTCTATGAAATGAGTCTTAATATGAACAAGGTTAGATGGTGAAAAGCATCTTTTTCGCAATGAAATTATTTCCATGTACTTCGCATAAATCAACTCTATCTTCGTCAACTTCAGAGAAGGAAGTCCAAATAGGATCCCGATTTTCTAGGCATCCACTTTCTTGTATATTTAACCGTGTAATCACAATGTGAAAGTCACAACATAATTAACACAGTGAATAAACTCGATGCTCTTCACAACAATAATGAGAGTAGTATTATAGCTGTGATGTTTAGGTTGGAGAGAGCCAATCCAGCTATAGTTCCATTCTAATTTTAGATCAGAACCGTTGATACATCCTTTTTAGCATCAATATAGTACAATCCTTATGATGACGCTTCAGAAAAGTTTACAAACTAAGTCTATGATCATGAAGTAGAAACAAATTTAGGCTTAAATACATATATCAGAGCTGCACCGCAGAGGTCTATCAAGTATTTTAGCAAATGCACCATTTTCAAATGTTTAAATTTTTATGAAAACAAATCCAAACGACCATAGAGTAAGTATATTAGGTAGAATAGCAACACAGTATTAGTCAAATCTCCAATGTGCATGCAGCTTCGATTTTCGAATGAACTCGAGCTGAGATCCATTACCACATGTGAGATATCCAAAATTTTGCACTTTCGGAGAAATTTTCACGGAATTGACCGATAATGATAGCAATGCAGAAGGAAGAGTAGTATTTTACAAATTCTCCATGTCATGAAAACCTTGGATAGAGAGATTAAGTTTGCTAAATCTACAATTCGACGCGTGGACATTCCCGATCTGTTTCCAAGTCACTTGAAATGCCGCGTGACACTGTGTCACCTTTCCACTAAAGTCGATAAGTGTGCGCATGATTACACGTCATCGCCTCTGATTTACAATTTGGAAATCCTATTCAAATAAAATTTGGTTTGTAGAGCCCATATATATATATATATATATATGGTACACGAACACTTGTTCGACACGAACATTTGTCCGACAAATTTTCGAACACTTGTTCGACACGACATTTGTTCGACACGAACACTTCTTCGACACGACATTTGTTCGACACGAACACTTCTTCGACACGACATTTGTTCGACACGGACACTTCTTCGACACGACGTTTGTTCGTTATTAAGCAATTATAGTCTTTTTCTTTTTCAGATTGTGTATTTTTTGAGAATTTGCATTTTTTTTATACTTTTTGTCTTAAATTAATTTTTTTCCTTTCTAAAAAAATATAATTCTTGCATCGCATAGATTGAACTAGAAGCGTATTTGTAATTTCAGATATTACCCTAAAGACGAAAGATAGCCAGTACCTAACGGATTACCATAGTTTCCCAATAGTTTTACATTACAATTTCCGTGCGCTAAACGAGAAAAAAATCATTACATTTCACACCCACCAATAGATAGTATACAATAGATATCTAGGAGTCCATGGGACTACTTAGATTCCATCTTAGACATCCATGTACAAGATGTCACAGTCCATGGTCTGGTCATCTGGACTGTGTCAGTCCTTTTATAGTAATCCAGCTATGGTGCTGTGATAAACTGACCTGGTTTGGCCACATATAAAGTATACATGTAGAATCATTGATGCAAGATATTTCCGATCAATCAATGCTAGATAAAGCATTATTCATGCAGAACTTGTCGAAGAAGTGTTCGTGTCGAACAAATGTCTTGTCGAAGAAGTGTCCGTGTCGAACAAATGTCTTGTCGAAGAAGTGTCCGTGTCGAGGAAGTTTTCTGTCGAACAAATGTCCGAAAACATAGATATCAACTTGTCGAAGAAGTGTCTGTGTCGAAGAAGTGTACCAGATCCATATATATATATATATATATATATATATATATATATATATATATTATATATATATATATATATATATATATATATATATATATAGATACGAAATGTGCGCTCCTGCCCCATGCCCCACCGAATTGTACTCTCCTGCCCCACTTGTACTCTCCTGCCCCACGGACGAACATGAAATGTACGCCCCTGCCCCACAACTGTACGCTCCTGCCCCCATGTGCACTCCTGCCCCACTGACTCTCCTGCCCCACGTATGAGCTTTTGCGGAATATGATTGTGCATTGATGTGTACTGTTGTGAAAGAAGTTCTATGGCTGTCAGCGCCTCCAAATGCCTGGTCCGACGATTGCTGTAGGCCCTGGTCCCTTCAATTTTCGTATTTAGAGTTAGCTTTTGCGGAATATGATCGTGCTGTGATATGTACTGATATGAATGAAGATATATGACAGTCAGAGCACCTCCAAATGCATGGTCCGTCCATTGCTGTAGGCCCTCAATTTTCGTATTTAGAGTTAGCTTTTGCGGAATATGATTGTGCATTGAGATGTACTGATGTGAAAGAAGTGCTATGGCTGTCAGAGAACCTCCAAATGCCTGGTCCGACGATTGCTGTAGGCCATCAATTTTCGTATTTAGAGTTAGCTTTTGCGGAATATGATTGTGCTGTGATATGTACTGATATGAATGAAGATGTATGACAGTCAGAGCACCTCCAAATGCCTGGTCCGACGATCGATTGCTGTAGGCCCTCAATTTTCATATTTAGAGTTAGCTTTTGCGGAATATGATTGTGCTGTGATATGTACTGATATGAATGAAGATATATGACAGTCAGAGCACCTCCAAATGCCTGGTCCGACGATTGCTGTAGGCCCTGGTCCTTTCATGTACAAGTGGGGCAGGAGAGTACAATTCTCGGTGGGGCAGGAGAGCACATTTCGTATTTATATATATATATATATATATATATATATATATATAATGTATATATATATATATATATATATATATATATATATATATATATATTCACGCAAAGTGTGCCCAGGCTTCTCATATTTAAAAGAAAGAACAAATGCTTTGACCGGACATGTTTCAATCTTCTTTCAAGATCATCTTCAGCGGAAAGTTACAATTAAAGACAAATCTTTCTTAAATACGTAGTCACATTGAAAACTGTTCATTCTGTTCATTCAGAATGAACAGTTTTCAATGTGACTACGTATTTAAGAAAGATTTGTCTTTAATTGTAACTTTCCGCTGAAGATGATCTTGAAAGAAGATTGAAACATGTCCGGTCAAAGCATTTGTTCTTTCTTTTAACCCAGTAATGCCCCGGGTAGCAGATATGCTACCACAACTTCAACGACACAAATCATGCATACAATTTCCAATTCTATCATAGTTGCTCATTGTAGCACTAGTGCTACCCATTGTCTATTCTTAAAATGAATTTCATCGATATCCGTCATATTTCAAAGTCGGGCGACAAATTTGAATATTGTTCTCATCAGGTGCTGTTAACATGGTAAGTTCTTTCACGTCTTTCGCATAGAAATATATTTATATTTTCGACTAAATCATTATCATGGAATATTCAGGACTTGTACATTACTGTAGTGTCACATAACCGGTTAGATAACATGCCTATGTATAAATTATATCAAGTGGTGCATTTCTGCTACCACGAGAATTACCGTATGTAAATTATGTTGGTAGCTGATATGCTACCATTAATGACAAAAGTAAAATACTGAAAATACTGGATAAATTAAGACATAATATATCATTGCTACATGTTATAGAATACCAGTTTATCTTTTTAGATGCTAAATTATGTCGAATTCAGCCGAATATACTACGATTAGGCCCTATGATCACTATATATATTTCACCATCGGTGATTAAGAAATGAGACGCTTCACTATTTCTAAGTGTATTCATTGGTTAATTAATGCAGCGTACCGTATGTTAATAAAAGGATGATTATTCCTAAGCGTATACGAACAAACCAAAAATGTGCCGGTGGGGATTCGAACTCAAAACAGTTTTGGCGCTGTGCACGGTTACACATACAGCCTTTGACCACTGCGCTATCGCACACTTGCGAGAGACACGAGACACGAGAAGATCTTATAACTATCAATGAAAACTGACTCAAGATGTGAATGAATTTGGTGTTAATTGCACTAAGATTAAATGTACTGGACTTATAACCCATTACTCCTCATAGCTTCTTACTTGAAATTATAAATACATGTAGGCCTACATGTATGTATATCATTATCATTGTTTTGTAGGGTTTATCCAAAATAGTGTGATTGCTGTAGCAGTGTAGCCTATCTTTATTGATACTTTTAGAAACATGCGTAAGTATTTCCAGAATGAACCTCGAAGAAGCAAATCTGATGCTATCGAAAAATTATACAAGAATAGTTCGCGCACCAACAGACCTACATCTTCCTTTGAATACTTCTCTGTTGCTGATGGTCGTGAGAGCGGAAATGACAGTGACGATGACATCAATGACTCTGTGATGGAAACTATAGAAACCGTTCTCCTCAATATCGACGCGGAATCTGACGAAGACACCGACAGAATCGAAAGCGAATGTGCAAATGTAGTGACTTTGAGTGACGCTGGTGAAAGTGAAGACAAAGGTCGAGGATGGAGACGTAAGGAATTTGAAGTAGAAGTGCAACCATTCCCTATTTTCGATGAAACGAGTGAGAATGATATGACTCCTTTATTATACTTCAAATCTTTTTTTTCAAACGAGATGTTTCATGAGATAGCTGATGAAACTAATCGATACTATTTTCAAAACAAGTCACCTAAAACACTCGATACTAACCCGAAAGAGATTGAAATCCTTGTGGGCATTTTATTTAAAATGGGAGTCGTGCAAATGCCTTCGGTCCGTGATTACTGGGCAAAAGAAACTTTGTATGAGCCTGTAGCTTCTCAAATGTCTAGAACTCGTTTTGAGACTCTTTGTTGATACCTGCATTTTGTAGACAACACTGATGACGATTTAGACAAAAGTGACAAAGCATGGAAAATTCGCCCATTCATGGAGGCTCTGAGACAAAATTGCTTAAAGATCAGGCCTAATCAAAATCAATGTATTGATGAAATATCAATTTCTTACCGAGGCAAAAAAAGACCAAGGCAATACAACCCAAAAAAACCTGCGAAATGGCACTTTACGGTGTTTGCCAGGGCGGACCCTACCGGCATTATTCATGACTTTTATCTTTACACAGGTGCGACTGGAGAAAAGCCAAGTGCAGCTGGTGTAAGTGGTGATCACATCATTCGTTTGGTGAAAAACCTACCCGAAGGAATTCCTTTCAAAATTTGTGCGGATAATTATTTTGTAGGATTACCCATGATACGATATTTACAAAGCAAAGGCTTTCATTTTACAGGAACATTTAGATACGGACGACTGCGGCCAAACTTCGTATCTGACAAGGAGTTGAAGGCAAAAGGAAGAGGTTCAGTGGATTATTGCGTTCAACAAGAAGACAACATAGTTGCAGTAAAATGGTTTGACAACCGTTTTGTTTTTATTGTCTCTACATACGTTGGTGTAGAGCCAATGATGACCATTGAACGTTACGACAGGAAGGAGAAAAAGTACGTCGAAGTCCAGTGTCCTCAAATAGTGAACGAATACAACAACAACATGGGAGGCATCGATCTTAACGATAAAATGGTGTCGCTATACTCATATAGGTTTCGCAGTAATCGTTGGCCTTTATATATATGGCATCATCTAACGCACATTGCCTTGGTAAACTCATGGCTCTGTTACCGACGTGATTCGACACAAACAAGTGCAGGGCGGTTATCTTTGAAAGAGTTTCAACTGCAGGTTGCAGAAAGTCTCTTGAAATTTAATAAACCAGTTGGGCGTCCAAGTTTTCTAAAAGAACTGATGCCACCACGAAAAAAGCGTCTTCTAGTATCAATCAAGTCTCCTGACATACAGTTTGATCTCTATGATCATTTTCCAGAATACATGGATAAACGCAGCAGATGTGCACAATGTTCGAGTCGCACAGTCTTTACATTCGTTCGTTGTAGAAAATGTGAAGTGTATCTTTGTTTCACGAAGGGAAAGAATTGTTTTTACTTGTATCGCCATAAATGAACATTTACCGATACATGACTGAATGCTCAAAAATATGTTTATGATCAATAATCATTCAAAATCAAAAAAATTATTCAAATATGTTTGTGTTTTCATTCGGACGTCATAAAATATCGGAAGAGAGAAAGGGGAGAGTGGAGAGAGAGACAGAGAGAACATGCAAGATGAAAACATATGTAGAATTGATAGATGAAAGAAGAGAGATAAAAATTAATTGAAATATGTATCCTCATAAATTATCATTAAATACCCGTTGTAGCAGTTATGCTACCAATCAGAAAAAGATCAATAATTGATCATTTTGAAAATGCGCGGTATATACTGAAATACTTGGTGATTAATAAGTTCATCGCCAGAAAAAATAATTTTTTTGTTAACGGGATCATATAACGGGCATTACTGGGTTAAATATATATATATATATATATATATATATATATATATATATATATATATATATATATATATATATGTACAATAACCTACTGTCTACGAGGAGTTACACGGCGAGGATATTTCTGTGTAACTACGAGTAGACAGCTAGGCTACTGATATGTAACCCACGAGAAGAAATGAAATATGCCTAGGCCTATATATCTGGGAATCCATGCCTAATCTCAGATCCAATACCATAGATCCATGCTGCGCTCTATAGATCCATTTTTATGACAAACTTAGATATTTCAATGAAACAATATCTTAAATATCACAGTGACCAGCGGAGAAATACAAAGATAAGCATGTGATCATGGAAATCTCTACAAGATAGGTCAAATATAGTCTATTCTTTTATGAAATAGGAGAGGGAGAGCACGGTCGCATGATAGCTGGAATGTATTCATGATTCAATGAAATCATTGGCTAACGAACAATAGTGCTTAGTGTATGAGTATCAAGTAACGAAAATGAAATCAGACATGTAAATATATAAAGTATGCATGTATATTTTGTATATGCTGCCCATACAGAGAAATTTGTCTCTTTGTATTTATATGTTTCTATAATACTCCATAAGTATTTTTGATTCAACTCCAAAAGCTTGAGCTATTAAGTAAATGGTGCAAATCATTTAAGTAATATAAACTGATAACGGAATGTATTCCATCTTTTACTTATTGGATGACAACAATTAATGGCTACGTACATCATATCATGCTTATTATTTCATTCCAAAATACAAATTTTAGGACATTTAATTGCGTCAGGTTATGATAGCAAATATAATAGTAGATTTGACTTTACTTCATCGACTACAAAATAACACAAATTCTTAATAATTCTGTTTTGATTTCAGCTCCCTTTCTAATGATGGATCAATTGTGGTTGCATCACACAGCTGCTATCAAATGCAAATTTTCAATGCTGTGGACACACTACAACGAGCAACACTTTTTCTAAGCAATGAGATCCAAGAGGCGTAATGTAGATGACATAGTACTATGCCTTCTTTCCAATGTTATAAAAAATTGCTACTTTGACATATCTATCGTCTTTTGGCCGGAGAACTATATAGTGAGAATTTTAAGTAGATATCACGGCAATTCATCGTCAGAGTGGGTTACATGTCATTAGCTTATGTGTAGGCCGCATTCGACTTGCGTCCTTTAGTAATATTTCCGTATTTGCTTGACTTCTTATGACTTCTATGTTCATTGTGCTATAATGCATGCTATTCTACAGCTTTCTATGTATACAGGTTAATAATTTCCACAATCAAGTCGTTGTATAGCACCATAATTACCTAGATATTATAGTACCTAGATTTACCTACTTTGCAATGATATAGGTGACGGTGACTAGGCATAATAGAATTAGAAAAAGCATCTTCGGATTTCGCCTTCAGGTTTGAAGAGTTTTCTAATGGACTTGCAGTCGCTCACTTTGCTTTTGCTGCGGCAATGTCTGTTAATGCGCTGATTGAGAGAAGCCATTTTGTTGAACGATCCCAGCTTTGATAGTGGTCATTCTACCAGGTGCAGCTATAGCTCTACTGTGGATGATGCTTGCAAAAGGAGCGTTTTGACTGCGCAATGTGACGGCCCAACATATATTTTGTAGTGATATAATATCAACATACCATGTCCAAGTCACTATCGGTGTTGAGCTAGAGCGTTTCTTTGGATGATAAACAGAACTCTTCCTCTTGTTGCTTCTGTCATTATTACGTTGAGTGTGATCAACCAAAAACATTGCATTCCTTCACAAAATTTCACTAGATATTCAGCCACTTTTTTTACTGCAACCTTTCCATTGTTTATATATTCCATAATAATTCGTCAAACATCATTTTGGTTATGTTAAAATATATTAACCTTCTGCAATGTTGATCAGAATTTTGTGAAAATTAGACAATGCGTTGTCGAGACAACCATTCACTATTCCAAAATATGTCAAGGTCCAAAAATCATGCCATTTAAAGGGGCATCAAAATAGCAATCTTGTCGATATAGCCTATTGACCTTCAACTTCAAATGCGAGATGCTGAAATATAATATTTTGCAGATAACTGCGTTTGATGCAGCGCATAATAGGAATAGGCTTTCAAAATTAAGCTATTCAGTACATGCGCATTCAATGAAGCTACCATTTGCTTTTGTTAATTTTCCATGAGATACTGTAAATAAAATCTTCCATTTTTTTGTTCACCGACCGATTATTGCTATTATGCAGTCAGCAAACTGACACATCCTTATCTCAAGGTGCTATGCTAGAAATGTATGCTTTCTATCTCTAGAAATTTGAATCTCAATAATCATGTACAATTTATTATAGCATGGTGACCTGTCATGTTTCATAATGGAAAAATGTTGATCAAAAACTTGTGAAATAACAAGATATAGACTTCAAGATATCCGTGTTTAGAGGAAATTATGAGAGATATCCGTGTACAGAGGTAATTATGGAAATTATTAACCTCTTCTGAAACATATCTATAGCCAAGGAGGTCTAGATATCTGTAATTTAGACCTCCTTGTCCATGGAAATTAACAATACCATAGAAAGTCCATAGAAATTCTACTTCTATGTCCTTGTCTATAGCATGCATTGTATTTCACTCTCGATGGCTTTGGAGATCATAGAAATTATTGAAATGAGTTTGAAATGCATTATTGCCCGGCATTGGAGGGTATATAATGCACCATTATACGCCAATTTCACATAGAATTCTCACCGTACCAGATAGCCATGAACCGTCGTCCGTCACTCCAGCTTGAGAATCCATTAATGAATGAATTGGTGAATGGATATTTCAAATCATTTTCTGATAGAAATCTGAATTTCAAATCTATTCACACTTGCAAACATTCATAGACTTTCAAACTTTTCATGAATTATCATCTATTGAGAGAGCAAACTTTCATAGAATTCAATAAAATTCAATCAAAGATTTCTTCATCTCTCCAATATCTGTTACTAACAGTGATCAATAAATGCAATATTCATAGACTTCTCAAGAGTTGTATACAATAGCATTATATCATGGATTTTGCGGGCAGAAATATCAGACAGTCGCGGCTGCTAATGCAGCCTCGTCTATGTCTGATATCACTGCCCTAAAAACCCATGATATAATGCTACATCATAACAGATAATTATTATTAAGTATGAATCTATATTTCAGTAAGAGTGTCAGTAAAGGTAAAGTAAGTAATACATGCATATCATCAGTAGTATAAGACACGTGCTAAAGACCATTACGAAAAGTCAATTAAGAGTCAAAAATTTTAGAACACCTAACAATCAATTTTTCTAAAGTCGGCTTCCCGACAGACAAATTCGATATCAACATTTCGTGAATCGTCGTTGAAATAGAGTGACCTAGATCCAAGTAAACATAAAAGACAAGAACGTAACAGATGAAAGGACAGTCTAGTCCTCACCCAGCTGTAGTGATGCAAAATGCAAATGGAAAATTTTTAAATTTTTTTCCGGTGATTGACGTTTTTGCCATTGTTTTGGATGCTTGTTGCAGTCGTTTGAAAACATAGAAATTAACAATACCATAGAAAGTACTAGAATGGAAATTGCATGAAAATTATGGCATACTCCGGGGGAACTTAGTTGGGGCAAAAAGAAAATTGTACGAGCTGGTTTCCTTGTTTTCTGGTTGGCATTTATATTTATCAAGGCAATTTGTGATCTGGATTGTTGCCCCATGTCCAAAGAGCATGTACACGAAAGCAATAATGAATCTACAAAATACTGCAGCGACAGGATGACAAAGAAGGAAATCCTCTAAAACGTTCTGTACGTTCATCATTTTGAAATATCGCTCCTATAATCTATCAATAGTATAATCAGACTCTTATGCAACTTGTAATGTCGATTTACAGAACATGCATAACTCCATCTTGAAATCAGAGGCCAAGAAATCTTAGAGTATTAATTTTACTTTAAAGGGTTCCCCTGTTCACTAAATTTGAATAATTTTCAAAATCCCTACATGCATTCGAATATCAGCTTCCAAAATATCACAAGTGTCATTCAATGATTAATTGAAAAGTTCCAGCGACATTTCATTTATTTGAGAAATGATTGTCGGTGAAGAAACTTTCAATGTGTTTATTCCAGAAAAGCGACAGGTTTCTTAGCCATCTGAAGAAGAAATTATCCAATAATTAGACTTTCTATCGGTGAATTCTTCAGATGTTCTTACAAACAGCACACCGACCACTTTCAATTATAACTTTGTGAGCCAATTTTTAATTCTCATTCAAATATTGAAAAATTGGAAAATTGTTGTCAGTGACTGCTACAAATAGACACACTATATTAATCCATGGAATAGTAGGCTATTTCACATGAAACAATGCCGCCATCTCACTTGCAATTCTCCTCATGAAAATCCTGTAATTAGGTGTCAACAACTTCCACAACCAACTTGGCAAATAGTTTGACTATGATACAATGTTTTAGATCGAATCTGATCTACAAACCATAGATTTTTCCATGTGCCATCATTGTACATAGGCAAGATATCAAACTTCCATTCTAGTGTACTATTATCTACTTCTATGTTTGAAAAGATTATGTAATATTCAAAGACCGAAAACTTCTCTATCATCCCTGCATGTTAACTTTTGGAACCAACTGCACCCTCCATGTCTATTTCAGATCTTTCCAGCTGAATATCAGACATTAAATGGATTTCAGATTTCTCTAATTGAATTTCAGATATCTGTCAGAGACTCAACTTTGAAAGGATCTTAGATTCAACTGGAGAATCTCCAATTCATCTGGAAAAGTCTGAAATTCATTTAATTAGATCTGAAATCGATTTGGAACTATCTGAACCATCTGAATCAGCTAGAAATGGAATGTGTAGTTTGTCCTTCACGAAGATATTGGACAATGCGCCAAAAGCTAGAAGCTATCATATAGGCATTCTTCTACTCATCACAGATATCTTTAGTTTCCAAATATCTCACGAGTTTACAGTCTTTATATATCTTCCAATATATGGTCGCTCATGTATAATGCTGTGTTGGACTGTGTGCTTGAGCTTCACATGTTCATCAGTACATGGAAAATTTGTATCATTGCAATCAAGGCTGCATAATAAAGCTTAACTTTCAAGCCATAAACAAACTCCCAAATAAAGTGCAGTATTTTTTCTCCAGAACTTTCACAATGCATGAAATTATACCCCTATTGTAAAGGAAAAAATTCACGTTGTCCCAAAAGATGTCTGTGTTATAATATTAAAAATGGCAACAAATTGCCACAAGCCACGGTGGCAAAGGAATGCTCAAAAATCCGCGGACGGGATTCGTATTGCTACGATTGTTTTAATCGAAATGATATGATGAAATCAAGAGTTTTAGAACAATTCTATTGATGTGTCTATGCCTCGGCTGTGATAGAAAACGTAGAAATTATATCACAAAAATTCAAATTTCTTCATTTTCCAAAATCGTTTTATTCAAAATAATGATCAAAATCACCAGTTTTATAGACCCATTCTATTGGTGTGTAGCTGTCTCGGCTGTGGAAGCGGTCAAAGCAGATGGCCTATCACAAAAAATCAGAACTTTCAAAATTTTCCCTGGAAAATTTTGATTCAAAATTTTCCGGAAAAATTTTATCACTACCCAGCTGATGGTCTTGCTGTACTCGACATTCCTTTCTTCAGATAATTTTTCGGATAGTCTTTTGATGAATGCGCGACATTCTTTCGCCATACCACCGGTACATGAAAAGACCAACGGAGTAAAAGAGCCTAGATCTACTAAGCATATTCTTTCGTTGTATGATCGCTTCTTTGATTCTTCATGCTGCCGATGAGCAGAGGAAAGTTCGAAATCAAGGTTAGTCTTGGCTAGCGGGTTATAATTATAGGATATAAAGTATGCGACATATTATTATGAACACCTATATTTTAAAATGCAATTTTGACATATTTATTTCTGGCTTTCTGTATGCATCTTATTCTAATATTCCTAATGTACTATTGGTGAAACATGATCATTAGAAATCCCAAAATATAAGAATGACATAAAAGTTAGTTTTGCTTTACAGAATTGTATTGAGAAGTGTAATCCTTTGAAAATGACACAAAGTCGATAAAATCGATTAATCCACATAGCTATGAATTAAATTCATCTGTGATTTAAACACTTGAAGGCATGCAGTTGCAATTAGAACAGGTAAAAATAAGAACAATAAAACGCGAATACATACTACACAGTAGCCTATTCATAGAATATGAAAGCTGTCAATAAGAGGTGTGTCCACCTTATGATTTCAGAACTGCCTGGATGCGTCGAGGCATACTGTCGATACAGTTTTGGATCTTTGCTTGAATGTAGCGTCACGAAACCACAATTTGATCACCTCGGATATCATCTGCTGACGTGTTGTGATGGTCTTTGATGCGACATTGATTATCATGAATCCCCAGACGTTTTCAATAGGATTCAGGTCGGGTGAATTGCCAGGCCATGTGAGGACCTGAACATCGTGGTGGTCGAGGAATTCCTTGATTGAACGGGCATTATGACATGGGGCACCGTCATGCATGAAAATGAAGTTACCTTCTGGGAACCATTCTGATGTTTGGGGTAGTATCCTTGTCTCTAGAACATGGCGGTACTTGTACTGGTCCATTATCCCCTCACACACGTGCAGACGGCTTGATCCTTTATACGAAATCATTCCCCAAGCCATGACCTTCGTAGGCTGCTTCACAAATTGGCGTACTGGAGGAGGGGACGGGGGGTTGCCATACAAGACGTTTGCTAGCTGTTTGGCACTGGAACAAACTCTCATCACTGAAACATACGCGTCTCCAATCATCGACAGTCCAGTGGGCGTGATCCTTGGCAAACTGTAGGCGCTTCTTCATCATTGCCGGTGTTAGCTTCGGGGCACGACGGGGCTTTTTTGATCTGCAGCCCAACGAATTCAGTCGTCTTTGAACTATTCGTGCAGAGACATTGACATTCATTGCTTCCGAGAGACGACCTGAGATCTGGTCAGTAGATAGAAGTGGTTCTTGTCGAATCCAACGTACCATGGCTCGATCATTGTGAGCAGACATCTTCCGTTTTCTACCACACTTACCAATTCGTGAATTTCGTGGTATATTTGCACTCATTCGAGACTTGATATTTGAGACACTTCCGATGCTCAAGGAACATTTTCTGGCAATTTGCCTTACTGCTGTTAACAAAGCCTCTACGGCCGCAACAGTATCTCTACTCAGGTCTGATCGCTTGCCCATTGTTAACTCAAACGACTTTCAGATGTCGCTATCCGGGGTAGAAATGTTAACACAGCAGCACGCAGTGATTTGTTTTTTTTCTATCCATCAATACTGCTGTACTTGCAATAGAATCAATCTGATTGGCTGATTGGCCGCTAGCAAAACAAATTAAACTTTAGTTTTATGACGTTAAACTGAATAGACAAATTGCTTCGATGCATCCAAAATAAATGCAATTCATTCTGTAAAGCAAAACTGACTTTTATGTCATTCTTATATTTTGGGATTTCTAATGATTATGTTTCACCAATAGTACATTATGAATATTAGAATAAGATGCATACAGAAAGCTAGAAGTAAATATGTCAAAAATTCATTAAAAAATATAGGTGTTCATAATAATATGTCGCATACTGTATATATATCCTAGCGGCCTTCGGTTAATAAGTTCTATAATGACCTCAAAATCATCCATTATCTATTACGTAATGCTCATGGACTCCTAGATATACAACATCTATCAGATGGTTTTTTAAGCCAAACCCACTGGGGGGGGGGGCATTCTTCAGAAAAACATTTTTATGCCGATCTTGCAAATAAGCTGACATAGAATATATATAGGCCTATACATCTATAGCCTACAGTATGTGGATGTACATAGGCCTACATACATGTAAGTCCTACAACTACATGTATGTGCTACATTTGCAGTTGTTGTTACCACTGCTACTATCATTTTCAATTTCAGCCTGTTAGCTGTGCAAGCCTGCAAGGGTTCCAAGGGAATCAGAAAACGATCACTTCTATTTTCTAAAGAATTTTTTTACAAACTTTCTCTCTTTGTAAATTTCAAAATTTGGCTGAGAGCATCTCCGCGCTCGGCTTTTCAGGAAGTCAGCTACAACACACCGCGGATCAAAGGATGCTGTTCCGCATCCATTTAATGCAACTTGCATTCGATAGTTCACAGTTTCGTTGAAAATCGCCGTCCGGTCTGCCGTCACCAACTTGTTGTGTATACACCTTGTTCCCTGTACGTTTCATTCTCGTAGCTGACAATTTGTAGCAGAAGTACATATTAGGAAGACGTGCTGAATAGAATGATTATTCTATGTGGAAATCTAAGTATATATCATTTATTTCTTTTTTTGCATTCCTCTTTTCATTCTTCTTTTTGATGAAGGATACATTCCCATTGAGTAAAGAAGACAGAAGAAAGTATCAAGTATTGAAAAAGTTAAACCACGTTGCATACAAATGACATGATCTAGACCGTGGCCGTTGCGTAGAGAATGACCAGCTTTGATAATTACTATGGTAAATAGAATCATACTGTATACATCAGCTTCCATTTCCTAAACCTGAGGGTTCGTGTTGTATTTCGTTTAGAGAACACATTATGCGAATCATTCTTCTTGCTGACCTCAAGAATATATTTCTGCTTATCCTTCACTATTTGTGCGAATCTCATATAGTTCTCTTATAGTTAATTGCCTTGAGAAAGGGTCAGGACTCGAAACGTTGACAACTATGAAGCTTCTATCTACTGTATCGAATTTGTAATTATTGTGGCATAAATACCTCGGGAGAGAAAACTTTGGTTTTAAAAATTTCTTAGATATGGTCCTCCCACCCACTGCCATTACCTATTTAAAAAATCTCGTGGTTCCTATTTCATTAGTGTATAGAACCATAATGACTTTTCAAGCAGAAGTTGCTTCGAAACATCTGGACAGCTATTTTAGGATTTGAAGAGACAAAAGATTTGATCAATTCAAAACATAAATTCATTATGTAGAAATCAAAATTTCTAATTTCAATTGAAGTATAGACTTACGTTAAGTTTTTCCTGGGTTAAATTACCGTTCAATCAACCAAAAAAGTCGTTCGTTCCGATCTACGTTCATCGGCTTCTCAGACATACCGTCCGATAATTCGTTCATCAAAAAAGTGAAAAAAAATGCCGTTCAATCGTTCGTTCAAATGCCCTGGCCCTATGTAATATATTTCATACGCACATTCATATTTGATCTCTTTCACAAGGTATGCAGAATATTTTTTTCTAATGAAATGATCTCAGATCAGAAAAACCGCGTTTTGCGTGGGAAATGTGGGAAATGTTCTTTTGTATGTGAAGCCTATCCTGTCCGTTTTTGTGAGGTAAATTATTTTATACAATGCCATTTTTTTATTACTAAAGTGGTTGCAAATAGTACGTGTGTCCCATATCAGACCCAGTACTTAATAATAAGGCCCAATCTCAAGAAAGCAATGTTATCGATGTACTACAATACTGTTTTATTGATGCTTGAAGAAAGGAAAATGCGTCATTCATGTACATGTACATGGAGCTTCATGGAGAGGCTCGGTGTTTGGTCAAAGTAGTGCCAGTTTGTCAAAGTTAACACGATGGGTGTCATCATTATTCGAACTGCATGAGACATCAGTACGTGAAAGAGGATGATGAGCTTTCTCGTTTGCAACAACAATCGAGATAATAGCGTTTCATCTTGAAGGAATGGGAGATACGTGTTAGTGATAAAGTAATCTCATAGGCTTAAAGCAATTCTTAATGATATTAAGCCTTAATTAATCTCATTAAAGCATTGCTTAAACTACCGGTAGGTATATGAAAATTACTTGTCACATAATTCCCATTCCCTTAAATTATGCAGCCGCATCCTATGCTCATAATAAAACCCACGTTTCACTTTTCCTTTAAAGCTATGATAAACTTTTGTTTACAGAAAACAATATCTAGTGCTCCAATTTGTACTTTATATTTGGGTGTTATTACTGAAACACGGTAATTTTGATTGAAATATTCAACTGAGCCTAATGCGTATGATAAGTGGAAATGGGCACGATTACAGCATGTGGTACTAAAATCAGACTTCTACTATCAATTGAATAGCTGTTTGCCAAAAAGGACAAAAAGCGGCTGGAACGCAATGTCTTATTTAAAGAAATAAATATTCTATATAACCCTACTTTTTGCACATTGTTCATGACAGGGATGCGGAGTCCTATCATTTTCATAGGTTTCCGACTCCGACTCCGACTCCGGGGGCTGATAGGACTCTGGCTTTTGATAGGACTCCGACTTCGGGTGGTAAGCATCCTAGTTTTTTTGAAAAAAGTTTTTACTTACATATTAGATCATAGGCTTACCTGAATCTTTCTTTAGTGATTTTTTCTGTATCAATTGTCAATCATTTTCGATGAAAGTTCATCAAATGTCGCTTTCAGTTGGATGCATGCGACTCGGCTCCTCCCATCTTGTTGATGTGTGCTTCACACGGTTTTTCTCCAGTCTCTACCAGGCAGGAAAATCCCCCATCCTTCTCCAAAAATATGAGTACACTTTCGATTTTAAGTGCGCTTTAGAGATCCCATCACACACGATTAACGTGAGGGTAAGAGGTAATTTTCTCAAACAAACTAGTATTTCATTTTTGTATCTGATGTGACCTTTGGTGCGTAGGTGTGATCGAGGCTAGGAAGGCTTGTCTTCTTTACTAAATCACCGAGTGAAAAGATAATCCTTTTCCCACTATCACTGTTCATTCCCTCAACTATTACAAGCTTTGCATGCAGCAGTGTCTCTGCACTTTTGTTTGACGTAGAAAGTTGACATCAAGACAGTGACAACAATGTACGAGGATAAATAATTTGTTCTTATTATATTTCGGGTCTAGTTATAAGCCGGAGTCCCGGAGTCCTATCATTTGATAGGACTCCGACTCCAGCAAAAATGATAGGACTCCGGGACTCCGACTCCGCAGGGTTCAAGACACTGTTTTCAAAGATGCTCTCAAGAACGTACTTTTTGAAAGTGAGTCTTATGCTCTGTTATAATTTAGCATGTCTGCAAAACATTGCAAACATTTTCTTTAGACTATGCTTTCATACCGCAATTTCAAGCGTTTTCTGGAAGTGTTTTTATGTATGCTTTTAAACGCATTACGTTTTTAAACTGCAATTTTAGACTTGTTGATTGACTCCTTGATGATGTTTTATTCAAAGCAACAGGAGATTCCTAAAAGTGAAACAGTGATCCTCCTATCTGCCTTGGCCTGCTAGAGAGGCAAATGCGTTTGACTCAGAATTCTCTCAAGAAATTGAGTGTAGTTGCTAGAAAATCTATCTAAGTGGTACGATATATAAACATGTATCTTTGCAAACTTGCAAATAATATGCTATCGACATTACAGGTGATCTTCGCCTATTTCGCACTTCAAAACAGCTGTTGAGATTGCCGACCAATTGATTAGGTTGTTCAAATAAAAAGAAATGATAGAAAATTCTGGAATAATAAAAAATGCAATAACAACTAAGCAAAACCCAAGAAACACGCACGATCTTTGCTTTGAAACATTTCCAAAAACTTCCTAAACCCTAGTCACAGCAATATTCAGTTATGATCTGAGATGTAGCTTTGAGTTTCTAATAGGGACCTGCGAGGCTTCGAGATTTTATTCGAAATTGCGGTACAAGAAAAATTAGAATCGGTCCACGTCGGGTGGCCAAAAATTATGTCAGCCACATGTATTTTCTTCTTTTCATCTAAGGCCTCTTCCCGTTCGTTCCGACTGGGATTTGATATTGCAATATGTTTGAGATGGTGGATTCTCACTGAAAGTCGGTTGCTGAGTAAAAGTAAGTCATATCATCAGTACGTGCTTCATCATTGCTCAGATCAGGGCTTCGGACTCGATCGATCTTTTTGACCGAGTCCAAGGTACATGTACGTACTTCACACTAACTGATTTACATGTATAGCAGCAATTGACCCATTTGCGGACATCGTAAGCAATTGTATCGTACAAGGGCTATAAGGCATAATTTTTAGACTGCTTTTCGTAAGGAATCCTATGCCAACTGCATTTGGTAGAACGGTGAATTATAGTACACATCATAAAGCAGAAGCTATATTTAAAGTTGGCTATGACGCAAAGAAGCAAAACTCAGACATCAAATAAACAGAAAATATTCAACTTGATTTCCTTTCTTCATTGATTTTCAATTTCCAAGCTGACAAATCTTAGGACTACATTATGGTGCTCAAAGTCTTCTTGAATGACAGAATAACGTAGAAGTCTAGAATATTTAATAATTTATTTTGAATTCGTTTTAATAATTTAGATATTCATTACTAACAGCAGAGGCATTAAATATCTTGTTGCAAAAATTATTCTTTTATTGTTTTCTGACCTAAAAATTGCGATAGAAATGGTAGAATTCACTGATTATTAGTTCATGAAAATTGGTGCTATCCCTGGCTCAGGTTTAAGTATAGGAGCGACTGATGGAGATTAGATTATATTCCCAGTCCTGTGCGAGATCCAAAGGACTTTTTCCTGTAAACCTGAAGACATGAGCAAAAGTAAGTATAGCACTTTGACATAAATCGAGCTCCCATCATCAAACGGCCTACTTGGTATGCAAGGCCAGGGAAGGGCAGTTCAAGACATGCTGTCAGATCAACATCAATCTAACTCATAATCTAGCGTCAATATTCACTCGAAATAGGTTGTTGTTACATAGCGTCGTATATTTTAATTCTATCATAATAAAGACACTTTAATTTGGCTGCTCATTTCTTTATGAGTGCCAAGGAGTCACTGTGTCTTTCACCAGTCATATGAATTTCATGGTTAGACCCTATTGTATGAAGATCGACCTATTTTCTTAATGACTATCCCGGTATAGCTAGCCAAGCAAGTCGCTCGAATAAATGAGCTCAAGAAGGCCTATTTAAGTTTCTATGATTCGATTCGATTCGATTCGATTCAATTTTACCGATTCGCAGGTCCCTATTTTCTAAATTTATCATGTAGGTAACCTCAAAACATGAAAATTTGTGGGCCATGTTATAAACAAAAATCTTAAACCCTTCCATTCTACGACGCACAATGCTGCTAATGCTCTACGTGCTTACACGCACTGGTGCATTATTCGAGTAAAGATCATTAATGAGTAAAGAATCAACCCAGTGACTTTATTCAGTTAGTGAATTCAAAAACAGTGAGTTGTGACGCGTAGTGTCTCGTGCTAAACAGCATAGGTAGGCTTAATGGCTGGTCGGATGATGCAGTACAGAGAGACTCGAGTCTTGGACACACAGAATTATATTGTTTAACCGTGTCACTTTGCTGGAAGTGCAAACTGATTCAAACAGATGGCACACGCAGGAACTTAATAAGTGGGCAAAAAGAAATTTTTAATACATTTACAGAGATAGGAAAAATAGTCGTGCGTCGATTGCGGATTGCTCTGAATTCCTTCAAAATGCTCCGATCGCCACGATTCCTTCAGATTCGATGAATTCAGATCATTGCGCAAAAGTTTTCTCGATAATGTTGGTCCCTCCGATCATTTTTAAAAAAGTTAGCAGGCGCACGCAAAAAACGTTCACAAACTTCTCTGTAGAACTTGACATTGTCTGTGTCTCTTTGCTGTGTGATCCGGTTGATAACAGTCACTGAAACTTTGCACAATTTGGGGTGTTTAATGTTGAACTGGTTGCTCATTGTTCGATTGCTATGGTATTTAGTCAGGAGATTGTGCCATTTCATTTACGTTACACACAGAATTAGTCGACAGACCGTCTCTTCTTCCGTTTGACTCATAGAAATAAACTGTTTATCTGAAGTTCGCTAGAATGGAAATTGACTCAAGGTCGCGGCACATCCGGGGGAACTAAGTTGGGGCATGAATAACCAATGAAAAGCTTCGATTTACTCATGTGACTGATTCTAACCCAATAATACAGACGTTGGCAGGTGCATCTAAGTGAAAATGCGTGCGATTTATGTGCCGTTATTGTGCATTGCATGAAGCTTAATTTCCATTCTAGAGGTTTTATTGTT
>CAJQUW010011260.1:77500-89050 GCA_907163375.1 Prostheceraeus crozeri | reverse complement strand
GGGGGGGGGGGGGGGGGGGGGGGGGGGGGGGGGGGGGGGGGGGGGGGGGGGGGGGGGGGGGGGGGGGGGGGGGGGGGGGGGGGGGGGGGGGGGGGGGGGGGGGGGGGGGGGGGGGGGGGGGGGGGGGGGGGGGGGGGGGGGGGGGGGGGGGGGGGGGGGGGGGGGGGGGGGGGGGGGGGGGGGGGGGGGGGGGGGGGGGGGGGGGGGGGGGGGGGGGGGGGGGGGGGGGGGGGGGGGGGGGGGGGGGGGGGGGGGGGGGGGGGGGGGGGGGGGGGGGGGGGGGGGGGGGGGGGGGGGGGGGGGGGGGGGGGGGGGGGGGGGGGGGGGGGGGGGGGGGGGGGGGGGGGGGGGGGGGGGGGGGGGGGGGGGGGGGGGGGGGGGGGGGGGGGGGGGGGGGGGGGGGGGGGGGGGGGGGGGGGGGGGGGGGGGGGGGGGGGGGGGGGGGGGGGGGGGGGGGGGGGGGGGGGGGGGGGGGGGGGGGGGGGGGGGGGGGGGGGGGGGGGGGGGGGGGGGGGGGGGGGGGGGGGGGGGGGGGGGGGGGGGGGGGGGGGGGGGGGGGGGGGGGGGGGGGGGGGGGGGGGGGGGGGGGGGGGGGGGGGGGGGGGGGGGGGGGGGGGGGGGGGGGGGGGGGGGGGGGGGGGGGGGGGGGGGGGGGGGGGGGGGGGGGGGGGGGGGGGGGGGGGGGGGGGGGGGGGGGGGGGGGGGGGGGGGGGGGGGGGGGGGGGGGGGGGGGGGGGGGGGGGGGGGGGGGGGGGGGGGGGGGGGGGGGGGGGGGGGGGGGGGGGGGGGGGGGGGGGGGGGGGGGGGGGGGGGGGGGGGGGGGGGGGGGGGGGGGGGGGGGGGGGGGGGGGGGGGGGGGGGGGGGGGGGGGGGGGGGGGGGGGGGGGGGGGGGGGGGGGGGGGGGGGGGGGGGGGGGGGGGGGGGGGGGGGGGGGGGGGGGGGGGGGGGGGGGGGGGGGGGGGGGGGGGGGGGGGGGGGGGGGGGGGGGGGGGGGGGGGGGGGGGGGGGGGGGGGGGGGGGGGGGGGGGGGGGGGGGGGGGGGGGGGGGGGGGGGGGGGGGGGGGGGGGGGGGGGGGGGGGGGGGGGGGGGGGGGGGGGGGGGGGGGGGGGGGGGGGGGGGGGGGGGGGGGGGGGGGGGGGGGGGGGGGGGGGGGGGGGGGGGGGGGGGGGGGGGGGGGGGGGGGGGGGGGGGGGGGGGGGGGGGGGGGGGGGGGGGGGGGGGGGGGGGGGGGGGGGGGGGGGGGGGGGGGGGGGGGGGGGGGGGGGGGGGGGGGGGGGGGGGGGGGGGGGGGGGGGGGGGGGGGGGGGGGGGGGGGGGGGGGGGGGGGGGGGGGGGGGGGGGGGGGGGGGGGGGGGGGGGGGGGGGGGGGGGGGGGGGGGGGGGGGGGGGGGGGGGGGGGGGGGGGGGGGGGGGGGGGGGGGGGGGGGGGGGGGGGGGGGGGGGGGGGGGGGGGGGGGGGGGGGGGGGGGGGGGGGGGGGGGGGGGGGGGGGGGGGGGGGGGGGGGGGGGGGGGGGGGGGGGGGGGGGGGGGGGGGGGGGGGGGGGGGGGGGGGGGGGGGGGGGGGGGGGGGGGGGGGGGGGGGGGGGGGGGGGGGGGGGGGGGGGGGGGGGGGGGGGGGGGGGGGGGGGGGGGGGGGGGGGGGGGGGGGGGGGGGGGGGGGGGGGGGGGGGGGGGGGGGGGGGGGGGGGGGGGGGGGGGGGGGGGGGGGGGGGGGGGGGGGGGGGGGGGGGGGGGGGGGGGGGGGGGGGGGGGGGGGGGGGGGGGGGGGGGGGGGGGGGGGGGGGGGGGGGGGGGGGGGGGGGGGGGGGGGGGGGGGGGGGGGGGGGGGGGGGGGGGGGGGGGGGGGGGGGGGGGGGGGGGGGGGGGGGGGGGGGGGGGGGGGGGGGGGGGGGGGGGGGGGGGGGGGGGGGGGGGGGGGGGGGGGGGGGGGGGGGGGGGGGGGGGGGGGGGGGGGGGGGGGGGGGGGGGGGGGGGGGGGGGGGGGGGGGGGGGGGGGGGGGGGGGGGGGGGGGGGGGGGGGGGGGGGGGGGGGGGGGGGGGGGGGGGGGGGGGGGGGGGGGGGGGGGGGGGGGGGGGGGGGGGGGGGGGGGGGGGGGGGGGGGGGGGGGGGGGGGGGGGGGGGGGGGGGGGGGGGGGGGGGGGGGGGGGGGGGGGGGGGGGGGGGGGGGGGGGGGGGGGGGGGGGGGGGGGGGGGGGGGGGGGGGGGGGGGGGGGGGGGGGGGGGGGGGGGGGGGGGGGGGGGGGGGGGGGGGGGGGGGGGGGGGGGGGGGGGGGGGGGGGGGGGGGGGGGGGGGGGGGGGGGGGGGGGGGGGGGGGGGGGGGGGGGGGGGGGGGGGGGGGGGGGGGGGGGGGGGGGGGGGGGGGGGGGGGGGGGGGGGGGGGGGGGGGGGGGGGGGGGGGGGGGGGGGGGGGGGGGGGGGGGGGGGGGGGGGGGGGGGGGGGGGGGGGGGGGGGGGGGGGGGGGGGGGGGGGGGGGGGGGGGGGGGGGGGGGGGGGGGGGGGGGGGGGGGGGGGGGGGGGGGGGGGGGGGGGGGGGGGGGGGGGGGGGGGGGGGGGGGGGGGGGGGGGGGGGGGGGGGGGGGGGGGGGGGGGGGGGGGGGGGGGGGGGGGGGGGGGGGGGGGGGGGGGGGGGGGGGGGGGGGGGGGGGGGGGGGGGGGGGGGGGGGGGGGGGGGGGGGGGGGGGGGGGGGGGGGGGGGGGGGGGGGGGGGGGGGGGGGGGGGGGGGGGGGGGGGGGGGGGGGGGGGGGGGGGGGGGGGGGGGGGGGGGGGGGGGGGGGGGGGGGGGGGGGGGGGGGGGGGGGGGGGGGGGGGGGGGGGGGGGGGGGGGGGGGGGGGGGGGGGGGGGGGGGGGGGGGGGGGGGGGGGGGGGGGGGGGGGGGGGGGGGGGGGGGGGGGGGGGGGGGGGGGGGGGGGGGGGGGGGGGGGGGGGGGGGGGGGGGGGGGGGGGGGGGGGGGGGGGGGGGGGGGGGGGGGGGGGGGGGGGGGGGGGGGGGGGGGGGGGGGGGGGGGGGGGGGGGGGGGGGGGGGGGGGGGGGGGGGGGGGGGGGGGGGGGGGGGGGGGGGGGGGGGGGGGGGGGGGGGGGGGGGGGGGGGGGGGGGGGGGGGGGGGGGGGGGGGGGGGGGGGGGGGGGGGGGGGGGGGGGGGGGGGGGGGGGGGGGGGGGGGGGGGGGGGGGGGGGGGGGGGGGGGGGGGGGGGGGGGGGGGGGGGGGGGGGGGGGGGGGGGGGGGGGGGGGGGGGGGGGGGGGGGGGGGGGGGGGGGGGGGGGGGGGGGGGGGGGGGGGGGGGGGGGGGGGGGGGGGGGGGGGGGGGGGGGGGGGGGGGGGGGGGGGGGGGGGGGGGGGGGGGGGGGGGGGGGGGGGGGGGGG
The DNA here is from genome assembly GCA_907163375.1 of Prostheceraeus crozeri. NCBI lineage: Eukaryota > Metazoa > Platyhelminthes > Polycladida > Euryleptidae > Prostheceraeus > Prostheceraeus crozeri. The sequence continues at coordinate 85,679 of CAJQUW010011260.1, read as the reverse complement.
GGGGGGGGGGGGGGGGGGGGGGGGGGGGGGGGGGGGGGGGGGGGGGGGGGGGGGGGGGGGGGGGGGGGGGGGGGGGGGGGGGGGGGGGGGGGGGGGGGGGGGGGGGGGGGGGGGGGGGGGGGGGGGGGGGGGGGGGGGGGGGGGGGGGGGGGGGGGGGGGGGGGGGGGGGGGGGGGGGGGGGGGGGGGGGGGGGGGGGGGGGGGGGGGGGGGGGGGGGGGGGGGGGGGGGGGGGGGGGGGGGGGGGGGGGGGGGGGGGGGGGGGGGGGGGGGGGGGGGGGGGGGGGGGGGGGGGGGGGGGGGGGGGGGGGGGGGGGGGGGGGGGGGGGGGGGGGGGGGGGGGGGGGGGGGGGGGGGGGGGGGGGGGGGGGGGGGGGGGGGGGGGGGGGGGGGGGGGGGGGGGGGGGGGGGGGGGGGGGGGGGGGGGGGGGGGGGGGGGGGGGGGGGGGGGGGGGGGGGGGGGGGGGGGGGGGGGGGGGGGGGGGGGGGGGGGGGGGGGGGGGGGGGGGGGGGGGGGGGGGGGGGGGGGGGGGGGGGGGGGGGGGGGGGGGGGGGGGGGGGGGGGGGGGGGGGGGGGGGGGGGGGGGGGGGGGGGGGGGGGGGGGGGGGGGGGGGGGGGGGGGGGGGGGGGGGGGGGGGGGGGGGGGGGGGGGGGGGGGGGGGGGGGGGGGGGGGGGGGGGGGGGGGGGGGGGGGGGGGGGGGGGGGGGGGGGGGGGGGGGGGGGGGGGGGGGGGGGGGGGGGGGGGGGGGGGGGGGGGGGGGGGGGGGGGGGGGGGGGGGGGGGGGGGGGGGGGGGGGGGGGGGGGGGGGGGGGGGGGGGGGGGGGGGGGGGGGGGGGGGGGGGGGGGGGGGGGGGGGGGGGGGGGGGGGGGGGGGGGGGGGGGGGGGGGGGGGGGGGGGGGGGGGGGGGGGGGGGGGGGGGGGGGGGGGGGGGGGGGGGGGGGGGGGGGGGGGGGGGGGGGGGGGGGGGGGGGGGGGGGGGGGGGGGGGGGGGGGGGGGGGGGGGGGGGGGGGGGGGGGGGGGGGGGGGGGGGGGGGGGGGGGGGGGGGGGGGGGGGGGGGGGGGGGGGGGGGGGGGGGGGGGGGGGGGGGGGGGGGGTGGGGGGGGGGGGGGGGGGGGGGGGGGGGGGGGGGGGGGGGGGGGGGGGGGGGGGGGGGGGGGGGGGGGGGGGGGGGGGGGGGGGGGGGGGGGGGGGGGGGGGGGGGGGGGGGGGGGGGGGGGGGGGGGGGGGGGGGGGGGGGGGGGGGGGGGGGGGGGGGGGGGGGGGGGGGGGGGGGGGGGGGGGGGGGGGGGGGGGGGGGGGGGGGGGGGGGGGGGGGGGGGGGGGGGGGGGGGGGGGGGGGGGGGGGGGGGGGGGGGGGGGGGTGGGGGGGGGGGGGGGGGGGGGGGGGGGGGGGGGGGGGGGGGGGGGGGGGGGGGGGGGGGGGGGGGGGGGGGGGGGGGGGGGGGGGGGGGGGGGGGGGGGGGGGGGGGGGGGGGTGGGGGGGGGGGGGGGGGGGGGGGGGGGGGGGGGGGGGGGGGGGGGGGGGGGGGGGGGGGGGGGGGGGGGGGGGGGGGGGGGGGGGGGGGGGGGGGGGGGGGGGGGGGGGGGGGTGGGGGGGGGGGGGGGGGGGGGGGGGGGGGGGGGGGGGGGGGGGGGGGGGGGGGGGGGGGGGGGGGGGGGGGGGGGGGGGGGGGGGGGGGGGGGGGGGGGGGGGGGGGGGGGGGGGGGGGGGGGGGGGGGGGGGGGGGGGGGGGGGGGGGGGGTGGGGGGGGGGGGGGGGGGGGGGGGGGGGGGGGGGGGGGGGGGGGGGGGGGGGGGGGGGGGGGGGGGGGGGGGGGGGGGGGGGGGGGGGGGGGGGGGGGGGGGGGGGGGGGGGGGGGGGGGGGGGGGGGGGGGGGGGGGGGGGGGGGGGGGGGGGGGGGGGGGGGGGGGGGGGGGGGGGGGGGGGGGGGGGGGGGGGGGGGGGGGGGGGGGGGGGGGGGGGGGGGGGGGGGGGGGGGGGGGGGGGGGGGGGGGGGGGGGGGGGGGGGGGGGGGGGGGGGGGGGGGGGGGGGGGGGGGGGGGGGGGGGGGGGGGGGGGGGGGGGGGGGGGGGGGGGGGGGGGGGGGGGGGGGGGGGGGGGGGGGGGGGGGGGGGGGGGGGGGGGGGGGGGGGGGGGGGGGGGGGGGGGGGGGGGGGGGGGGGGGGGGGGGGGGGGGGGGGGGGGGGGGGGGGGGGGGGGGGGGGGGGGGGGGGGGGGGGGGGGGGGGGGGGGGGGGGGGGGGGGGGGGGGGGGGGGGGGGGGGGGGGGGGGGGGGGGGGGGGGGGGGGGGGGGGGGGGGGGGGGGGGGGGGGGGGGGGGGGGGGTGGGGGGGGGGGGGGGGGGGGGGGGGGGGGGGGGGGGGGGGGGGGGGGGGGGGGGGGGGGGGGGGGGGGGGGGGGGGGGGGGGGGGGGGGGGGGGGGGGGGGGGGGGGGGGGGGGGGGGGGGGGGGGGGGGGGGGGGGGGGGGGGGGGGGGGGGGGGGGGGGGGGGGGGGGGGGGGGGGGGGGGGGGGGGGGGGGGGGGGGGGGGGGGGGGGGGGGGGGGGGGGGGGGGGGGGGGGGGGGGGGGGGGGGGGGGGGGGGGGGGGGGGGGGGGGGGGGGGGGGGGGGGGGGGGGGGGGGGGGGGGGGGGGGGGGGGGGGGGGGGGGGGGGGGGGGGGGGGGGGGGGGGGGGGGGGGGGGGGGGGGGGGGGGGGGGGGGGGGGGGGGGGGGGGGGGGGGGGGGGGGGGGGGGGGGGGGGGGGGGGGGGGGGGGGGGGGGGGGGGGGGGGGGGGGGGGGGGGGGGGGGGGGGGGGGGGGGGGGGGGGGGGGGGGGGGGGGGGGGGGGGGGGGGGGGGGGGGGGGGGGGGGGGGGGGGGGGGGGGGGGGGGGGGGGGGGGGGGGGGGGGGGGGGGGGGGGGGGGGGGGGGGGGGGGGGGGGGGGGGGGGGGGGGGGGGGGGGGGGGGGGGGGGGGGGGGGGGGGGGGGGGGGGGGGGGGGGGGGGGGGGGGGGGGGGGGGGGGGGGGGGGGGGGGGGGGGGGGGGGGGGGGGGGGGGGGGGGGGGGGGGGGGGGGGGGGGGGGGGGGGGGGGGGGGGGGGGGGGGGGGGGGGGGGGGGGGGGGGGGGGGGGGGGGGGGGGGGGGGGGGGGGGGGGGGGGGGGGGGGGGGGGGGGGGGGGGGGGGGGGGGGGGGGGGGGGGGGGGGGGGGGGGGGGGGGGGGGGGGGGGGGGGGGGGGGGGGGGGGGGGGGGGGGGGGGGGGGGGGGGGGGGGGGGGGGGGGGGGGGGGGGGGGGGGGGGGGGGGGGGGGGGGGGGGGGGGGGGGGGGGGGGGGGGGGGGGGGGGGGGGGGGGGGGGGGGGGGGGGGGGGGGGGGGGGGGGGGGGGGGGGGGGGGGGGGGGGGGGGGGGGGGGGGGGGGGGGGGGGGGGGGGGGGGGGGGGGGGGGGGGGGGGGGGGGGGGGGGGGGGGGGGGGGGGGGGGGGGGGGGGGGGGGGGGGGGGGGGGGGGGGGGGGGGGGGGGGGGGGGGGGGGGGGGGGGGGGGGGGGGGGGGGGGGGGGGGGGGGGGGGGGGGGGGGGGGGGGGGGGGGGGGGGGGGGGGGGGGGGGGGGGGGGGGGGGGGGGGGGGGGGGGGGGGGGGGGGGGGGGGGGGGGGGGGGGGGGGGGGGGGGGGGGGGGGGGGGGGGGGGGGGGGGGGGGGGGGGGGGGGGGGGGGGGGGGGGGGGGGGGGGGGGGGGGGGGGGGGGGGGGGGGGGGGGGGGGGGGGGGGGGGGGGGGGGGGGGGGGGGGGGGGGGGGGGGGGGGGGGGGGGGGGGGGGGGGGGGGGGGGGGGGGGGGGGGGGGGGGGGGGGGGGGGGGGGGGGGGGGGGGGGGGGGGGGGGGGGGGGGGGGGGGGGGGGGGGGGGGGGGGGGGGGGGGGGGGGGGGGGGGGGGGGGGGGGGGGGGGGGGGGGGGGGGGGGGGGGGGGGGGGGGGGGGGGGGGGGGGGGGGGGGGGGGGGGGGGGGGGGGGGGGGGGGGGGGGGGGGGGGGGGGGGGGGGGGGGGGGGGGGGGGGGGGGGGGGGGGGGGGGGGGGGGGGGGGGGGGGGGGGGGGGGGGGGGGGGGGGGGGGGGGGGGGGGGGGGGGGGGGGGGGGGGGGGGGGGGGGGGGGGGGGGGGGGGGGGGGGGGGGGGGGGGGGGGGGGGGGGGGGGGGGGGGGGGGGGGGGGTGGGGGGGGGGGGGGGGGGGGGGGGGGGGGGGGGGGGGGGGGGGGGGGGGGGGGGGGGGGGGGGGGGGGGGGGGGGGGGGGGGGGGGGGGGGGGGGGGGGGGGGGGGGGGGGGGGGGGGGGGGGGGGGGGGGGGGGGGGGGGGGGGGGGGGGGGGGGGGGGGGGGGGGGGGGGGGGGGGGGGGGGGGGGGGGGGGGGGGGGGGGGGGGGGGGGGGGGGGGGGGGGGGGGGGGGGGGGGGGGGGGGGGGGGGGGGGGGGGGGGGGGGGGGGGGGGGGGGGGGGGGGGGGGGGGGGGGGGGGGGGGGGGGGGGGGGGGGGGGGGGGGGGGGGGGGGGGGGGGGGGGGGGGGGGGGGGGGGGGGGGGGGGGGGGGGGGGGGGGGGGGGGGGGGGGGGGGGGGGGGGGGGGGGGGGGGGGGGGGGGGGGGGGGGGGGGGGGGGGGGGGGGGGGGGGGGGGGGGGGGGGGGGGGGGGGGGGGGGGGGGGGGGGGGGGGGGGGGGGGGGGGGGGGGGGGGGGGGGGGGGGGGGGGGGGGGGGGGGGGGGGGGGGGGGGGGGGGGGGGGGGGGGGGGGGGGGGGGGGGGGGGGGGGGGGGGGGGGGGGGGGGGGGGGGGGGGGGGGGGGGGGGGGGGGGGGGGGGGGGGGGGGGGGGGGGGGGGGGGGGGGGGGGGGGGGGGGGGGGGGGGGGGGGGGGGGGGGGGGGGGGGGGGGGGGGGGGGGGGGGGGGGGGGGGGGGGGGGGGGGGGGGGGGGGGGGGGGGGGGGGGGGGGGGGGGGGGGGGGGGGGGGGGGGGGGGGGGGGGGGGGGGGGGGGGGGGGGGGGGGGGGGGGGGGGGGGGGGGGGGGGGGGGGGGGGGGGGGGGGGGGGGGGGGGGGGGGGGGGGGGGGGGGGGGGGGGGGGGGGGGGGGGGGGGGGGGGGGGGGGGGGGGGGGGGGGGGGGGGGGGGGGGGGGGGGGGGGGGGGGGGGGGGGGGGGGGGGGGGGGGGGGGGGGGGGGGGGGGGGGGGGGGGGGGGGGGGGGGGGGGGGGGGGGGGGGGGGGGGGGGGGGGGGGGGGGGGGGGGGGGGGGGGGGGGGGGGGGGGGGGGGGGGGGGGGGGGGGGGGGGGGGGGGGGGGGGGGGGGGGGGGGGGGGGGGGGGGGGGGGGGGGGGGGGGGGGGGGGGGGGGGGGGGGGGGGGGGGGGGGGGGGGGGGGGGGGGGGGGGGGGGGGGGGGGGGGGGGGGGGGGGGGGGGGGGGGGGGGGGGGGGGGGGGGGGTGGGGGGGGGGGGGGGGGGGGGGGGGGGGGGGGGGGGGGGGGGGGGGGGGGGGGGGGGGGGGGGGGGGGGGGGGGGGGGGGGGGGGGGGGGGGGGGGGGGGGGGGGGGGGGGGGGGGGGGGGGGGGGGGGGGGGGGGGGGGGGGGGGGGGGGGGGGGGGGGGGGGGGGGGGGGGGGGGGGGGGGGGGGGGGGGGGGGGGGGGGGGGGGGGGGGGGGGGGGGGGGGGGGGGGGGGGGGGGGGGGGGGGGGGGGGGGGGGGGGGGGGGGGGGGGGGGGGGGGGGGGGGGGGGGGGGGGGGGGGGGGGGGGGGGGGGGGGGGGGGGGGGGGGGGGGGGGGGGGGGGGGGGGGGGGGGGGGGGGGGGGGGGGGGGGGGGGGGGGGGGGGGGGGGGGGGGGGGGGGGGGGGGGGGGGGGGGGGGGGGGGGGGGGGGGGGGGGGGGGGGGGGGGGGGGGGGGGGGGGGGGGGGGGGGGGGGGGGGGGGGGGGGGGGGGGGGGGGGGGGGGGGGGGGGGGGGGGGGGGGGGGGGGGTGGGGGGGGGGGGGGGGGGGGGGGGGGGGGGGGGGGGGGGGGGGGGGGGGGGGGGGGGGGGGGGGGGGGGGGGGGGGGGGGGGGGGGGGGGGGGGGGGGGGGGGGGGGGGGGGGGGGGGGGGGGGGGGGGGGGGGGGGGGGGGGGGGGGGGGGGGGGGGGGGGGGGGGGGGGGGGGGGGGGGGGGGGGGGGGGGGGGGGGGGGGGGGGGGGGGGGGGGGGGGGGGGGGGGGGGGGGGGGGGGGGGGGGGGGGGGGGGGGGGGGGGGGGGGGGGGGGGGGGGGGGGGGGGGGGGGGGGGGGGGGGGGGGGGGGGGGGGGGGGGGGGGGGGGGGGGGGGGGGGGGGGGGGGGGGGGGGGGGGGGGGGGGGGGGGGGGGGGGGGGGGGGGGGGGGGGGGGGGGGGGGGGGGGGGGGGGGGGGGGGGGGGGGGGGGGGGGGGGGGGGGGGGGGGGGGGGGGGGGGGGGGGGGGGGGGGGGGGGGGGGGGGGGGGGGGGGGGGGGGGGGGGGGGGGGGGGGGGGGGGGGGGGGGGGGGGGGGGGGGGGGGGGGGGGGGGGGGGGGGGGGGGGGGGGGGGGGGGGGGGGGGGGGGGGGGGGGGGGGTGGGGGGGGGGGGGGGGGGGGGGGGGGGGGGGGGGGGGGGGGGGGGGGGGGGGGGGGGGGGGGGGGGGGGGGGGGGGGGGGGGGGGGGGGGGGGGGGGGGGGGGGGGGGGGGGGGGGGGGGGGGGGGGGGGGGGGGGGGGGGGGGGGGGGGGGGGGGGGGGGGGGGGGGGGGGGGGGGGGGGGGGGGGGGGGGGGGGGGGGGGGGGGGGGGGGGGGGGGGGGGGGGGGGGGGGGGGGGGGGGGGGGGGGGGGGGGGGGGGGGGGGGGGGGGGGGGGGGGGGGGGGGGGGGGGGGGGGGGGGGGGGGGGGGGGGGGGGGGGGGGGGGGGGGGGGGGGGGGGGGGGGGGGGGGGGGGGGGGGGGGGGGGGGGGGGGGGGGGGGGGGGGGGGGGGGGGGGGGGGGGGGGGGGGGGGGGGGGGGGGGGGGGGGGGGGGGGGGGGGGGGGGGGGGGGGGGGGGGGGGGGGGGGGGGGGGGGGGGGGGGGGGGGGGGGGGGGGGGGGGGGGGGGGGGGGGGGGGGGGGGGGGGGGGGGGGGGGGGGGGGGGGGGGGGGGGGGGGGGGGGGGGGGGGGGGGGGGGGGGGGGGGGGGGGGGGGGGGGGGGGGGGGGGGGGGGGGGGGGGGGGGGGGGGGGGGGGGGGGGGGGGGGGGGGGGGGGGGGGGGGGGGGGGGGGGGGGGGGGGGGGGGGGGGGGGGGGGGGGGGGGGGGGGGGGGGGGGGGGGGGGGGGGGGGGGGGGGGGGGGGGGGGGGGGGGGGGGGGGGGGGGGGGGGGGGGGGGGGGGGGGGGGGGGGGGGGGGGGGGGGGGGGGGGGGGGGGGGGGGGGGGGGGGGGGGGGGGGGGGGGGGGGGGGGGGGGGGGGGGGGGGGGGGGGGGGGGGGGGGGGGGGGGGGGGGGGGGGGGGGGGGGGGGGGGGGGGGGGGGGGGGGGGGGGGGGGGGGGGGGGGGGGGGGGGGGGGGGGGGGGGGGGGGGGGGGGGGGGGGGGGGGGGGGGGGGGGGGGGGGGGGGGGGGGGGGGGGGGGGGGGGGGGGGGGGGGGGGGGGGGGGGGGGGGGGGGGGGGGGGGGGGGGGGGGGGGGGGGGGGGGGGGGGGGGGGGGGGGGGGGGGGGGGGGGGGGGGGGGGGGGGGGGGGGGGGGGGGGGGGGGGGGGGGGGGGGGGGGGGGGGGGGGGGGGGGGGGGGGGGGGGGGGGGGGGGGGGGGGGGGGGGGGGGGGGGGGGGGGGGGGGGGGGGGGGGGGGGGGGGGGGGGGGGGGGGGGGGGGGGGGGGGGGGGGGGGGGGGGGGGGGGGGGGGGGGGGGGGGGGGGGGGGGGGGGGGGGGGGGGGGGGGGGGGGGGGGGGGGGGGGGGGGGGGGGGGGGGGGGGGGGGGGGGGGGGGGGGGGGGGGGGGGGGGGGGGGGGGGGGGGGGGGGGGGGGGGGGGGGGGGGGGGGGGGGGGGGGGGGGGGGGGGGGGGGGGGGGGGGGGGGGGGGGGGGGGGGGGGGGGGGGGGGGGGGGGGGGGGGGGGGGGGGGGGGGGGGGGGGGGGGGGGGGGGGGGGGGGGGGGGGGGGGGGGGGGGGGGGGGGGGGGGGGGGGGGGGGGGGGGGGGGGGGGGGGGGGGGGGGGGGGG
>CAJQUW010011260.1:0-72500 GCA_907163375.1 Prostheceraeus crozeri | reverse complement strand
ATGAAGACTTGGATTTTGGACTCTCTACAATATATCAGAGTTGATCGTGATGGAAACGTACATTTCAAAAATTCTCATGGTCATACATCAAGAGGAATTACATTAACATGGCGACAATTTGTCAACCTCAATGATATCATGAGGGATTTGGAATATTTTGAAACATTAAGATTCATCTCCTTGGGTGATCAAGTTTGGCTTCAACATTACAGAAATGAAATTCAAATCTACCATTCTCATTCCGCAAACTGTTTCTCATTTCGCAAATACAATTGGGAGAAGTATAGAAGATACATACATCGCTCCATCATGACATTTATTCGTCGTGAGTTCATCGCCCTACTATGCAAATCTTAATCAGACATGACTACCACGCACCATGAGTTGGAAATTAGATTCCCTACAACGTATTGAAACGGATCATGATCGAAACGTCTATTTCAAAGATTCAACTGGAAATGTGAGAAGAGAGTTTGCTTTATCTTATCGTCATTTTCAATCTCTACATCATATCATGAAGGACTTGAAATACTTCTATATGAAAAGACATTCACGTATTGGAAATCGCATCTGGCTGCGCGTCAACAATCGGCGAATTCAACTCTATCATTCCCAACTTCATACTAACTTCACATTTCATCAAGGTAGTTGGGAAAAGTATAAAAGGAAGGTACATCGCTCAATTTACTCATTCTTTCATCATGAAGCGCCATCGCTACACCATCGTCAACATTCTCCGTCGCTTCAGACTCTACACCAAAATCGATCTCACAACATTACACCAACAGCTTCCAAACAGCAAGTATTACCCGGGCCGTCCTCAAATGTTAGTGGTGAAGATGAACAATTCACGGAATCTTCAACTCTTCCCAAATGGGACTGTACAGATTCTCGGCGCCCTTTCTCATTCATCGGCGCAGTCAATGCGCTTAGAGCTACAAAGACTACTACGTCGGATATGGAAGAGGGAGAGGTGTGTGATGTCGAATCTGACTGTGGACAATATGGTGATCTCTACTCAATTGAGTGACAGTCTATCATTTTTGAAGATTCGTACCAGCAGTTACAGTTTGTGTTATGAACCCGAACTTTTTCCTGCAGCTCTCATTAGTTGTTGGTTACCTGTGCATGTGGCAATCTTTCATAATAGTAAAGTGATCATTACTGGACTAAAATCTCATGTACAAGCAAATGTGATCCTAGACTATCTCATTGAGTATGTACGTACCCAGCGGATTGTAAAATAAAAAACAATTTTTCCAACATGATGTTTTTATTTCAAATCATGATAGAACTTACAAATCATTTTTTCATTAGAGGATGGATTACATGAAAAGTTTTGAATAATAGATGCAAATCGAGATACATGTAAACGTTTTAAGATGAAGTACAGTACAAAAGCACCACACGTTGATGAAAGTGGATGTTGTAGTATGCGTTCATTTCGCTGATATTGACGCGTATGTTTTCTCAACCACTGCTGTGTTGGTATATTTGGAGGTTGAGCAAGAGAGTCAAATAGTTCACCACGTCGGTCTTCTCCAATAAAGATCGCTTTCCAATGCTCACCGCCTAAATTCTGTGAATGAGTGTTTAGCACAATAAAGATGGGATAGTGATTTACTGCAGGTGGTAAGGTATCGAGTGAATAGACATTATCGAAAGCTTTCAACGTCGCTTCGTCTGCATTACGCTGCACTTTAGTCTTAATATCGTCAGCAGTCAACCAACTCATTAACGATTATACTGAAGAATCACGTCACGATACTTTGTAATTTCAATATTTGAATCGAAGACTGCATAAATTAATACATTGATCGTCTCAGGTAGTGTTCTTTTGAACGTCAAATCCAAACGAATATTATGAGGCACGTTCGCTTGACGATAGGGTGCACTAATATCGCTGTCAGCAGTCAAATCAAATGCATAAATAGTATATCCACTCTTAAACTCTTTCATAGTCAGTCCGTTGGTGTCATCCGTATTGTAAAAGCCAAAGACATCCATAAAATCAACATAACTGCGCATAAATTGATCCGAAGCAAAATCTGGTTTGTAGGGTGGACCAGGATGACTCACACCATTTACACGTAAAGCAATTTCACTTAACTGATTGTGTTTAAAATTGAAAGGATTCTTCTTTATATTACCATTAAATGCATCATTTTCAACCATTGCCACCATGAGGAGCTTCGGTGCTTCCGATGGAAAGAGGCCATCTTTCATGAAACTCTTTTGATCTTTCGGAATTGTAAAGGTGAGAAGCTTTGTATGCTGAACGGGGTAAATGGCATTTTGGCGGTTAAGGCCTTCAGCATGCCCTCTAATGACACTTGGATTCGGTACTACTCGACGAATGTAAAGTGCAATATCTTCCACATGAATTCTAAAATTGTCAACTTTAGCAAATGCATTCAGCGCAAATTCAGGCTTATTCAATGTCAGCTTGAGTCGCATGCTGGTATTACAGAGTAAAAACTTTGACTGTCTAAAGAAGTCTAAATTCAGCGGACCATATAGCTGACATACTCTACTATCTTTAATCATAGCAGATCGCTTTACAAAGCCACTGTTTGTTTCAACATCAAATTTTCCTGCTTCATCTCTGTACCATCCCATGGCTTCCATATGACTTTTTTGTGCTGCTGGATGAAACTGTGATACATGATTGAAATATGATTTATAGGGATAATCGCTTTGACCACCTTCCACCTGCTGCTCTCCAATCGTTAGAGAAACATCACGAAGTAATGTAGTCAATGGTAAATTGTTCAGTCCAACTTTATGTGCATCGTCAATAGCAGTTCCATCTGCTTGCTGAATTCTAAACCTCAAATCAAGCATCGCATAACTCAAATCTATGTAGTCATCACTACCACCAGGAATAACAAATTCAATGGGGCCAGCATTCTCAGCTGTTCGAGGATGATAATCTACAATACTTGAACTAAGAATATCTGTCTGTATGGCTTGTTGATCGAACAAACAAAAACCGGAAGTTTTACACTCCATGATTAGAAGTTATAGCAGCGTCGTCGTTTAGCGCCTGATGAATGATTAGAGCCTCTGCGACGTTTGCGTGAATGCCTTTTGACTGAAGATCGCACCTTACCAGCTCCGCGATGTTTCCTCCTTCCTTTTTTCATTCGTTTAGGTGATTTCTTTCCTTGAGTAACACCAGCAATGGTCTGCTTCAATGTTTTTAAACCGCGTTCCTTCCCACGATTCAACAAACTGCTCTTAAAACTTCTACCTCTGGAAAGATCACTAGCAACATCACCAGCAAAGCCAACGGCATTACTTAAAACATTTCGTTTTAAAGATCTACCGACATTGGATATGAGAGGTGCTACAACAGATTTCAGTGCACCAAGTATGCTACCTCCACGTTGGCGGCGAGCACCGATGTAAATTTGTCCTCCACCACTTACATAGGAGGGTCGTGAATAAAATGAGGCAGTTGGATTCATAGCTCAAACCCTAAACATTGTTAGTTACAACTTTGCATGAATCACTGTCGATCACTTAGATGAAAGATGTCGGCACGACGCATCCAAGAGTTCATACTTGAAGGATAACCAGTCCATTTAACAAGACACCATTCTTCACCTTGCCGTTTTTTACATCGAATGATTTTCTCTACCAAATATGTTTCACTTTCAGTGACTACCTCAATCTCATCGCGGTAAAAGCTACCCTCAATTTCTTCATTATCGTAATCTTTCAACTTGTAGGTGGTCGGAGAGTCTTTTTGATTAATCCTTGATACTGTAAATACCTCCTCTGTCCAATTCGGAAGGTACCCTTTAGCAAAAACACTTTTCACTTTTGAGATACGAACTTTATCGCCAATTTTCACATCACTTTTCACATGAGTGCGTTTACGTTGGAATGATTCGCGCACTTTATCTACATTGTCAGCATTTACATCTACTGGTCTGAGTCCAATAGAACGATGGATAGAGTGATTGTAGGCATGGAGTGTATCTTGTAGAACCTTTGTCCAATTTTGTGTCAAGTTGGCAGTAAAATGTCGCCACAAGCGATTTTTTAATGTGCGATTAAAACGTTCAACGAGTGCAGCTTTATAAGCGCTCTTTACACTAAACAACTCAATGTCATGCCTCTCAAATAATCTTGTCACATGCTGATTTTCAAACTCTTTTCCTTGATCACTCTGAATTCTTTTTGGAATGCGACCTTCTCGAAAAATTGTTTGGAATGCTTTTGCTACTCCTTTCCCTTCTTTAGTTTTTAAAGGTTGAGCCCACGCATAACGCGAGAAAATATCAATGACGGTTAAAATAAAATTATTGCCCGAGTTATGTTTTGAAATGGAGGCAACATCGCACCAAATCTGCTTGCCACTGTTCATCGATGTCATGAACAATATAATGGCGGGTGCGGTACTTCTTTTTCGCTTGTTTGTGGAGTGTATAGGTAGCCTGACCCTTTAACCATCGTTTCACTTGTGATTGTGGAAGACCACTCGCTTTTGATAATTTCTTGATAGATGCAAATCCTGCCGGATGTTTTACATCATAATAGATTGACTTCAAACGTTCAGTCGATGACGACTGACTCATTTTCCTCCTTCTCATCTTATTTATAACTTTCCATTACCTAAACACCCACATTCTCAAACTTAAGCTCTTTAAAATTCATATAACCAATCAACTTTTAAACCAAAATCTCTATTCTCTCCCTATCACTATCCCTCCAACCACCACATTCTTTCAACCCATTCCTCCCCCAAATCAACACAACACTACATCTCCCATACAAACCATTCTTCTATAAAACCCTAAAACCAAACCCTAAAAACTCATACTCACACCCCCCAACCACCAACAAACAAAAAAACACAAACACACCCCCCCCCCACCAACCCCCCCCCACCACCAACCCACACCACCACCCCAACCACCCCACCCACCCCCCCCACCCCCCAACCCCCCCCCCACACCCCCACCCAAAAACCCCACACCCACCACCAACACCCCCCCACAACCCCCCCCACCCACCAACCCACCAACCCAAAAAACCAACACCCAAAACCACCAAACCCCCCCACCCCACCACAAACAAAACCATATACCATCAAACACACACCCAAACCCAATCACTCATTTTAAACCCACATAATTCCCCTCTCACATTCCATATTCTCTATCACCCTTATACTCCTACCTACCCCTCTACCACTCAAACAACAACCCTAAAAACCCCCAATAACCACCTAAACCTAAATACCACCACCTCCTAATATTCACAAATCATATCCCAAAATCATCAACACAAAAACAAACCAAACAAAATAAAATCAACATACCCTCGCCCCCCCTCCCCTCCGCCCTTCCTCACACCCCCCCCTTCCGCCCCCCTGCCCCCCAAACCCACATGTCCGAGACACATCCCCCGCCTCACCCCCCCCCCCACTCCACACCCCCCCCACCCCCCAGTACATATTCATCCTGAGGAATAACAATCATGCGAGAATAAGAACTCATAGTTTGTAGATAATCATGGGAGTTTTCAAAATATCACTTCGAAATCTAAATTCTTCCGGACACTCTTGCGTATAGTCAATGATTCAGTAACCGTCAGTTTTCCTAGACTGCTTGACAAATTTCAATAAGCTTTTGATCCTCTGTGCCAAACTTGTCGCGCTTTTAAAATTTCAAAATTGACTTTTTATCTCGCGGATTCTTGTAAAATAGCATAATAGGTGTGTCTGTATTCAGGTTCGTTGGTTCGAGCTTCTTTTTCCATCAGGAAACAAATTTGTTGTAATATAGATGATAAAACACCCTTTTATGGTGTGCCTGCGCGTTGTGAAGCATAATTCTGTAACATCTTTTGGAATTCCTTTACTTTCTTTAATAAATCATCCAATACAACAACATCATTAGACTGAAGTTTATCCATCCTGGAATAAATTCCTTCCATGCTACATGTCGAATAAAGTTGCGACTTTTTGCAATTCCTGCTAGTAAACAGCGACGGTTGATAAATTACCATACAAACAAAGCACATAACACCCAATCACTCGATTGATAACATTCCTTAAACAACACCCTTCTTCTTATTCCAATACAATTCAGCGTTCAGGGATTGAAAAACAGTTTTACCTATGCATGAGATGGACCTGATATACAGTCAGAAATTCATCATCATTAGAAGTCTGGAAAATCCATTTTTATTAGGGCTTTGAGCATTCAAACGATATTTGCATAATATAATCCGCTTAGACGAGCCTAAAGATATTACCCAATAGGTTTTGCCCACGGCCAACGGAGCTATCATTGGAAATTTTTTGTATTATCTGGGCTGAAAGGAAACGGGCGCGCCCTTTTGTGTTAGAGTTTTCCTCTTTCTTTGAAGGGCCGACTTTAGGATTGGAGATGAAACGCAATTTCGTAGGCATATCGCTTAGAGTAACTTTCGTTGTTTATATATGTCAGCGCTAATAATTCTTTTCTTCGTACCTCAAATGTCTTCCTCACTGCATGAGAAATTAAATTTCACAAAGATGAATTTATTCGTTAGCATGTCGTATAGCAGTGTATCGCTGATTTGCTTTCATTCGTCGGAGCAGCTTGAATGGCTGAAAGAAAACTTTTTGACTTTTACGTAGGGGGCTTTCGTTTCGTTCATTTTAGTTTTATTAACGTTTCCAGTGCCGAGCCATTTTCCGTGTTTACGTCTTTGCTAAAAACCTATCTTTTACCACATTTTGCATAGGTACTAACTATTTGCGACATAAGTGACAACTCGAAATGAGCAAGCAATATTCAGGCAGTGGGTTACATTGGTAACAAAGTTGAGTGCAATTACGTAGGAAAGACAGCGTTGACAAAAAAGCATGCTTACATCTCTTGAAGATGCGCTTTTTCCATTTCCATCTTTTCCGCTTACAATACATCACAATTTCGCGAAGCACATAGTTTCACCCGTTACTGATGTCTTATCCAGCAAGTCTTTTTGAAGGATATGAATTTGCTGGCCTTTATGGTTATAAATAATTTGACGCATTCGGTACTAAGAAGACTAATATACTTTCGAGAGTAATTGGTGGAGCAGACATAGCTCTAAAACCAGTTGTGCTACAATCAAGTACGCACTCACCGGGGCATTTTCAATGTTTTTTCTTTATGGAAAGGTTGAATGTGAATATCTGAAATCGCTTCAATCACTAGAGCTGGCTTACCATGATGGTTAAATAGATATTGCGTTAAAGAAGTCCAACTAGTTCACCAGAGCAATTTTTATCATATGTTTGCCTTTATAAAAAATATCTTTCTTGGGGGTGATCTGATCTACTAGGGTCCTACTAATCCATTGAAATAGAAGAAGCAAAAATGGAAAAGAGCGTACTTTCCACCAAGAACCTCTATGCCTTTCCAAAATGACTAAACTTAATTTTTCGCAACTAATCGCGCCATGATAATGCTTATCAGAGAAGTGTATTCATTAATTCTAGGAAATAGAGTGCTAGCATCATCGACCACTGCTTTGATGTCGCCGGTCTCATCTTTATGAAAATCAATTTTATCACATAAATCTTGAACAGCTCCTTTTAAACTTTGCCTATGAAAACGTAATGTTCCGCAGTCGTTTGAGAAAGACATGATCGCCCTTTATCTAACCCATCCATTGCATGAAAACAACTCTTCTCATAGTAACATTTATTGAATCACTATAACAAGCATGCATTATATATAAATCAATGGTTTGAAAGAGATAAAATAGATACAGCTGGTAACTATCATACAGCGAGCAATGATAACCATACAGGACTTTGGCAGTGTTGAGGTAAGGAGGAAAGAAGCATTGGTTATGAACGTAGCTACTACAACGAACAGACAAAATAGGAACACACAAATCCTTAAAACGTTTCGTGACTTCATGATAATGTTGATTCACTCTAGTATCCCAAGGTGGGAGCAAAATATCATCAATGATTAGATTGGGAAATACTTTCCTCTCCTTACCAGGATTATTACAAAAGATGCGTATAACATTGAAAGCAGCTAACCATCGTTTAAAGTCAATAAGAAGAGCACTCTCACAAGAAAAGCCATATGTCTTGCAAATATTTCAGATTAAGGTCCATGAATGTGTTTTCCTCGCCCATTGATCAACATTGGGATTGCAGTTGGCATGTTGATGATAGACACTAACAATCTGATATGTCCAATTGTTCATAGCAATAGCACTGAGCTCCTGTACAGGTTCACCCTCACAATCCATAAAAATGATGATAGAAGCCTAAAACGGAAATTACACATCTAAGGAAGCGTTCTATAACATATTACAAAATGAAGAATTACATCGATGCTTTTCACGACAAAATACACAAATGATATGATGGCAACGAAGAAGTAAAATGTATCTAATAAGACCACGTCTACGACACTCAAAGCACATAAGCGAATTGTCATAGGGTAGAGTTAGGAAAGGACTAGCAATTCTCCTTCTTTGATTTGCGTTTGGAGGTAGCATTCTTCTCCGACTTGCGCTTTGTACCACTGCTGTTAAGGATTTGATCAATTATGTCGTCCACGTTGGGTGGTTTCGGAATATATAGGATGGATTTCATATGCATGGAGAGAGAGGCTATTTTATTATCCTTGTGTCGACCATAATATAGCCCATTCACTTTGAAAAGGATATACCAAGTGCCTTCTCCGAGCTCATCACATCTGATGGCTATTGATTGATCTCCATCCTTCTTATAGTAAGTACACCAATGTAATACCGGTAGGCAAATGTGATTACCATCCCAAATCTTTCTATAGGGAGTATCCTTGTCATCTCTCGCCTTCCACTCTTGAGCAAGAGGAGTAGGAATGTCCATATTTAATGTCACGTACTCCTCAATAATATCAAGTTGGTGGCGAATGTACGGACTCACGGGGATCAGTATGTAGTCCCCATACTGATTGTGCATTATCTTGACATCCATGGAAGGGAGCATTCCCGTTTGGAGTACTACGCTATGATCATCATAACGCAAGGCTTGTTTAAATTTACGCTGTAGCGGTGTAGGATTATGTACCTTGGATGTTTCTTCCACTGGCCTCAGTTGTAGATGATCTGACCGTAGCGAACCTTGTAACGTTTGACCGCCATTTTGTCCTACTAGTGCAGCAGATGGAGTAGATGCCTGAAAATGAAAAAAGATTGTATTAAGTTTACGTTCAAGGGAGGAGAGGGAGGGAAGTAGCGACTTACCATTTTAGTTGGATAATAGAACAGGGAACTAGAGAGAGAGAGAAAATGTGCATCCGTCACTCGTGTGATTCAACGATGGAATGATTCTCACTGTGGAAGGCTCGCTATTTATAAAGAAATGCTTGATTCTCATTGGATGATGATCCTCATTGGACAATAACATCAAGCTGATTCCAAATCTGGCCTCCGTTTTCCCATCCGATGCTTCGTTTTGAAGCTACAGCCCAAAACGTCCCAAATTCTAACTCTGTCGTTTTTCGCCAATGTCCCAAAATCTTAAATGGCGTCTCACATCTAAACGAAGACAGATAGGAACAAGCCGATTCTTTCAGTGAGTTTGTCTCACTCTTAGCTTTCAAACGAGCTATCGCACGACAAAATCCGTCCACTGGAAGCCAAAATCGAAGCAAGCTGTCCAGAGGGGGGGGACGTCAGTGAAAATTTTTTCTCTCCGATTGAGCTGGAAATACACCATTTCCATGTAGAATTTGACGCTGAATCCGAATCTGGCCTCCGTTTTCCCATCCGATGCTTCGTTTTGGCTCTACAGTAGGCAGCCATCGCAAAAATTCTAACTCTGTAGTTTTTTCGAAAAATGTTGAAAATTTTTTCTCTCCGATTGACTTGAAACTCACCATACAGATAGAGAATTTCACGCTGATTCCAAATCTGAAATCCGTTTTCCCATCCGATGCTTCGTTTTGAAGCTAGAGCCCAAAACGTCCCAAATTCTAACTCTGTCGTTTTTCACCAATGTCCCAAAATCTTAAATGGCGTCTCACATCTAAACGAAGGCAGATACGAACAAGCCGATTCTTTCACTGAATTTGTCTCACTCTTAGCTTTCAAACGAGCTATCGCACGACAAAATCCGTCCACTGGAAGCCAAAATCGAAGCAAGCTGTCCAGAGGGGGGGGGACGTCAGCGAAATTTTTTTTCTCCGATTGAGCTGGAAATACACCATTTCCATGTAGAATTTGACGCTGAATCCGAATCTGGCCTCCGTTTTCTCATCCGATGCTTCGTTTTGGGCGCTACACACCAAAACGTCCCAAATTCTAACTCTGTTAAAATTTTGAAGAAAAATTTTTTCTCGCCGATTGCCTTGAAACTCACCCTACCGATTCAGAATTTTACGCTGAATCCGAATCTGGCAGCCATTTCACCATCCACGACAACCTAGACGGTCGCCCACGTCAACCTAGACGGTCGCCCACGTCAACCTGGACGGTCGCCCACGTCAGCCAGGCGGTCGGATCAACTCACCCGAGTCTCACACTCTGTCGTTGCAGAGGGGGGGGGAGTCAGCGAACATGTTGTGAACGTGAACCAACCTGGCCGGCACACCACGACAGACCACAACCTCTGTCGTTCCAGAGGGGGGGGGGGCGCCGGTCGAGTGTTTGTCACTTGCTTACTACTGATCTGATCATTGCATTCTCTCTGCATGGTTTGAAATTTTCTGTTGTAACTTAGTACCCCTCTATATTAGGAAATAAAGTTGATTATTGTTACTATTTTTTAACACATGAAAGGTGAATGAGTTTTCTGAAGTGGAGTGGAATAGAATTCAGATCTTATAACTTCTTCTACCCAACTCCATTCATTTACATATCTCAAACATAATTGTATTAGTTTCTATATGAATTACGGATTGATTGTTAGCTTAATTTGAAATTTCAATTTGCAAGTTTGACTCTTAAATGTCAACATCTATAGGCCTACTACCTACTACTTATAACGCAGTAATCAGTACAATGCAAAGTAAGAGTGACATATATATATAATTTCGAGGAATTGAATGAATTTCCGTCAAAGTGCTCAACTGTGAAGGGAGCAACGTACACCCAATGTGATTGTGATAACATGAAACTCTGAGTACCGAGTTTTTCCTCCAAACTTTGGGTGTATACGTTGCTCCCTTCACAGTAGAGCACTTCGACGGAAATTGATTAAATTCCTCGAAGTTATTTTGCTCCTGAAAATTCTAGCACTCTTTGGAATCTTTTATTTTCTGTTATGCTGAAATCGAAATTGACATATTCGGTTTAAATATCCCGTTGCCAACACAGGAACAGTACAAAATGGAACTATTGAATAAAATTGAAACATTCATGAAATTTTTGAGATGGAAAGCATTTTATTTTGATGGTTATGCCCATGGTGATTTATCGAAAGAAAATTATGGACTCAAGACACCTAACTCCCCTCCTCCAATCAAGGATTTGATGGATTCCGAATATGATTTATTCAACCTCGTCAACCGGATTAATTTTCGGGCAGTGAGATGCGACTTTCAAAATCGCATCAAGAAAGACATTTCCGAAATTAAGAAATCCAAGGAGGTCCTGGTTTCCGCTGATAAAACTGCAAACATATACAAAGTACAGCCGCATGACTATAGACGGTTTTTGAACAATTCCGTTACCAAATTATATAAGAAGTCTGATGAAAACATCGTGAAAGTGGTATCCAAGGAAGGAAAACTATTGCTGAGAAATTCGAGGTCGCGGAGCGAATGAATATTATGGTAGCAACAAATGCATTATAACATTCAAAGACCACAAGGACCATTTTTTGAACAATCCTTCAACAAGACTTACCAACCTATCAAAGAATGAAATTGGGCGTATCAGCAAACGGGTTTTGGAGACTGTTAATTCAAAGTTACGACTTTCAACTGGAGTTAAGCAATGGCAGAACACCAAGCAAGTGATTGATTGGTTTAACGGACTCGAACATACACTGTAAATTTTCTGGAAAGTTTATGATATTCGACGTGAAAGACTTTTACCCATCAATTACAGAGAGTCTAATGAAGCTCTCATTGAAGTTCGTATCTGAATTAGTAAAAATCGAAGACAGGGAGCTGCAAGCAATAAGACATGCTCGTAAGTGGCTACTTTTCAAAGATGGCGAGCCATGGAGAAAACGCGAGAACGAGAATTTTGATGTAACAAGCTT
The DNA here is from genome assembly GCA_907163375.1 of Prostheceraeus crozeri. Classification (NCBI taxonomy): domain Eukaryota; kingdom Metazoa; phylum Platyhelminthes; order Polycladida; family Euryleptidae; genus Prostheceraeus; species Prostheceraeus crozeri. Next base: position 60,298 of record CAJQUW010011260.1, on the reverse strand, counting down.
ACGATGGTGCCGAGCTGCGCGAGTTGGTAGGCATATGCCTGTTGAACGTTTTGTCCAAAGAGTTTAACAAGGACTGCATTGGCATGTACCGTGATGATGGCTTGGCCTACTTCAAAAACGTTAAAGGGCGTCAAGGAGATCTGATAAGGAAGAAATTTCACTAGATATTCAAGCGATATGGCCTTCACCTGGAGATACAATGTAATTTAAAGATTGTGAACTATCTTGATGTCACTTTCAATCTTTGTGACGGATCCTGCAAACTTTACAGAGAACAGGATACTTAAACTCAAAATCCAAACACCCTGGTAGTATCACTAAACAATTGCCAGAAATGATTGAGAGGCGAATCAGCGAATTGTCATCTGATGAAGCTGCCTTCAGTGAGTCTGCTCCCTATTACGAGGGGGTCATGAGGAAGCATGGCTACACTCGCAAATTTGAATTCAAACAGCAAAGTAGTGAGCCAAGTGAAAAGCGGAAGCGAACAAGGCAAATAATTTGGTTCAATCCACCTTACAGCAGAACCGTGGCAACAAATGTGGGTCAACGCTTTTTGGCACTCGTTGACAAACATTTCAGAGATGGCACCAGATTTCAAAGGATCTTTAATAGAAACACCCTTAAAGTGAGCTATAGCTGCATGCCCAACATCAAATCAATCATAAAAGCCCATAACCGGAAAATATTGAGCAAAGAAGAAAATAGCAACGATCGGAGGAAATGCAATTGCATGAACAAAGAAAAATGCCCTTTGCAAAATAAACGTCTGACAAACAACATTGTGTATGAGGCCCAAATTACTTGTAATGATCAGAACAGAAGATATCTAGGTATTTGCGAGAGCTCATTCAAGCTCAGATACGCTAACCACAAGAAGTCGTTCTCCCATGAAAAATACAATCATGAAACTGAACTGTCTAAGGAATGTTGGAGGCTGAAGGAAGCAGGCTTCAACCCAATAGTAAAGTGGAGGATCAAAACATTTTGCAAACCCTTCAACCAAGTAACGAAAAGGTGCGAGAAGTTAGCGAGAAGTTTTTATTTTGGCCCACGACGGTGATAACCTACTCAACAAGTGGAATGAACTTGTCTCCAAATGCAGGCACCGAAATAAGTATTTACTATCAAGACATTGACTTTATTTGTGTCCTGCTTTGCAAAGGTCACGATAAACACCGAATGCAAATTCTTCTATCGCAAATGTATATTTCTTTAACTTGTACAGGTCACGGTTACTCCGATTACATTTTTACTTTTCAGTATTTTAACTTTGTAAAATTCGTTCCTTAGCTTTGGCTGATTATTGTGATAATATGAAACTGTGAGCACCGAGTTCAGAGTTCTTCCTCCAAACTTTGGGTATATATATATATATATATATATATATATATATATATATATATAAACCAAAAGAGAGAGAGAGAGAGAAAGATAAATGAAAACAAGGAAAAAGGGAAAAAATGATTACTTCACTAAAAGCAACCGATTTTATTGAACAAAATAATAAACAAATACAAGTCTTAGAATCAAAATCCATAGTAATATCCGAAAAAATACAAAATTTCAGGATAACAAAATTCAAGGATCCTATTTTGGAAAGCAAAATAGCGCATCAAGAGATTATGGAAGCAGTAAATAGGGCGAGAAAATCAAAAGCCAGTGGACCTGACGGTCTAGTTTATGAAATGTTTCAACAAAATTCTAATGAGATGATAGAAATTCTGTGCCACTTATTTAATGGCATATTAAATGATGCAGTAATACCATGAAACACAAGCTGGAATATATCGACTTATAAGAAAGGTGATAAGAATCTATTAGCATCTTACAGATGTATAAATCTATCATCTTGCATTGAAAAATTACTAACCAAAAAATCAACATCAGACTTTGTAAATGGCTGGAAGATAATAATTTTATTCATGTATCGCAAACTGGCTTTCGGAAAGGAAACTCAGCACTAGACAGCATTTTACTATTACGAGAGGTAATTCAATTATATTCAAACAGTCGTTGTACACTATACATCTGATTTATTGATTTGTCAAAGGCATTTGACTCAATACCGAAAGGAATATTAAAATCAAAAATTGAAACTTACCTACCACACAGTAATATAACGACCTTGATAATTCGGCTAATACATAATAAAAAATTTCAAATATCATTCAATCAAGAGACAACAAGGCCCTTTGAGCTTGCAAATGGAATTCCTCAGGGAGATAGTCTCTCGCCTACATTATTTGGTTTATATATTAACGATCTGATAGACGGATTTGATGAAGAAATGCAACGCATAGATCCTGTATGTATTTCGGATCTGAAAATTGCTATCATGACTTATGCTGATGATATTTTACTAATGAGCGAAATTCAAACAGGTCTCATTAAACAAATAAAACTAGTACAAAAATATTGCCTAAATAATGAATTAACAATAAATTTTAACAAAACAAAAATTATGGTCAAGGATAAAACTTAATATAGTAAAGTAAAAATTAATTTTAATAACTCCATTCAAGGTATAGAGTTAGTAAAAGAGTGCAAATATCTTGGTATGTGGTTCTCAAAAAATGATAAAATGCATATAAAGGAACTAGAAAATAGAGGCAGACGATCAGCTTTTTCAACATCACGAGTATTAAAGGAATTCGGTCAGGTTGAAGGCAATATAATCAAAGATACTTTTGAGCCGCAAATTAAAAATGAGGTATTGTGGTGAATTCCTGTTTTATAATAAATTAGAGGAACTAAATAAATTCAAGACCAATTTTATAAGTCACATTTTCATCTCAAGTTATCTACACCGAATTACTGCCTCACTGGCGAATTTGGAATAAAACCTATCGAATTCTACTTCTACAAATCAGCATTAAGATATTGGAATAAAATACAAATAATGAATAAGGAAAGCTATATGTATAGAATGTTCCATACAATTAATAGCAGTGTAAACGATAGGATTTACAAAGGAACTTGGTGTTGGAGATTACAAGAACTGCTGACAAAACTTAACCTAACACATTTGATTGATAATCAGATAATGGAGAAGAAAACTTTCAACAAAGTGGTTAATATAAGATTGAAAGATTACTTTCGAGAGAGATGGATTGATTCAGCATAGCACAGTCATAGAGGACTAAGATACTTGGAATTAAGTAGATTTAAATGTGAAATGAAAAGCTATCTGCACTGCCATAGCTCAAAATTCAATATGAATCTGATATTGAAATTCAGAACTGGAAACCATGACTTAGCAACTGAAATTGGAAGATACAAAAATCGAAGAGAATACGAGACAGAACTAGACAGGTCGTCTCTTCTTCCGTTTGACTATAAAGGAAACATTGGAACATGCTACGTAGATGAAATGGCACAATCTTCTGACTACATACCAGATAGACATTTCATTATGACATTAGAACTTTGGTGATGATCATTCCACTTTCATGTACATGTTCTTAGTGCATTTTCCATATTACGGGTAATTTCATTCATGAAACATGAACCCTTGAATTTTGAATTTTGAGAGAGAGAGATTAACATGCGCAACGATACCTGATATGAGGACGGTTGACATTACAGGCTGTTATCTGATTCTCAATCATTTCTCGATCACATTCCAGAATGTCTACATCTGCTCCAGTGACGGCACAGCCTACATCACCCCTCCAATCATCGTCATCCTCATCCCAACATCCTGGTTTTTTTGACTGCACGCCACCCACTCCATCGAAGACCAATTTTTTCTTGCATGTCGAAAATGCGAGAGGATGCTGCATTATTCGTACCCAATCACGAATTGGTAAACTACACGTACATAGAGGAAAATCTGTACAAGAGAAAATTTACGTGCGGCGAGTGCGTAAAGAAAGTCCATCCTGCAGAGTACCAGATGATAGAAGAAAATACAAAGAAATTCAATAGAAAAGATTTGTTGGTGAATGAGCACAAGATGCAAATCCAAAACAAAGAAGAAGAAATCGACGAAATGAAGAAAATGGTGTATGAAGTAACCATTCAAAGAGATGAAATCAACGATCAAATTGAGATACTAAAGGAAGACTAAATGCCTCATGTCAACATAGTTCAAATTGCAAAATTCGCGTTGGAGTAGTAATTCAATTTTTATGAACATTATACAATGAGAAACCTTATGTTTAGCCTTTATTACCCTTTTTCTTACCTTTATGTTTAGGATTCATGTCACTTTCCTAAGTGGTGTTAGTTTTGGTCAGTAGTCCTCACGATAGTCACAATGGAGTAGGCCCACAATATAATTCGAGTGACAATTTTAAAACAATCAAGATATTCCTCATTTGCGGTAGGCCTACAACTTAAAAGGCTGTTGTTGATTAAGCTATCATATATAAATGAAGTTGCAGTATAGCACTATTCCCCTTTGTAAACGTTTCGTCTTGAAATAATTATGTATATGATATAAGGGCTACACGGCTAGTAAACATCATTTTTGAGAATGACATGTACACAGTAATTCATGGAATGAAGGTGTCTACAACCTGCAAAAAGTACCTCAAAAAATTCGCAATTCATGTTTTGTACTGGTATGTGCATCATTCAAGAAGTAGAAGAGAAGTGGCTTCAAAGAATATTCACAAATTTGCAGCATGAAAAACTGAAAGCTTCGAAAGTCGTTGGCTGAACGGCTGTTGAATTGTTATGAAAATAGCTTAAAAACGTTACGCCTGCTAGAAAATAAAGTGTAAATTTGAAGTATATCATAAATCATTCCAATACAAACTATGAAATTCACCATGTAAATCATGACAAAGCATTTAACATTGCCAATGTCAATGTATTTTAATACAATTTCAAAAGTAACACAACCGAATTATCAACCAATACATGGTATCAACAAAGCAAAACTTGAAATGAGACTAAATTGAAATCGATCATGGAGAATTCTGATGACAATCGGATAAACAATAATAGATAGCATTGATTTCAACCCTTCTACTGGTAGAAATTTGGTATCATTCATGATGCAATGTTATGAATATTATTTTATGTATTACAGTTAAGTATGCCTTCTCAAGAAGAAAGAGACGCATCTGGCAGTCGCCATACAGCAGAGGTGGAACCGGTCGAGATTTTGTGACCCCACGCGACCGGCCGGTCGACCGGTCAATTCGCAATGTCGATGTATACCCGTATAATCATAATCATATCCTTCATAATCATAGATTATTAAGAGGCGCGTCAAGAAAAATAAATTTACTGTAACGTGCTATAGTAGAAGTGTTTAACTATGAGTCTATATTAAGTATAACTATTGTTAGAATTAGACAGTCAGGTTGATCTCATACATGCGCACAGGTCATGTACATGTACGTGCATATTGCAAAAAGGAAGTAAAAATATTATTGAAAACAATCATCATTGAATGAAAGCAAATACAAATATTCTATAATTGTAGCTAACTAACATTCTGGGATGGTTCGAATATCAGATCCACCTGGCCTATTTTTTAAAAACCAAAAAAATAATGAATTTTCGTATATGCTCAAACATTCGTATTTCAATAGTATACCAAAATATATTGTCACATCAGCAAGCAATGAAGCTGGTTCTCTTCCGAGGCAAAGGAGTTTTGGCTAACATTAATCTCATGTTTCGTTGTTAACTAACATTGTCGTTAAAAGTAAATATGCATGTCAATAGTTTCTCACAGACTTGTGAATGCCAATATCAGTTTCCTGCTTTCATACAGGAGTGCGAGCGCGCATAGCCGGTGAAAAGAGGCTTCACGCTAAACGGAGAGTGGTCCATCTATCCCTTTCTAGATCTGTGATTTACATATCCTACTGATATTAAAAAAAGTGTTAACAGGTAAAAGGAGCTCCAGTTACACAGATAAAAATCCCCTTCAGATACATGTTCAACAAAGTAAAATTGACCGATCTTGACCGGCCGGTCGAAGACAGTCAGAGACTTGAATGGTACCCGACCCGACCGATCGACCGGTGCCACCTGTGTCATACAGGTCTGGTAGCTGATACGAGACAGATAAATAAAGCATTTTGGTAGCAAGCACTTCTTCGGTTTTGTAGCGTACGGATTACTGTGTACTTTTCATTCACTTTTAAGTGATCTGGTAGTGTTTAATTCACTGTCTTAATACAAAATTAATGTAATGGTGTATTGCTCAAAGTCATTTTATTTCAAATGATGCTCAATAGCAAATAATAAGCTGATACAATGATCATCACGTGAACTACACGCCAATTAAGCAATCGGTGGCTGTGGCAACATCTATCACTGTTTTCACTAATAAAAATATTTGATTAAACCATCTGCATTCTGCACATGAATTCAATTTTGTATAGACTCACTTCTCAGGACATTACGATTGAAGATTCTATTTCGAAATAGGACGGCATTATGTAGTTTCTTTCAGTCTTTCAATCTCAGTGTAATGAACATGTTGACCATTGACATGAAGCTCATTTGTTTCGCGCTGTCTAAGCGAGATAACACAATTTCACTTGCAACAAGATAGTGCAACTTCCCGTCGAAATCAAGCACACTACGGTGGATCAAAAAAATCGAAATTTTGAAAATCATAAGTTGGGTAGTCAAGTCTTTGTCTATGGTTATTTTGAACTCCCATGCAAAATTTCAGTGAATTTGGACAAAGTCTACTATCCCCACAGTGGCCATCTATTTGTTGACTATTTTCTTTTTTTAGTTTTTTCGTCAATTTACGCTAGTTGATGCTGTCTTACATAGTACTTCCTAATGAGCTAGGAGAGCCTTGAAACTATAGGCGCAATTACATGTTGACAGCCTCTTTTGATTGAAGCAAAAATTTATGACTCAGGATAGCGAAGTCCTACTGATAGACTTCCAAAGTTTGCAAATTTTCAAAATATGACCAAAAATGTGATTTTTGCAAATTTTGAATTTGAAACTTTCTTGTCGTGAATTCGAACCAACATTGTAGAGACTAGTTTTTTAGGAGCTTGAAGGTGCGAAATGCATCTTATGGCATTGCGAGTATATGCTGACATAAGCCGCGTGTGTACACGTCCTGTGTTTTGCACATCGGCGTACTGTGTTTTGTGATAGGCTAGGCCCAAATCATTATTCTCTATTTCCCTTTTTACTAAGATCTGGTGACTGTAGTGTAGACGCTAGGTTCTAGCAAAAACAGTGATTTCAATGATGAAACTGAATATTCCTTTGAGCAAACTGACATGAAGTGCTTACTTTTTGCTGCTGTCGCTCATACTGCTGGCCATTTTTCTGGCGTATGCTGTCCTTCAAGCCAGTCTATTCCCCACTCTACGGAAAGCTCCGCTATCTATTCATGTTATAAGGTTGACGCAGCTCGGTGATGACGTCGAATCGCTATTATACATTTGGAGTAGAAGTTGCAGCTATAGAGAGCGATCATAGATATCTGTGGTTGAGAAATGTTGGTTAATCCTGGTGTGTTAATGACTTTTACTTCATTAGTCTCTTCATTTGCAGGCTTCTCTGCAAAATGTTGCGATCGGACACAAATCACTGCGTTTTGGGTCATCCTGCACAGCTGCCTGCCAACTCTCTTCTTACCACACGCGAGGCTCTTCAGCACATGAAGTTTCTGAAGCAAATGAAGCCACCAAAGGAGCCTATTATTAACTTGGCTGTTGAGACAGCGAAAAGTGTACAGGCGATCTGGGAACACTGCAGCATTCCAACATCAACATGCACTCACACAATTGGTACACTACTAGCGAAACTTTATGGTAAAGCAATGGATGTGAATAAGTGGCAGTCTGTATGAGATGGTGCAGGTAGTAATTACTGGGAGAACACCATCCAAAATAGTTTCACAAACACCAGGCTCACTCAATCATTCACGATGGATAACAACTGCATCCCGAATTTTGCGATTGTATATAGCTACCCCACAACCTGATTCCAAACTGAAAATACTGACAAAGTATGTAATCAAAGTTTATGCTTCGTCGTGGTTCCTGATCAAAAAGAATCCAGCCTTCCATTTTGGTACCGCACACTTCATCTGGCTGTGGAATGGCATCCGAGCTACTCTCAACAACTACAAGGCAGGTCAGGGAAAGCTTCTGGATGTTCTCAGAAGAAATTGCTTCTTTGCTCATACTGAGTAGCTGATAGTTTGCATGTCGGGAGACGAAGACATATAGACTCGGCATCAAGGCCTACGGTACTTACAGCAGATACGAGCAACAGAGATTGCAAGCGATGGTAGAAGATTATTCACCAGACCGGAGTTGAAGGGTGATGGGCAGCTGTCTCATGAGACTTTATGGCGTTCAAATAGTCAGAGGCGTGACCCACCTGTTTTGAAGGGAACTCCTCTTTGGACTTTGAGGCAGCAGGTTGAGTCAGGACCAATCACTTTCGCTCAATACCCTTGTCATTCTCAGGGCGTTGAGCGAATGGTCAAAGTCGTAAGCGAAGCAGCATCAGCTGTTTCCGGTGCTGAAGACCGCGATGGTTGGATCCGAAACACTCTCAACAGTAGAGAACTGATGCCACCATTTGACTCCAAAAAGGACTTTCGTGCTTGATCCCATTCTGTGTGCGTGTATTTAGTTGATCAAAAATATTTTGTTTTAGATATTACAACTGTTCATTGAACATATTTTGCTTTTATCTCGAAGCGAAACTGTGATGCCTCTATAACTCAAGAAAATGGTGAAGTAACCAATCAGCACCGCAGCACAGGGCTATTTCCTTCACACTTTGAGAGCAGGGACATAAAGGGCCAAGAGCTATAATTTAAGCTCACTTATTTTCATCAATATCACTGTGCTCGCTTGAAAGTAGCGGCTATAGAGGATGTCTGCCACAGGGGAAATCCATAAAATTATGTATATGTAGGCCTATTTTATGACAATAGCCCATACAGAAGGCTCACGTGTAAAGCACAACAGACCTACGTGTGCACACATGCTGCCTACTCATTTCGCACCTTCAAGCTCCTAAAAAACTAGTCTCTACAATGTTGGTTCGAATTCACGACAAGAAAGTTTCAAATTCAAAATTTGCAAAAATCACATTTTTGGTCATATTTTGAAAATTTGCAAACTTTGGAAGTCTATCAGTAGGACTTCGCTATCCTGAGTCATAAATTTTTGCTTCAATCAAAAGAGGCTGTCAACATGTAATTGCGCCTATAGTTTCAAGGCTCTCCTAGCTCATTAGGAAGTACTATGTAAGACAGCATCAACTAGCGTAAATTGACGAAAAAACTAAAAAAAGAAAATAGTCAACAAATAAATGGCCACTGTGGGGATAGTAGACTTTGTCCAAATTCACTGAAATTTTGCATGGAAGTTCAAAATAACCATAGACAAAGACTTGATCGCCCAACTTATGATTTTCAAAATTTCGATTTTTTTGATCCACCCTCTGAGACCTGAGGGGCGTGTCTCTACCAATTTTTAGTTTGCCTGCCTAAATCGATATCAAATCGTCAGGGAAGTTAATTTAAAGTAAAAATATAAAAAATATTAATAAAAGATATTGACATACAACGACTCCAATAGATATAAAGAATTTAATATTAAAATCAAACAGAAAATGCATTCTATCGAGATTGTAGAAGAGTATAAATATCTCGGCATATTATTTTCAAAAAGTGATAGAAAACATCTACAGGAATTAGCCAAACGTGGAAAAATATCATCTTGTACTGTATTACAGGAAAAACTATCAAAAGTTCGGTTGCGTCGATGGAGAAATTTTGAAAAACTCATTTGAAATGCAGACATTATGAAAGATGAAATATGCAGCTGAATTATATTTTGATAAAGAGATTAAAGAATTGTATAAAATACAAGTGCAATTTTACAAAATATTTTATCATTTGAAAAGAACAACGCCGACTTATTGTATCATAGCAGAGTTCGGCATAAAACCGATGCAATACCACTTTTATAAAGCGGCTTTAAATTATTGATTGAAATTGAATCGAATGAATGAACATCAATTTATCAGAAAAGTATTTAATTCATTGCACGATCACATCAATATTCCGAATTACCGTAACACATGGACCGCAAGAATTATCAAATTAATAGAAAATTTCGACTTGAATGAAATCTTTGACCCTCATAAAAATATGAATAGTAAGAATCGAATAGATAGCAAACTAACTGAATACTTAAAACAGCAATGGATCGAAAGCGTGCGAAACAGTAATCGAGGATTAAATTACTTGCAACTATGTCGTTTTGAATGCAACCTGAAGCCGTATTTAAATCAGACTAATGATGAGAGGATAGTGATACCTATACTTAAAATGAGAACAAGCAACCACCATTTGATTATGGAAATTGGTAGATACAATAATAGAAAATCTTACGAGGAATGTATTTGCTTGAATTGTAACTCTGAAGATGTAGAAGATTTGATGCATTTCATTTCCATTTGTTCCAAGTATGCGGACATTAGACGACAATTCATACCATTTTTAGAAACTGATGATAGTGCAAATTTCTATACAATAATGAACATGCTAAGTCTTCAGCAGATGAAATCACTGCAACGAGCAACGGCAATAAGGGAATCCTAAAAACTCATATCTAAAACTGTTCTCTTGTGTGCATGGAAGCAGATTAATTCTTGATTGCTGATTCAGTGACTTACCGTAATGCTTTCCACTTTAAATATAGGGCCTACAGTAGATAACTGAAATTTGTCGACGTTTGTCTATTGATGATAATGCCATGCCAGTTGATTGAGCGAACGAATCATAACCAAATGCTTTAAATATCCACTACCAAGCACAATTGGTGCAGTCATTTGCTTCAAAGATATCTAAGATATAATGTAACGCGCTCTGTTGTGTGCATAGAAATATGTATTCGTTGACTGTATTGATTGCAGGGTCAGCCAGACATCTACAGATCGCGTTGACATCGTTTTCATTGCAAATAAGCTGTCAATGGTATAGGTTGCATTCAAATGTTTGCTGATTATCTACGTCGAAAGACAAGAATAAGACAGATGCGATTATGAATATAAATCCTGGATATCTACAGCGAATTGACCATTGCTGTTGCAATAGCCAATAGAAAAACAATTGTTCGTCGATAAAAGCAAGTGATTGATCAATAATAGTTGAATAAGTTTTTCGATTGATTATAATCATTTGATTGTGACTGCTTTGAATAGTAATCACAAAAGCAAACAGTTGTCTCCTCTCCGCTAAAGTTCGAACGATCGCTTCATGATAACCATTTTATGCTTGCCATTTTATCATTATTCATTTTATCATCATCTCGATTGACATTGTTATGTTTTGCCTCAATGGCTAATAAACGTCTGATTTCTGAAAAACAATGATGTTTGCATGTCGATATAATCAATCCTTTGAGTGTCTTTCACCTTTTCAGTAAACACATGCGCTATTCAACGACATTCAGCACAGCATCAGTTGTAAGAGTCGGTTTTACGAAGTTTGGTGTCGCCATGTAACCTCGGATAGTTGATTTCAATGAAATTAATTTATTTCATTCAGCATAACCCCTATATTTGACCATTTTCAAATTTATCCATGCCAATCGGAAATATACCTAGACTGAGCTGTAATTGCTTCATTTTGAGACCCTCAAAACACCTGTGGAGATCTCAAACCCATCAATTACTATTGTGAAAACTCTGCCAACAGTCTGTTTTTGGTGTTGAACAATGAATGTATTGATGGCTTTCATTTTGAACATTGATTTATGCAGATATGTTCATGTAGGCCAGGCAGTCATGCACGATCATGTGCGAAAACAAAATATTCACATTTTGCGATCTTCTAACACAACGCACATGCACGAGCATGATTTAAACATTGAATAAATGAATTTCACTCTTTATGCGCCATCGTGGACATACACAAAATCATTTTTCATCTGATAGTAATTTTGCTATGTTGATTTATACACTTTCTGAGACCTGAGGGGGTTCAGTGGACCCCTACGCCTCTTTCTACCATACTTCTGGTGATTCAATTGAAATGAAATAACACATGCAGATTCATTGTCGAAAATAATGATATCACATTAGCATGAGCGGCAAATATATCCTCAGCAGAAAAAGTAAAATAGAAAAGTATGGCTCCATGATCCACTGGACCCCACAGGTCTCTGAGGGTTAAACGAAAACATTTTGTCACATATTCAAATTCACAATCATTCTCCTGATTAAAGCAATCTTGATATCATCTTCTTCCTAATGACATTCTTGATCATCTTAAATTATTCTATCATCTTGATATCATCTTGAATTATTCTCACTAAGTACCGGTACTCGTTGTATAAGCATTATTTATGGTCATTCTTCATCGGTCACATGGAAGTCATGTGCGATCAAATGCGATCAAATTGCAATATGACGGATATGCGTCGGGCACATTGCTATTCACAAATTTGGCACAGTTTGGTTTTTACACTGTGGGCAAATATCGCATGCAAACGACATCAATGCACGCGTGGTTCAAGGATCGGTATTTGGACCAATGCATTCTCCAATATACTATCGGACCTGAAACTATTTTTCATCATATTTATGGCTGAATCAAAATAATTTGGAAATAAGCAAACAAAAATGTAAAAGCAGAGTCCAAACAAGATTAATTAAACATTTCAGAGCCCTATGGATAGATGATGCGAAGAAAAGTAGAACTGGTATTGACTATCTAGAACTTCGATAGTCATCTCAAAAACCTATTTAGACCTCAATACAAGGTTGAAAATAATAACACCATCATTGAAATCATGATGCGGAAACCATGATTTGGCAGTAAGAAGTGACCTCAAATCTATGCATTATCTATTACATGTACATACATACTGAGAATTCACAAATGAAATGAAATACGATTTTTATTGTTCTGTCATCACATAAATTACATTGCCTTTTCTCATAACTTAATCGGCTTCTATAGCCTATAGCCTATAGTCTATAGCGGTCATTTCCTATGATGTGCATGTGCTATTATCATACATCTGATCGGCAATGTATGTGATGATGTATTTGGTTGAATGTGGATAAAGTTGCTCAAAACGTCTGTGTTTGCCGACAGTAAGAGGCTCGCCAAATCTAAATGTGATTAGCTTTATAGACAGGGGAGTATGAAACTGAAAGGAAATGACCTGAAGACATTTCATGCCAAAAATTATGACTCTGGGCTTAGTACTTTTCGTTTAATCAGAGAAAACATACAAAATTTCGTTTTAGTCAAAAACTGCAATCTGCGTCCCATTAGATTTACATGTGTTTTTCTTTGATCCTGTCTGACAAGAAGAGGAACTCACTAGAACTCGGCAGACGTGCCGATTCGTAGTAGGCATAGGGTACACATCATTCTGTGAAAGTCTCACTTTCGGCCTCGTTTCCTGCAGAAACTCGCTCTGGCTGCCGGACTATTATCTGTTATAATGCATGACCTTTTCCATAGAAGTGTGCACCAGGTTAATAATTTCCAATCAGGAAAATAATTACCTGCTCCGTGGAACTTATTAACCAGCGGACATAGAAAGCCTTGCAAAATCATGCATTATGCAACAATATCAGGCTGCATTTCATACCCTTCTTTTCACGCATCTCGTAACAGGATTTCTATGCTATAATACAAACTTTAGAAATGGGGAAAGTCATTCATTGAATTAAGCGAATACATTAAGAACGCGACTAACATCAGAACTGACAGATTGCAACAATGACCAATGGCATCCAGATCTACGAGGGGTGATTGATAAGTTCGCGGCCTGACATAGAAAGCTTAAAGCCAGGCCATTATGCACATGTGGATTGATACAATGGAATGTGCTGAAGGCGCATGACGAGTGATCAGTCGATCCGGTGAACTGTTGGTAAACCACAGGTACTTAACTTCAGTTACTAACTTATCAGTCAGTTAGTCAGATAAGTGTTGCGTAAGATGGATCACGTTTCAAATCGAGCTGTCATTCGTTATCTCAGCTTGAAAGGACTCACACAAAAGGAGATTCATGATGATATGATTGGAACACTTGGATATGGTTGGAAAGCTCCATCCTACACCACAGTCAAGAAGTGGGCTTCAGAATTCAAGCAAGGAAGAGAGAGCTTGGAAGATGATCCCCATTATGGAAGACCAGTGACAGTGAGCATAGGAGATGTGATCGATCATGTTCAAAAGATTATTCTTGATGATCGCCGTACAACCGAGCGAAAGATTGCCTTCGAACTGAAGATTTCACAAGAGCGTGTCCATAACATCATCCATCATGAACTTGGCATGAACAAAGTTTCCGCTCGATGGGTGCCACGACTGCTCACACCAGAGAACAAACGAGCCCGCTTTCTCATCTCAAGGGACAACCTGGCGCTGTTCGTAAGAGATCCTGAAAATTTCATGGACCGTTTCATTACGATGGATGAGACTTGGGTTCCCTACTATCAGCCAGAGTCGAAAGAACAATCGAAACAATGGAAGCATCCAGGATCACCAACTCCGCGGAAAGCCAAGGTCACCAGGTCCGCGGGAAAGGTCATGGCCTCCATTTTTTTGGGATTCGAATGAGTTTTGTTGTTGGACTTCCTAGAGACTGGTCGGACAATTACTGGCGAGTACTACGCTCATTTGTTGCAGCATTTACGAGTGCATATCAAGATCAAGCGGAGAGGGAAGCTCACGAAAGGCGTGCTCTTCCATCAAGACGCAGGTGCATTGCTCACACCTCCGCTACCGCCATGTCTGCCATCCAAGGTTGTGGGTTTGACATCAGCTCCCATCCACCCTATTCTCCTGATCTGGCACCATCGGACTTTCATCTCTTCCCAAACATGAAATTGGAGCTCAGTGGTCAGCACTTCGCATCCAACAGTGACGTCATGGAGGCCGTTGAGGAGTATCTGGACTCCACTGACTCACACTTCTATGAGCAAGGGATCTGCGCATTGCAGCACCGTTGGACTAAGTGCGTTGATTGTAGGGGCGATTATGTCGAAAAATAGATATGTATCGTATGCGAAATATGCTTTTTTCTATATCGGGCCGCGGACTTTTCAATCACCCCTCGTATGTTCAGACGCATTAGAGATTTATAAGATGCTACATCACATTCACTGCGAACTAGAAAAACGAGCAATGATCGAGATGTCCGGACTGTTTATCAAGCTTATGCAGCACTCTCATTAACCGATCCTAATGCAGGTAAGACAATTTGAAGTATCATTTACATGTACGTATAACTAATTATTGCGCATTTATTTTTTTCATGTGTTTCATGTTTGTTCCGGACCTCTCACACATTAGGACTTACTAACTAGGCGAGAAGGGTGTCAAGATTATTTATTAATAAACAAAAAATTATTTGTCATTCATCAACATTGTCTTAAATGATTGCAAATCTAATGCATGTAATTTCAATTGACGCTAGTATCAAAAATATCTATCAACTTAAGTAATGGATAATGCATATATGAGGTCATTATTTGCTATAATTACCGAGAGCCGAAGGCTCGAGGTTATTATGACAAATAATGACCGAAGAAATCTATGCATTATGTATGACCTTTTCCATAGAAATGTGCACCAGGTTAATAATTTCCAAACCTGGAAAATAATTATCTGCTTCGTGGAACTTATTAACCTGTGCACATAGAAAGTCTCAGAATATATCATGTATTATGTACAGCTTTAAATGAATTGTCTTTTCCTTCCAGACATAGTTATTCAACGTCTATTATTCTCACTTCAATGTCATTCTGCAAATGTCATTTTATGTACTCCATCGCATGCTTGTCATTGCACAGCCTGTCATACTTGTGTTATAACCTGATCTCTGTGTTTTCATTCATTGGAGATACAGTATAAAGTTCTGATATTTTGATATCACAGCTGTGCGCGAAAGTCATTTCGCTGGAATATGTGTGCAAATACTGATATTCGAGCGAAATTCAAAACCTAAATTTTATCAAAGTTTCACTGGTGAACCATGACTTGCACATTAACATGTACGCTACAATAGCAAGAAATTCAGTTGTCTGAAAGTTTATTCCTACTCTGAATTCTATGTAGTTAATTTATTGACCTAACCGCAGGCAACAGCCCGCAAGAAGCTTACACGTATGTAGCCATACGCGTGAGTAGCCTATTCGCGCCGGTGTAGATGTACACGGATAAAAAAAAATCTCGTACAAAATTTTTTACTCTTTTTCTAAGGCGATTTTTCATATGTTCTAGCAATAGTTTGACGTTCCTCTTTGGTACAATTGTAGCACATGCCCGAAACTTTCTCTCAGTCACTCGAATTTTCAAGAAAGTCTGCTTCCCTGCCTGGTGGGTCCATCGATCTAAAACCATCGATCGATATCATTGTATTTTCATATAAATATGGAAGCTACATACAATGTATACTATTAATCCTGGAGCTGCTGACCTTTTCTTCCTAAATTCGCGCTCAAAAGGCTTAATAGCATGGATTTGTAGATCTTGAAACGCTGAATACAAAATCAAATTCTTAGCATCACAGCCGGTCGCTTTCAGTTATGGGTAGGGTTGAAGGATTCCCCAAAAAAAGAAACTATCTATCAGAATGCCATGAAATTTGAAACATGATTGAGTTCAGAACATCAACTTCGATATAAAAGTTCAAGTGAGACACATGATTCAGTATTTGATGTCTGAGTCCCACTGCAAAATGAGTAAGTAAAATCGCCAAAATTATGTCAAAGCATGAAATTTACCCATTTTGTAGAAACTCTCAGACATCAAATACGGAATCATGCGACTCACTTGAACTTTTATATCGAAGTAGATGTTCTGAACTCAATCATGTTTCAAATTTCATGGCACTCTGATAAATAGCTTCCTTTCTGCAAAAGAAAATGTACGAGAATTGCCAAGTGCTTCCTTCACACTCCAAAGATATTTCTTGAATTTTACCATTGGATTCCAATGGAAATCCTTCAACCCTACATATAACCGAAAGCGACTGGCTGTATCTTTAAGAATACAAGATCTACAAATCCATGCTATTAAGCCTTTTGTGCGCGAATTTAGGAAGAAAGTGTCAGCAGCTCTCGTCCTATATGACACTGAAGTCTACCATTGATGTTGATAGAATCACTACAGCAATGTCACCGTAAAGAAATCTATGACTATTCTGAGAGGCATTGGATCTTAAATTGTTCTTTCGAATGACTGTGTATGGCTAGCATTTCGAGAGAAGATTTGAATTACCATATCTTCGATCTGTGGAAAGCTTGCATGAAACAGGCAACTGTTGCAGCCTTGGAACACATGTTTCTCTAAATCATCGTCATTCAAACGAAAGATTGCTGAAATGGCAACAGATATGTAAATAGCTAAGCGAACAGTCGGCCTGAAATAATTCGTCAGAGCTCTGCTTAAAAAAGTCCCGAAGTCGTCCTGAAATTGGACATGTGCCGAACTAACGCCAACCTGCCAGATACTTAAACCAGCCGACGGACTGGCCTGCAGTTTGCCTCATCCGAAAAAGAACGGCAAAGTCGGTTCAAGGTCGCAAATTCAAGTCAATGCCTGACATTTAGGCGCGATAACGGCAATGTTGCTCAGTAATGGTTGACAGTGCCGTTACATCAGGTCCGAGGAAACAACTTTAGAGCCCAGTGAAAAAGAGATCTTTATGAGCTCATTGATTTTTCACTCAAAAAGATTGTGGATTCCACTTGGCTTGCATAGTGACAGGAAGATATCTTAATGAAAGAGTCTTAACATGAAGTGACAATAATTTTTCTTGCGATAAGAAGTCAGAGTATGTTGTTTCAAATGAAATTCGTCAATGAATTTGTTTTCAATTTTCAATTACGAAATAGTACTATTACCTTTTGTACTCGTCACATTCTTCACCTGAATCTTGTTTCGCTTTAGAGAATAGATAAATTGATGGAAAGCGTCGCGAAATCCTTTGCAGCTTCCATAGTATAGTAGAAAATTCATTGCGAAAATTGAATTATATGAGACAAAGCAAGCATGCATCAAAAGCAAATGTGTGCCTTCATGATATCCAGCCGCCATAATCGTAAATACCAAATAGTGAAAAATGAATAGGGGACAAAAACATAGACATTGAAATATACCAACGAAGAACATCATTTTCACCGAATCCACCGCCTCCTTTGTCTGCTGGTCATATTGGTTTGTTCCTGTTTTCTTGCCATTATGTCTTGTCAAAGTATAAATCAAAGTAATAGTTGACAAAATCAATTGAATTGCAAAAAGTAGATATGTCAGCAATGAAAAATTTAAATATAATTCTAAGATTGCCGAGATATAGATATCATCGCTGATTTCGCTGCAGACGCATCCATCAAATCGGAATATCGAGAAATAAAGCCTCCGAGGGACCTCCATTGCAGTTATGACGATATAGGAAGCAAAGATAAATGCCTTCTGATTAACAAACCGCATTTTATGAGGCATGATAACAAGGGCAAACCTTTCAAAAACCACCGCAACAACTGAATACCAACTGAAATCTTGAAATCCGTCTGCAATTAGATAATAAATGTTGCACGTGTAAACGTTATTGGTAGCAAATGACTTCGCATATTGTAAGTTGTACCAAATAGCAAACATTCCCATTGGCATTCCAAACAGGTCACAAATTGCAGCGACAAAGAAATAGAACCTTACAAAACGTTTAATCAAATTGAGAACGAAATTCTCAGGATAACCATTACTTTTAAAAAAAATGTGTAGTATTTTTTGAATCTCATCATGGAAAATGTTCCAAGTGCTCGATATAATATACGCACGATTAATCATACCTAATACTAGGCCAGACTGCCATTGTTTAGGGCAATTCGCTTCAAAATTTAATAAAAGTCCAGTATACGTATCTTTACGAAAAACACTAGTTTCTACAGTATTGGTCATATTTATGTTTACGTCTAAAAATGAAATATTTTTACCTCCAACTTCAGAGGTAAATTCTAAATTCGGGTGCTGTTGATTCAGAAATTGTTTAAAGCACTCAACTTTACTAATGTCATCAAAATACATATGCAGTCATCAACATATCTATAGTAATATATGGGACTACACTCCTCATTATGCCAATTTCGTTCCATTTCAGAGAGGAAAAGATTAGCTAAAGTGGGTGCAAGGGTGAACCCATGCTAACACCATCAACCTGTTTGAATATTTTATTATCAAAAAGGAAATGTCCTTGAGTAGCAAATTTACATAGTTTTATAAAGACATCTTTACCGTATTTAGGTTTATTGGAGAGTTTTCTCTATAAACTAAATCCGCTGCCATCTGAATAGTTTCATCGACTGGAATATTTGTGAATAGAGAAACTACATCAAAGCTCAAAGAAAATATTTTTATCATTAAACAGATTCCTATGTTCATTAATATTATTGATCAAGTGCTGTGTCGACTTCAGCATATATGTATCGTCAATTTGTTTTTTAATAATGCTATCTAGATACTTTGCTAAATTATAACTAACAGAGCCAATCGTACTTATAATCGGTCGCATCGGCTTATTAACTTTGTGAACTTTAACAGTACCATACATCCTTCCGGGCTCGCTACCCGACGGCATAATGTACTTATATGTATTATCACTCACATATCGCTTCACATATTTACATAAATATCTGTAAACTCGGCTTTCTTCGGTAACGGTTGGATGTTTGGTTATATCATCCTCAGCTGGTACCATCACAAATTTACTATTATCATTCAAGATATCATACATCTTTGAGTTATAATCTTCAGTGTTAACAATGGCCAGACCATTACCTTTGTCATACGAGCATATACGTATGTCTTTACGCTTTTAGACGTAAACATAAATATGACCAATACTGTAGAAACTAGTGTTTTTCGTAAAGATACGTATACTGGACTTTTATTAAATTTTGAAGCGAATTGCCCTAAACAATGGCAGTCTGGCCTAGTATTAGGTATGATTAATCGTGCGTATATTATATCGAGTACTTGGAACATTTTCCATGATGAGATTCAAAAAATACTACACATTTTTTTTAAAAGTAATGGTTATCCTGAGAATTTCGTTCTCAATTTGATTAAACGTTTTGTGAGTAGTAAAATGAATGAAAATAGTAATCGGAGTGGTTCTAACGATGAGGGGGGTGATATGACTTACACCAGGGGTGGGCAACGTGCGGCCCGCGGGCCAAATGCGGCCCGCGAGATAGGTTCGTACGGCCCGCGATGAGAGCAGGATAATATAGACGTCCATATATTCTTACTTTAAAATTTAAATACTTCATTACTCGCATTAATTAATTCAAGTCAATATATATTTATTAACAAGAGCCAAATACACGCATTCATTAAGAAACTTAATAATTTGAGGCAGCTAACGCATGTTTTGCCCACAGTGCGCGCGCGTCATGGTCGCTTATTGTCTGACTGACGTTTCCTTCTCGTTATATAAATATTCTCTGCCTCAGACAGCGTTAGTATGTATGAGAGAGTGTAATCGCTGACTTGCTATTGTCATTCATTGCCGACGTCATTAGGGATCTGGCCAGACCCGGCTTCATCCTTTACCTAGCATCAAATGACGACATCATTTTACCGTTAAATAAGTATGCTGAAACTTGCGGCCCGCGAAGCTTATGGGACCCTTGATGTGGCCCGCAACTAGGAAAAGGTTGCCCACCCCTGACTTACACTATCATACCGTATATTGGTAAATGCTCTAATGACTTTAAAAATAAATTACAGCAGCTGTATTGTAAACATAACATAAAGGCTAGAGTTGTATTTGGTACTTTCAAAATAAAATCATATTTTTCTTTAAAATGTAAAGTTAATCGTCTGTTGAAATCGCGTGTCGTATATCAATATACATGCTTGGTGGATCCGAGTACCCAATACATTGGGAAAACCAAACGACGATTTCATCAGAGGATTGCTGAACATTATAATTATGATACTGCAGTTAATGATCATAGCCGTATTTGTCAAAGTTGTAGAGATCAGCATGGTGAAAGATTTAAAATAATCTATAAAGCTAGAACTGATTTTGAGTTGTCGGTTGTTGAAAGCTTGAAAATTAAACAAAGTCAGCCTAAATTAAATAAGAATGATAAGCGTAGTAGTTTTTCTTTTCTTCTCCGTAATTTTGATAGTGGTTGAGTGGCAGATCTGATGGCAGATTGCTGTGCATAAACTTGTGCTGTAGTTCGGTGAATTCAATTTGTCCTTTGTCTTGCAGCCTGTTGTGTATTGCATCGATCGGTTGTCACGTCGTGTACCATTTCGCAAATTGTCATTACTTCACGACTTCAGTCGGTCAGTATTTTTCTGTGACCATCCCGCGGAAGGTGAAGCCTCTGTATTTGTGATGTAAGTGTTTCATAGGGAATGTAACTTTGATTTTAGTAACTGTGATTTTAACATTGTTGAGAAAGACACTGAGATAGCTGTCGAAACGCGTCCTGAATTACACTAGTATATTTGAGGAATTGTCGAAATGGTTTTCAATGTTCTGCTTTGCATCATCTTATGGATGTACAAAAGTGTAAAGGTGGCAACATATTTTTATACTGTGAACCGCTTATATAAAGTTCCCATTCGTATGTTGCGAAAGTATGAGAAGGCAGTGGAGAAACATAGCAAACTAAAATTAGATAAAATCTTCTTTGAGAAATGTCTATTGCTGAATGTAGTCCCGAAATTTTTGACTATAAAAGTTCCTAAAGTTAAAGCTTTGAGGGAGATTGGTGATGATTGTAATAAGATAGTGTTAACTACACATTTGAAGTACGTTGAGAAGCAGATCAAAAAAAAAAATAATGATAAAAGTTTGATGTCTTTGACGCAGAGGATAGATAGTTTTCTTCCTTGGTTTCGTTTTGTTCTGCTGAAACTACTTGTAAAACTACTACAGAAAACTAAAAGAATACACGAAATTCTAAGTAAACTGGCTAAGCGTAAAGACATACGTATATGCTCGTATGACAAAGGTAATGGTCTGGCCATTGTTAACACTGAAGATTATAACTCAAAGATGTATGATATCTTGAATGATAATAGTAAATTTGTGATGGTACCAGCTGAGGATGATATAACCAAACATCCAACCGTTACCGAAGAAAGCCGAGTTTACAGATATTTATGTAAATATGTGAAGCGATATGTGAGTGATAATACATATAAGTACATTATGCCGTCGGGTAGCGAGCCCGGAAGGATGTATGGTACTGTTAAAGTTCACAAAGTTAATAAGCCGATGCGACCGATTATAAGTACGATTGGCTCTGTTAGTTATAATTTAGCAAAGTATCTAGATAGCATTATTAAAAAACAAATTGACGATACATATATGCTGAAGTCGACACAGCACTTGATCAATAATATTAATGAACATAGGAATCTGTTTAATGATAAAAATATTTTAGTGAGCTTTGATGTAGTTTCTCTATTCACAAATATTCCAGTCGATGAAACTATTCAGATGGCAGCGGATTTAGTTTATAGAGAAAACTCTCCAATAAACCTAAATACGGTAAAGATGTCTTTATAAAACTATGTAAATTTGCTACTCAAGGACATTTCCTTTTTGATAATAAAATATTCAAACAGGTTGATGGTGTTAGCATGGGTTCACCCCTTGCACCCACTTTAGCTAATCTTTTCCTCTCTGAAATGGAACGAAATTGGCATAATGAGGAGTGTAGTCCCATATATTACTATAGATATGTTGATGACTGCATATGTATTTTTGATGACATTAGTAAAGTTGAGTGCTTTAAACAATTTCTGAATCAACAGCACCCGAATTTAGAATTTACCTCTGAAGTTGGAGGTAAAAATATTTCATTTTTAGACGTAAACATAAATATGACCAATACTGTAGAAACTAGTGTTTTTCGTAAAGATACGTATACTGGACTTTTATTAAATTTTGAAGCGAATTGCCCTAAACAATGGCAGTCTGGCCTAGTATTAGGTATGATTAATCGTGCGTATATTATATCGAGTACTTGGAACATTTTCCATGATGAGATTCAAAAAATACTACACATTTTTAAAAGAAATAGAACCTTGTAGTCCTCCGCAATCCTTTAAATCTCTTTAGAACGATAACCGTGCAGATATTTGCTAAAGTTCCGAACACCAGTATTACCATCGCAATAACAGCTGCGATTAATCGCATTTTGATATAGGGATTTTGATTCCATCTCGGAAAGTTGATTGCAAAGCGGGTTTTAATTATTCCGTTCCAAATATTTGAGTAGTTTTCATGTTTGCAATCAATGCTACTATTCATGCTTCGTTAAAGCTTGGATATGACGATTTGCGGAATCTGGTTCAGTCAAAATAATGTTATAGATAGTTTCTGTGCACGAATGAAATGTCATCAATTGTGACAACGTGCCACGATTGGAGAAGCTCTAATTGGGTGCAATAGTGTCTTTCCTTATGTCATTCTTTCCATGTTTATCTTTCTCTCTGATTAGTGTGCACGGAAATGAGCAGATTGAATCGAAGTGGTCGAACAATTGGAATACACGCACCACAATATTGTATGAAAAAATGCATTTTTGAAACATGCTCGTTAAACAACTTTATCTTCCATACACATGCATCTCAAAGATATCTTAATAATGACTTGCGTACAGCAATCAGTTGGTGACCGCGACATGATACCATTCTCTGAAAATGTTAAGTCGAACTAATGAATTCATGTTACATTAACCCTATGAGGGCCGGGCGATATTTCGCGTCGTGGGACCAGGGGGAGCGCAGGTCCCCCCACTTTACAGATCATTTTCTATATATCGAGTGAACTCTTTCGAATGGTGGTGTCTTTTTTTGCATGGTTCGAAGACCTTCATACCAAAAACAAAAATTTATAATTTGAATTTTGAAATTTGTTCATTTTTTATGAATCTATGTATTTTTTGACTCTTCAAGAATTGCTCATTGCGACTAAAGTGCATATGCAAACTTTTACTCATCATCTTACTCGTCATTTCTGTCTCACTTCCGTACACTTTTCGTCACCATGATTTTTCGTGTAGCTAAGAAGTATCACGACTAATCATTCCCGTTTAATACAGTCCTTTTCCTAAATTGTTGCACAGCACAAAAAATTCATATATCTTTTGTATATTCTCATCAAATTTAATGCTGACAAACGATCAATAAACTTATTTCATCAGTTGAGAATAAAATGTAGTTATTAGTGATTGTCTGCTTTGTTGCTTTCACGATGCTATTTCAGATATCAATATCATGTTGGCCCACGTGTCACTCATTCTCTTTTTCATCATTGATGAGCTGCTCCATTTATCGGACGCAACGCAAGCGTCAGCATTCCTACGGCGTGAAGGAAATACTATTGCTTGCTGTGAACAGGTGCAGAGACGAGACAAGCCCTTGTCTGATCAGAGATTCGAATTTCCTCTGACGTCAAGTGAGGGAAATGATGACACACGGTTAATGAACATTTCCAAAAGAGCCAAAAATGATCCAAAAAAGCCACAGAATGAAGACGATTGCCCGAAAAAAAGCCAGACTTCAGCTCATCACACCAGTCAACATCCACACTATCAGTTTCATAATCATAGCCAGTGTTTTTGAGCGAGCTGAGCGAGCGAGCGGTATTTTTTCAAGTTTTTGATGGGCGGATGAGCGAGCTAAAAAATATTCCGTGAGCGAGAATTGAGCGAGCGAGAGATGATTTTTTGTCGTGAGTGAGCGGTTGAGCGAGCCATTTTTAGAAAAAACTATAATAAGATCAAATAATCAAAAAAGCGAAATATTTCAAAAGTAATTTTAAAAATGGTTCCTAGTGCATGCATTTATATAACTTGATTGATGAACAAAAAAAAACATCGTCACTTTTCTCTCTTCTGTGGATCTCTCACTCTTGACAATATGCATTGAATGTCTGTCTGGATTGTGCTTGTGGATATGAAATTAGCAAGAAGAAGGTATTTGTAATCGATGATGTGCTGAACATCTGACCATCGACACATTATTTATTCACATATCTTTTGAATCGGTCTCCCAATCATCACTTCGCCCCATAGATGTACTAATCGTCTCCGGAATTGCACGAAGCCATTATGAGATGCTTTAATTTGATAGAAACATTTCGTTGCTGGAACATATCCACATGCAGATCCCTGAGACATTTCAGTATCGTCAAGCGTGAAAGAACTACAAATTGTGGAAAAATTGAAACCAACCAAATTAGGCCTACACACGGACAACATATATGGCTTCCACTGTGCGGTACATTGATTTTAAGACCTTCATTTTAACCCTGTCCATACCGGACTGTGAAGCGCGTAGGACTGAATCGGTCTCCCCTCAACTTCCGTACCACTGTTTCAAATCACATGAAATTCACGGTACAACATATTTAGGGTCCAAACTTTCTTATCGTGATGTTCATTTACTCCAACTGATTCATCTCCATGTTGCAAAGAGCAATTCAAGATCTAAAATCACCAATATCGGGAGATTTTTTTAAAGTTGAAATTTACCGAGTTTAATGACTTCAGTGAAAAATTTAAAAATACGCTAAACTTTAGGTGACAAGTAGTAATCCCGTCCCAGACGCAAGTGCAGTGCGGTGCAGTGATGAGTCATCGCTGCTGAGTCATCATGCTGACTCAGCCCCCCCCTCTGGCGAGAAGAAGGAAGTGGCCAAGGATGTGTTGGGAGGAATGGGTCCGTGAGGAGGAAACCGTTCCCTACTCCCCCCCTCTGGAAGGAAGGAAGGAAGGAGGAGCAGCAAGGGTTGGAATGTGGGAAGGATAGAGTGAAAAAAGGCGGGTTTTGGTGGTTTTGGTATGAGAAAGGTCGGAATTTGGCATGAAGGAGGTCTCGGATGTGAAAACGCAGGGCAAATTTGGACGTTTTGGTCAATTTTGGGTCTAGGAACGTGTTTCCATCTCAATCGGAGAGAAAAAGTTCTGACCCCCTTCTGGAACGAGACTTCTAACTTTGGTTGTAGAGATCAAAAAAAGTCGTGTGATAGGTCGTTTGAAAGCTAAGAGTGAGAAAAATGCAGTGAAAAACTCAGTTTGGTCCTAGTTTCCTGGGTTAAGGGAGAAAAATGGCAGGAAAACGTCAGAGTGAGAAAAGGCAGGTTTTGGTCGTTGTGGGATAAGAAAGTCCACTTTTCGACATGAAGGAGTGCTCGGATGTGAAAACGGAGTGGAAATGTGGACGTTTTGGCCAATTGTGGGTCTAGGAACTTGTTTCCAGCTCAATTGGAGAGGAAAAGTCCTGAGTGAGCTAAGAGCTAAGAGTGAGACAAATTCAGTGGAAGAAACAGCTTGTTCATATCTGCCTTCGTTTAGATGTGAGACGCCATTGAAAATTTTGGACATTGACGAAAAAAACGACAGTTAGAATTTTTACGAAAACGGCTCTAGCGGATGAACGAATCTTCGGAGGGGAAAACAGAGACCAGACCAGATTTGGAATCAGCGTGCCATTCTGCATCTAGAGGGTGAGTTTCAAGTGAATCGGAGAAAAAAAGTTGAAAATTTTCTTCACACTGGGTCTCCACACGGGATTTTTTCGTGAAAATGTTGAATTGTGGCCACCTTTGGCGATGAATAGTGGAGATTGGAAGTGAATGAAGAGCTCGGGTTTCTTTTGGCGGAAAGACCGCACTTTGTTCTCTAGGATCCTATCTTTTCAGATCTGTGAAAGGTTTCGTTTCCAAATGAAAGCATGTTAAAAATGGAATTTTTTCACATTTTCCAAGATTTTGGAACTTTTGAAAAAACGACTGATTTTTTTCATCTCGGCTTCTGGTCATCGTAGAGAGTTAAGGGATGGCTTAAATGAAAGGTGAGAGCGAGAAAACGTGACTGTCAAAATTTGAAGTCAATCAGAGCGCTAGAACCGGAGATAGAAGTGTTTACAGTTTTGGATGATGGATATTACGTCATCAGCTGATCGCCACAAACTATATAAGTGGAATCTCTGCTTGTGGAAATCAGTTCTCCTCCCGACTGGGTTGGGGTAGGTGAACTGCGGAGCTCTGATGATAGCATCGGACATTCCAAATTTTGGGTCTCTGTAAGAAACCGGCTTAGAAAATTTCATTGCTGATATCAGCTAAGGCGTCAGACTTCACCTGTTGAGCCCCAATGGCGGGCACTGCCCGTCATGAGATCGTTTCTACAACTGACTGGTTTCTGATTCTGTACATGACCGTAACTGCCAATGACGGGCACTGCCCGTCATGATCAGCATTGTCGCATCTGCCCAGTTCTTTCTGTTTTTTCTACAAAATTATTTCAGTTGTGAAATCGTTTCATCATTTCATTGATTCTGTAGTGAAAATGAATTTATAAAATGACCAATATCAAAATGTTTCAATATTTGTACTTGGATAAGGAAGACTGAACTGGTGGTGTGCATAATAAGCTCATTCCTGAAAGACCGGAGGTATTCTTTCTTGCAATATAAGGAAGTCATGAATGACCGAATGTTGGTGAAACAAATATGAGCAAACTTTCTAACATATTTAAACGGATATTATCTTTAGACTGAAGAAGACTGAAATTTTAGATAAGACTCCTGATAGATATCTACATTAAGCAGAATCTATTCCGCTGATGCACTATATACAAAATAGAGCGACTACTTGAATCATGAACACACAGCCACAACTCGCGCTATACTATGAATTTCTATGTCTAAAATGTATTTGAATTCGCAGACATGACCTTGATGATTTAGTTATTGCATAGATGTGCGTCGATCACGTAGGTTCTCCGCGATTACTGCGGCAAGCAGATTATTCAGTCAACCTAACAGTGATATAAGTGATAACTCTTCCTCAAGTGAATAATAATAATAACTCTTCCTCTTCTGACTCTGACATGGATACTAATGACGTCGTCGAAGAAAGAGGTGAGTGGCAAATAATTAATAAAGACAACGATACATATGAGCCTGAACATTCTTTTGCTGCAAATCCAGGACTTCAACGCTCTCAACTTCCAACGAAAAGTGATGTAGAGTATTTCATAAATATGTATCTTACTGATGAGTTGTTTGAAATGCTTACTTCATGGACGAACATCAGAGCCAAAATTGCTCTTGAAAGCCACGATATTGATTCAATGGAGTTCAAATGGAGAACTTCCTGCAGCCACAACCGTCTTCAAGCAATCGCATGCCCCAAAGCGGTTGTCGCCCAGACCAAATAGGCCACGCCCTTCAACCCCGGGACTTTGTGTGGACCCATGTTTTGGAAAATTTCACTCTCAATACAAGTGGATAGCTGTTGCTGAGTTCTTTCTTGTTTTTGGTTATACGAAATGAACATGCGTTTCTATTTGTGTTCGTTTTTGCTTTTTGTTTTAGAAGGTTGTGAAATTTTACGAGTACTTGCTCTTTTGATATCTCAGAAAATAAGTACTGTAAATCAAGAAAATCAAGAAATAAAATATTTAGAGCAGTGTAAGCATAGATTTTTCCATGACGGGCAGTGCCCGTCATTGTCAGTTAGCGACATGTAGCTCACTTATTTTCCGGTCAGTTGAAGTCATAGAAGTTATGACGGGCAGCGCCCGTCATTGGCAGTTCAGGCAGTGTAGCACATACAAAACTTGGGCTCAACAGGTTAAAGGTTCGCCAGGAGATGGTCTTCGTCTCCAGGCCATATAAGACTCCAAAACTTGAAAGACTTGTAACTTTGCTTCTACAAGTCCGTTTGACTTGATTCAAAAAAGGTTTGATCGCTATTGATCAGACCTATAGTGACAGAGTACTTATAAAATTTCATAATTAGTGCTAAAAAGTTGAAAAATTTAAATTCACTAGTTTTGGAGGTTTTCTGGGGTTTTCGACCCTGTTGAAGTCAATGAAGGCATGGTTAAGTGTGTATAAGCCAGTCTTGCCATGAGCCAAGCGGCTTTTCACTGAAAGCGAACATGACACGGAGAGTTTTGCTGTAATATTCCACTGACAGGGTGTTCCTTCGGGACGGTGGATGATGCCGTAGTGATAAGTGTGGCAAGGGAGTGTGTCATATTTTAGACCGAAACCGCTGGGGCGACTCATGTTGGGCATTTGACACAGTTCTCAACGTAGCACTTTGAACGCCAATCGGTTGAGTCTTAGTTATCTTGTCATGGGTGGCATCTAAACATCTCCATTGCAAAACGCTTATAAATCACAGCCTGCTATCAAGCTCATCAAAGTCTGCCAACCTCTTACCAACTCCACCGGTTTTCATGTCTGGCTATCAAGTCATTGACGGTGCAAGTCACGGAGATTTTCGGTGTCACACTTCCTGTTGGTGGGCGTTCTTTCGAGACAGCTGTGAAGTCCGTAGCGATGAGTATTGCACGGGACGTTGGCAATGGTAATCCTTGTGAAACCTCTCTGTGTCATGTTTCCAAGTGGTTGCCTTTCGTCTCAACGTTGTACTCTGACTGCCAGGGCGACATTTAGCTATCTGCCACAGGATACCTCACAAAATCTCCATTGCACTTGTCTCCCGATAGTTGGCCATACATGCGAGAATGAACCATGCGTTCTGCTTGTCTCTATCATGAGACGAAATGATGAATGGAATGAATTGGGAGGGTCATTCATGCGCCACACGCAACCACACTCTCATTTCTCTCTTCGCTAGTGAACAAGCTCTTGTGAGTGTAGTCAGAAACTTAATCATGTTGTACAAAAGTTTTACTGCAACACAGGTTGATGTATAGTTAGAAAGTTTGATCATCGAAGTTCTATGAAACACAAATGTCATGAAATGTAAGCGCTAGTGTAGTCAAATAGTTTTTCCGCGACGCATGTTTTTGAAAGTAAAGGTTGATCATTGAAGTTTTATTCCTGAGTGTCGTTAGAAAGTGTATTATGGTTTGTAAAACCAACGTTTAGTGTAGGCAAGTAGTTTTACCGTGACACACGTTTGAGAAAGTAAAGTTGATCATCGAAGTTTTATTCGTGAGTGTCGTCAGAAAGTGTATCATGGTTTGCAAAACCAACGTTTAGTGTAGTCAAATAGCTTTACCGCGACGCACGTTTCTGAAAGTAAAGTTTGATCATCGAAGTTTGTTCGTGAGTGTCGTCAGAAAGTGCATCATGGTTTGCAAAAGCAACGTTTAGTGCAGTCAAATAGCTTTACCGCGACGCACGTTTGAGAAAGTAAAGTTTGATCATTGAAGTTTTATGACTGACTGAACTCATCACAGCACTAGAAAGTTTAGCACAACACAAGTGTCATGAAAGTATACTTTATTTGGTCTTTGATTTAACATCATTGAAACCCACTTTACTAATAGCAATGACAATATGGCTTATTTTATTCAGAAGCAAATGATGGTCGTAACCATGAATGTCCATCAGAGAAATAATCTTCTGCAGATGTCGTGTATAAAACTCAGAAGCATCAGTAACATATTCTTGTCCGTAGGAACGAAATTGAAAGTCAACACCTTCCGCTGCTTCACCTTGTGGAAAATGAATGTAATTGAGATGTGCAATTAAGTGAGCCTTGATGAGACTGTCTTTGAAATAAGATATCAACTCCGTAAATATCTCTCGTGTGTAGTCCAAACATGCTTCCAATTCTGTCTCCTCCCTTCGAAACTCAAGGATGTAATCTTGAATTAAGCCTCCGAAAATCTCTTGATGAAAACGAATCGTGCAATCATCATGTTTCAATGTATTGACTTCGGGCGCCATCGTCGAGTCTATTGCCAAACATCATTTTTGCCTAAGATGATTTCAATAACGCATTACAAATGTGTGTGCGCACATCGGGAACTCTAGCTCATCTGTGATTGTACGAGAGGTCTCATCCATTCACCGCTTAAGAAAATCTTATAAAAGGCAGTGCACCAGCTCTTCTCTTCACATTTATCTTTCACAAGGTGAGTGCCGGTGAGCTCCTTCTATCAGGTTGTTTTGACTTGCTATCAAGAGATTCACTTCTGCTCATAAAACATATCATCGCTGTAATACCTCATTTGCTCAAGCGTTCCTTCGGGACGGCGGGTACTGCCGTAGAGGGATTGCGTTGCACGGGTTGTTCGTCGTTTGTTAGACCGAAACTTCTGAGCCGTTGCTCATGCTGGGCGTTCGACTTCATACTCAACGTGACGCTTTCTCTCGCCAGGTCAGAGTACTTCAGCCATTCGACAAAGGTTAGTCTTTATGATATCGAGTAGAGTGAAATGTAATTCATTAGATGTCACTTCAATGATTGTTCTCATGATAAACGATGACTAGGCAAATGAAACGATTCTCATCTTTCCCTTTCAGTGATTGAAATCTACTAACGTACTATCGTGTAATCTGTAATCGATCAAAACTAGAATCCAAGAAAATTGAGAAATACCGCATTGCTGCTGAGATGGAGAAGGCTACCATCGAGCAATGTAAGTATTTGTATCAAGGTTGACTTACTCTATTACAAACATCATTAGGGCAGACATCCTAGTTAAAATCAAGACTCCCTCCCTTATTTTGTTCATGTTTAAACCGAATCCAAATTTTACCTCTGCTTATCTTTGCTGTCATTCTTTTTCAGTGCATGAATGTATTCGTAATGGGGAACCTGTCCCCCAAGGAGCAATCGGGGAGGCCTATGAGCGGCTTGGCAAGTGTAAGTATCCTCACCTATGAGAACTGACAGTTGGAATGTCATGTTTTAACACCTCTGTATCCGCACAGCTTACTCTCTATCATTATTGTCTCCCCAACCTCTTATCTAATCTCTCTTTCCTCTCTACAGACTTGGCCAAGATGAAGAAGTTGGAAGAAGCTTCGAGGTGGAGATTCGATGCTGAATTTCCGGCCCTACCTTCCCACCAGTCCACCTCCGCTCAAAGTGCGACTCCTTTCTCGGGCATTGTCATCGCCCCACCTCCACCGCCTGCTCCGCTCCCTGCACCAGTCCCTGCTCCTCGTCACCACGTCCCTCAAACACCGAAGCCCAGGATCCTTCCACCCTCGGCTCGCGTCCCACTCCTGCCTCCTCCGCGTCCTTCGGTGTTGCCGGAAATCAATTCATTAGATGGTAAGTAACCGTGATTGGGAAATAGGGGATAAGACTTCAAATTTGAAATTATGATCATGTTAGTCTCGTTTCTCTTTTTCTCAACAGATCTGGCGTCTACCTCCTGGATGGCGACGTTCCTTCCCGCCCCATCGTCATCCCAGCATCGCCACCACCACCTGCAGCAGCCGAACTCCTTCTCTTCTCCGTTTAGTCGGTGGAGAGATTGCTGTAGGAACAGGAGTTGGAGATAGTGGGAGAGGAGATCGCAATCGAGGAGGAAGGTGTCAGGGAGAGAGAAGGACCTATGGCTGGACAGCTCAGCTGTATAGACTGTGGGCAGGTGTTCGCGAAGCCATTCTGCCTTCGGCGACACCGGCATTCTCGCTGCCCAAAAGTGAAAGGAGATCTGGAGAAGGCGCGCCGACCGATCCCTCAACGACCCAAGTGTGAAAGTTGTGGACGGACGTTCTACAACAACACCAACTTGCGAGTCCACATCGAAGGCGGTTCCTGTGGCAGTGTGAGGCAACCACCGACAACAACAGGTAGGAAGCATCCTTCATCGCACGTCGGCTTTTCCTGTTCTTCGTGTCGGAAGACCTTTCCTACAGAGTTTGTTCTTTCTTCTCACACACTCTGTCACACACATTCCACTGAGCCTTACATTGACAACAACGTCACTCTAAGGCTGAGCAAGTTTTCCCTTGAGAGGCTCGTTCGCGACTATGAGTTAGAAAGCTCTGAACCTGTACAAGATATTCATCCTTTCTTGACGAATAATATAGGTTTGATTCATCAAATGCTGGCGAGCTTAGATAGAATTTTGCTCAAAGGCGTGTTCTATCTCACTCCTCGTTTCAATAAGGTAGACAGTAGCACGGGAGAAGTAGAGTCCACTGTGACCATTAGGATAGCCTCCTGTGTTGCTGATCTCATAGGTGATGTAAACGAGTGGATAGAAAGACATGCGACCTATCTCGTCAGCATCTTAAATAAATTTAATGAAAGAGACAGCGGTCTGGATAGAAATAGGTCGCATGTCTTTCTACAAACGTTTCAATTCTACAAACGTTTCTATCAAAAATTATTGTTTAATAGGTGAGTTCCGACTATTCCCTTTTTACCCTTCGATAAAGCTGCAATCAATCTGTGCATTAGAATTATTTTCAGCGGAAATAAAAGCATAATGAAAAGTTGTTATGATCATATTTTACTTAACCTAGATAATAGATAACACTCATTCACCTAGTGCTGGAGAGTTGAAAAACTTTTATAACAACTGAAGTTATCATATTTACATTTGTATGGCTGAATCAAAACAATTTGGAAATAAGGGAACAAAAATGTAAAACCAGAGTCCAAACAAGATTAATTGAACATTTCAGAGCCCTATGGGTTAATGATGCTAAGGAAAGTGGAACTGCGATTGACTATCTAGAACTATGTCAATTCAATTGCATCCTAAAAACCTACCGTAGACGGGGGAACTTTTAACATGCGGGGCAACTTTTAACAACGCGCATTTTTCTCAAATTACTAGGTTGCCATGTGATTCCTGTAGTCAATAGGATATCTAGGTTTTACATTATCAGCGCAGCACACCGAAATAAGTCATAGCGATACAAAGCTTCTTCTGTCTAGCTATGTGACGACAGCATAATCGATAATCGCAACACTTCTGTATGATATTCATTCGAAGTCATCATGCCTCGAACGTACGTGAAAGGCAACGGCAAACGCGCATATGGAAGTTGCGACCAACAAGCAATTCTAGAAGCTGCCGAAGACGTCACAAATGGGATGTCCCTGCGAGCAACAGTTACGAAGCATTGTTATTGTCATGTAAAGCTTCATAACTTCATCAAGGGAAAGCACAGACAAAAACCAGGAAGGCCGCCAGTCTTGTCTGAATTTGAGGAGGCGGAATTGGCTACGACGATAACACAAGAGTTGGATTGGGAATTTGGCATGAATGAACTCGAAGTTCGCCTCCTTAAGAAAGGTTATCTGGATAGAAAAGGTCATATAGAACCTAAATTCCACAAAAACATGCCCGGGCGTCATTGGGTTTCAAACTTCATGAAGCGGAATAATCTCGTCATTCGAAATGCAAGCAACATCAAGCGTGCTCGTGCAAGTTTTTCTCAAGAGACTGTGAAAGACTTTTTTAGCCGTCTTCCTCCAGAGGACTGTTTGAACCAGGAAACTTCTATAATTACGACGAAACGAACCTGTCCGACGATCCGGGAACCAAGAAGGTCATCACTCGTCGTGGAACACGTCGTGTTGGGGTTGTGAATGAACATTCGATGGTCTCCATTAGTCTGATGTTTTGCTGCAACGCAGCTGGAGAAATCGTGCCACCGTATGTGGTCTATAAAGCGCAGAATGTTTATACCGGTTGGACTGAAGGAGGACCTCTGGGTGCAAAGTACGGTTGTACGAAATCTGGTTGGTTTGAATCTCAGCAATTCGAGAAGTGGTTTAAAGAGTGCTTTCTGCCTTTTGCATCGAAGCGCTCGAGAAAGAAGCTGTTGATTGGAGATCAGTTAGCAACTCATTTTTCTCCAAACGTAATAAAACTTGCTCACGACAACGACATATATTTTACTGTTTTGCCATCCAACTCGACAAATCTTTTACAACCCAGACGTCGCCTATTTTCGTTCTCTCAAAGTTCACTGGCGTGAAATTCTAGGCAACTGGCGCGCTGAAAGTCGATCTAAAGGCTCCATTTCAAAAGAAGTTTTCCCAGTCATGCTGACTCAAGTCTTGGAAAAGTCGAAGCGCACAGGTGGCCCCCTGAGAATATTAAATCCGGATTCCGTGGAACAGGCCTTTAACCAAGGAATGTTGGGGAACCCTTGAAGCATCTTCCAGGAACAAGTGCTGCTGCCCAGTGTTGTGAGGATGTACAGCGAGATTAGGATTCAACACTCATCCAAATGTTGTCGGAGAGGAGAGGCCTTAGTGAAAAGAAGAAGCCCAGGGGCTCCAAGATCATTCCCGGCAAGCAATTGCTGCCTGTGAGTTCAACTTCCTTGAGAGTATCTGGAAATCCTGGACCAGGCTCATCAAGCTCTACCTTTGCGATTAGTGCAAGTGCAATGTCAGATGAAAATTCAGATGACAAATGCTTTGTTTGTGAAGCTCTTTACTTAAATTATAGAGGGCCAGATTGGCTGCAATGCACCTTCAGAGAAGAATGGTTGTGTGGCTATTGTAATGGCGAGTCCACTGATCCTTACTTCACTTGCGATGACTGTAGCTCGTAATCTGCTATTAATAGGCCTACTTGTACTTTTTATGGTCTTCTTTTACATTTAAGCTCGAGTTCTGTGTGTGTTTGTCTATTTTTGTCAAAAAGAAAGAGCAGCATTTTTGCAAACGAGTGAATGTTCTTGCATTGATTTAGAAAATCTGCTGATCAGTAGTCGGTTTGTGACTCTTTTTTTAGATTTTAGTGTCTGTTAAAAGTTACCCCATATTGACCGCATGGCAAGTACATGGCACTATTTCCATCGCATCTTGTTTTAGATAGATTTCATGAAACTCTCTTCTTTTGTACTAGTTGACAACGCAAAAGGTGCAGCTTACAGGGAGGTTTGAGTCATTTAAGCGAAAATCGTCGATTCATACACTGTAAATCGCTGGATACGAAAATTACATACAAACAGTGGCGTCTTCGTGCCTGCGAGGCCTTCGCCGCATACCCAAAAATAATTATTTATATCCATAAAATAAAGGTTCAAATAGTTTTAATTCTTTGTTTTTGAGAGCATCTTTACGTTTACACCTTTACACACACTTTACACTTTTAAGTCACTACTCTCAAATACGTTCCGAGCGCCAGTGCTCAGTTGTTAACTGCAGGGATCTTCAAGCAATCACACAATGCGCTGGGGATGTGTTCACAGCAAATCACAGATATTTGTGTGTTTGTGTGATATGTGGAGCGTGTGCGCTTAGCTCGATCGTCTTCTCCGGATAGAAACGAAGAAGCAAATATATTGCAGCAATGCAAGAAAAGATCTATTTATAAATTCTTGGATTCAGTTAGTTAGAGGCGCAAATTTTCCCTATTGGTGGCTTCGCCAAATTTTGGAGAAGATGATGACGCGTTGAATCGTCGAGTACCAATTCACCAATGGCTGAATGTAGGATCGGAAGGTTAGAAGCAGCTGAAAGGAGATAGCGATGAAGTTTCCATAATTTGATGTGTGATTCAGTCAGAGATAATGAATGATTTAAGGCATATTTGTGATATTATGTTTATGTCGTCGATTTCAACAGTGGTTATTTTCTACACCGGACAGTCGTCCAAGGGATTATGCAGAAAACTCCAGGCACCGTGCACGAAGTTTATGGTATTGAAATAAAAACTAAACCACTCTCAAAGGATAAAATATCAGGAGGAGTACAAAAAACATTTTAGCAGCCCTAAATTTGAAAATGTAAGTGATTGAGAGGCTATGATAAACAGAACGGAGTCTTGCGTTGGCGAGAGCTTCCTCGAGAGTGAATTTTCTCTATAGTCATCTCACCAAGGCGATCCAGCGTCATGTGAAAAATCAACATCACATTTTCATTGTCATTTTATGTTCAAGATCTTGGGAAAACAGGAGACACGTTGACCAACAGTCAGCTTAGGATTACATGCCTATGAGGCTGTTCAGAAAAAGAGGCTGTCACATAGGACTCATAGTGAATCACAATTCGCATGTAGAATAGTCTACATTGGGTAGTCTAAGGACTTCAGTGTACCTTTCATTTAAATATCGGTATATATTTCTCACATTTCATTTCATTCTGTAGTCATGGATTTCTGCATGATTTGAATGTTCATGTACTTGTACATGTGTTTGAAAATTCACTGAAATCAATATAGTCTCAAATTGATTATTTTATGCAGTTTATGCTGTCTGCTGCAGAAATATAGGAATCCACTATGGAGCGAAGGCCTATGGTCTGGGAGCACGCGACGCCACTGCATACAAACATATACCAAAAACACATACAATTTGAAACTAACATCTGATACGAGATTCTCGTATGTTTGCAGAGATCTGGTATGTTTTTCATACGAAATCTCACTTACTTTCGTATGTGATTGGTATGTAGCGATACGAACTATTCCATCTGTGATTGGCTGTTTTACAATGAAATACGAATTGTTGGTATGTTTTATATACGAGACCCGATGCAAATTCGTCCTCATTCGTATGTGTTTCGTATGAATAGCTTTAAGTCACATGGCAGAAAATACGTTATGTTACATACTACTTACAAATAACTTTTTTTAGTGATACCAGTCGTGAATATTTCTTTTTGAAAGTGTGGTATGTAACTAGACTAGAATTATTGTGAAATTAAAGCCGCATGTCATCTTTGCCAATTGACTTATGGCATTTACAGGACTCATAATAAGCTCATTTCCTTGAACTAAGTTGATAAACATAATTTCAATAAAACGATAACATTCGAACAACCATATTGACTTATATATTATCGCAAACATAACTATTTTTGCGTTCATGAATTATAATGTGTTTTTATTTCGGATTGATAATATGCTTAGGTCCAAAATTGCACAATGCATAATTGTTGATGGTTAAATACTTATTGATTACTCATGAGATGCCTTAGACCTACAATTATTAAAATCGAATTCAGTATTGTAAGTTTGACTATTAAATGTCATTATCTTACTACTTACAAAACAGTAGTAACATCAGTGTGATCTTTATTGACAAAAGGCCCTAAATCAACATATATTAGAAATCATTGATGCTTTCCTTTAACATTGTGCTGGTATGGCTTTAGTATGTAAAGCATGGCACATTTGAAATAACATACGAAAAGCGTATAAAATATATACCAAGAGAATGCAGAAATATTTTTGGTATGCATCCTTCGTATGTGATTGGTATTGAGCGATTTACAGTGTAAAGATAAAAATATGTTAAAAGTTCCCTCGTTCTACGGTATTTAGACCTCAATACAAGGTTGAAAAAAAATAATAACACCATTATTGAAATTATGATGCGGAAACCATGATTTGGCAGTAAGAAGTGGTAGCTATAGAAACCGATTAAGTTATTAGAAAAGGCTATGTAATTTATGTGATGATAGAACAATAGAAATCGTAATTCATTTCATTTGTGAATGCTCAGTATGTAATAGACAATGCATATATAGATTTGAGGTCATTATTTGCTATAATTACCGAGAGCCGACGGCTCGAGGTTATTATGACAAATAATGACCGAAGAAATCTATGCATTGTCTATTATAGTGCATGACCTTTTCCATAGAAGTGTGCACCACGTCAATAATTTCCAAACCTGGAAAATAATTACCTGCTCCGTGGAACTTATTAACCTAGTTGGGGTGCTAAGTCGACAATAAGGACTGAACCGTGCAAATAGAGGGCAGAGGTCCAGATTTTTGCTCAAATACAGATTAAGGTATGAATATTTTATCTTGATATGTATCTCTTTGGACACCTTTATATTCAACGCATAGTCATCAGCCAAAAATGCTTGTTTTACATGGAGAATCCCTATCTAAGATATTAATTGTTTTAGTCCGCCGCAATTCACTGCTGCTACATTTGCAAGTGTCACTATGATAACAATAATCAGCGAAGTTTAATTTTAGTCAGCTGCAAAATGTTTATCTGAAATGACACGTGCTCTAATATAATAAACAAGTTGAATGGTGAAATTGTACTTCAGACTTAACGAAATTGATGATATAGATGTAGTTTGGAGAACTTAATGTGTTTTACGAACGACATCAGCTGGTGTAATGCAAGCATGCACCCACAGCATCATAATCGATTTTGAAGAACTTGCGGTTATTTATGACATCGTGGAGATCGTCTCGGCATTTTTTAGTAAATATAGCATTTCGTTAAATAATGTATCGACAACAATTGAAAGTAGGTCGTTCATTCAACTATTTCTACAAAGAGAAATGCATGTAGTGGCGGCTAAAATACATCGAAAGTCAAAATGAAAACTAATATAGTACACAAAATCCAAAAAACTCATAAAAGAGGGTATTTTTGCGTTAAATAATTTATGTACGACTCGCAAGTGGAGCGAGCGTACAAAATATGTCACATTTGGAGAGAGGTCGATTTTTCCGGCTGACGTTTAGCAGAAAATTAATAGGTGATGGCTATTACACTGGCTGAGCTGGAACAATTTTAATCTGGCGACTGTTACACAGAATTAGCCAGCACGACTGATTACCTAATAGATAAGTAGGACATGGAGAGTATCTACATTAAATAAAGCACTAAATTAAACTTTGTTACATTAAGAGTTTCCGAATCACCGTAGGCAAATAAGTTTGCCTCGCTTAAGAAATCACTAAGTATCTCAGAAAACATCGAAGATGAAGATAAACCAGGCAAGGCTAAGCAAGACAAGCAACGAGTCAAGACACATTCTGATGTAATTTTTTGTCTTATTGAATGATCTGCAGCTATGCTTGTAGCTAATAAACATGAGGCGTGTTGATAGATGTGGAAGACTTTTGTACAGGCTTTAATAGCGGGTGTAATAGCCACTGCATAATAAAAAAGTTCACTGAATAAATCAGTCAATACCCAAAGCATTCAAATTATAGACAATTTCGTTTAAAATGTTGGTGCATCCCTTCTTAGTGTCATTCTCTAGATCGCATCAAACAGGAGCATCCAACGGACAAATCTGTCCTGAGAAACATTTTATGCAATAAATACATGTTTTCACCAATTTTACAAAAAAGATTATCACCATCATTACTTTACAGCACACCGACAGTCAAATTTGCCAATACTCATTTGTGTGGAGAAATATAAGACGTCAACTTCTCTTAGTAGACTGAATGTTTCAATAAAGTAAGGTAAGTCAAACATAAGGTCTAAGTTTCGACAGTCTCTGTCAGCTTCAGGGTGCAGTAATTTTTTACTGTGACTTGAAGTTGACAGAGACTGCGAGAAATGTTTGCTTTGTATATGCATGCATATTTTGCCTACCGTACTTTATGAAAACGTTCGTCCTACTAAAGGGAGTTCACTTTTAATAATTTTTCCCCACAGATGACCATGAACCTCCTGTGTCAAGCAAAACGTTGTCAATACTGCTTCAATCACCACCAACCTAGCTCACTTCAAGCATTCCAAGCAAGCCTTCACCAATATGACAGGAATATCTTTAACAAAATAACTGGTCTGTGTATAGTGACAGACAGAAATACCTCAATCACAATCAAACTTGTCCCACATCTTCTCAGTGTCATTCAGTAGAGCGATTCAAAATACAGCGGAAAACGGGAACTCTGGGCGGAAAAGCGGTTCTACGAGTAAAAGTACTTGGTCGGATGAATGCATTTCCGGCTACAGTTTCAGTTGTGGATCTGTATCTGAAAAGGCAGCGCATCGACACCAAAGGCCCTCTCAATGCTGCCTCAATTCAAACCAAACGTGCCCCACATATTCTCAGTGTCATTCACTAGATCACTTTAAAAAACAGTAGTCAACGGGCGTTTCTGGGCCAAGAAATAATTCTCAAAGTATAAGTACTCCTCGGATAGATGCACCTCCGGGTGCAGTTTCAGTTGTGGATCTGTATCTGAAAATGGCAGTGCAACGACACCGAAAACCTTGTCAATGCTGCCTCAATTCGAACCAAACTGGCATCAGCCAGGCATGGGAAGCACCTCGGGAAATCAACGCACGCCTTCACCAATTCTGCAAAAATTGTATTTTTCCCACAATTCTTTACACTGTCAGTCAAAACGTTGATAGTATTGTCTCAACCACAACCAACTCATTATCATTCTGCAGAGCACATCAAAAGACAACAGCGCAACTCAGGCCTGACATGCACTGCATGCCATCATCGCACGTTTTCGCCAAGTTTACAAAACTATAATTTTCAAGAACAACTTTACATCTACAGCGAATACTTTGCGAATTTGCCTCAATTGAAACAAAACTTACCCCATACATTCACAATTTTATCTCCAGACAAAACACAAGCGTTAACCGGCAAATATGGCCGGAGAAAATTTCACGCAATCATCACACATTTTCACCATTTTTACAAAAAATTGTTTTCGATCATGTCTTCACGCTGTCAGCCAAAAACATTGTTAGTAGGCCTACTGCCTCAATCAATACCGGAGTTGCCCAAAACCTCAGTATCATTCTCCGTAGCGTTTCAAAACACAAAAGCAAAGGATAACTCTAGCTTGAGAACCACTTCTCCGAGATAAAGTACTTCGTCAAGTACAATGTAGATCTATGCTCACAGCATCATTTCAATTGTGGATCTGCATCTGAAAATGGCAGTCACAGCGTTGGCCAAAACTTTGACGATCCTGCCTCAATCACAACTAAGCTTACCCACACAACTCCCTGACTAATAGGCGACATGTAGCACTTGAATTCTGAGATTTCGAATTGAAATGAGCAATGAAAAAGATGATCAAGCGGTTTGGATCAGGTGAGTAGGGTAAAATGGTGTAATACCGTACACTTGGGTAATACCGAACACTCAATATCTAACAAAGTATGCTATCCAGCCCATTTCTGTACGACGCAATTTGATTGGACAATCAAAATAGAATCATGTTTCTCCATTTCCCGACAACACCAACTGCGTTAGTTGTCAAACTCACATGCGCTTCATTTTGTCTACGGGCGATATATGAGGAGGTCAACTACGGTGAGTGTTGATGCATTGGTTTATTAGTCTAAGTGCGTCGAATTACCGTTCTGCGGTCCATGGCATCATGTACCTACAATATAGAACTTTCCCATAAAAGTATGTTGGACAGTTTCGTGCAAAAATAACTTTAAAGTAAAGTAGCCAGTTGGGGCAATGGCGTACGTATTATGGGGTAATATCGTATGCATTTCGGTAATATCGAACAGTTGCGAGTTGAATGTACGGCATTACCCCGGGGTATCGTTTGAATACTATAGCCTATATCTGCTATTCCTGTTCATGCATTGATAATTTTGCCCATATTATTATTACCAGTCCTGTTGTAAAAAATAATGTGTACATCCTACTCCTACATTCTAAATATTAGGTTTAAGCTTCAAAATCTAAATAGTATAATTATGTACAGTTTTATGAAGTATACATGCATTTAGCGCATACATATGTTATTTAAGGTTCCGCATTTCAAGCTTTAGGCCCATTATCTTTGTTTAGGCCTACATGCCTGTTGACATGCCTGGCTCTGTTTCAATTTCTAAGTCAGTTCTCCTTTATCTACGGTAATTTTAGATTGCTACCTATGCCTCGAAAATATATCAGAAAGACAAACAGGGGGGAGTGGAGTCCCGAGGACCTTAATCACGCAATGCAGGCAGTCATTGATGGAACCTTGAGTAAAAGAAAGGCGAGTCAAGTCTACGGAATACCTCTTACCACACTGTGTGATCGAATAAGACAAGGAATCAAGACAAAAGCAAGACTTGGAAGAAAATGTGTATTGGACCCGGAGATGGAACAAGGATTGGTCAAGAGAATCAAGCAGCTCGGTCATCTATTTTATGGAGTTACCGCACAACAAGC
This sequence comes from Prostheceraeus crozeri, assembly GCA_907163375.1. NCBI lineage: Eukaryota > Metazoa > Platyhelminthes > Polycladida > Euryleptidae > Prostheceraeus > Prostheceraeus crozeri. The sequence continues at coordinate 17,703 of CAJQUW010011260.1, read as the reverse complement.
AAAGTAAGTGAAATCGATAATCTCTTCGCCTACTTAAAAGAATCCAACCTCACAAAAATCAGAGACAAAAATGTAATAAGTTTTATGTTAAGCCTACCCAGGTCCCATTAGGCGTTCAGGCTTAGGGATGAATATTTCACTTATGTAATTGGGTTACTGTAATTGGCGTACTTGCACATTTTCTAAAAAATCATCTTGTTATTATTGTGTTGAGGTATAAAGAGCCTCAATTCTGTGATCGTGTTGCTGTAGAAAATTTGATCTCGTGTTAAGGACAATTGTCCAAGATATGTATCTATTAGCAGGCACGAGACAATCCAACACATCATTTGAAAAAGGCATAAAATTGGTTAGGAGTTTAAGGAAAACACATTTAGGGGTTTTCTTTCTTTGCAGATCAGCTGCCTACGATTTCGCAACGGAAAATGGACTGAATCACAAGTTCAATAAAGAAAAGAGAATGGCTGGATATGACTGGTTTGTAGGCTTCCTTCGTAGGCACCCTGACATCTCTTTACGCACGCCACAGGCAAAAAGTTTATCCTACAACGTGGAGGAGCCTGGCGCCATCTCATCCAATCGCGCGGTCTCCGCCGGCTCTACCGTGGAGGAGCCTGGCGCCATCTCATAAAATCGCGAGGTCTCCTCCAGTAAAGAATTTGCTAAATTCTTTACTGTTCAGAAAACTGTAGGTAAGCCAAGTCAGCAAAATAGAAATAGAAAACGTTTTAAGTCTATGATTCTGGATTCGACTGAGCAATCCAAGAAGAGCAAATCTGCAAACATTTCCGATCAGTCAAGTCAGGAAATTGATCATGTCAACCAGGATGAACCTCAGACGTCAAGAACACTGAACACGCGATGTTGTGTCTGTGGAAGTAACTGGAGAAATACCAGTTTAGACTGGTTTCAATGTGTTCGTTGCAGCAACTGGGCATGTGAAGATTGCTTCGGTACAAGCTCTTGTGTGTCTTGCATGTAGACATTTTACTCTTTTACGCACGTAGTTAATGATAGTTTTTATACCTGCTAGTAGTTTTTATACGCAAAACTTTTTTAGTCGCATTTCATTCAAATACACACAGTAGACACTATTTGTCTAATTTTGCTAAGCATTCTTAGATAAGTTTTAGTAATAAAATACAACTCTTATATAACAAATCGTTTTCATTTTATCGTAGTTTGGGAAGTTGTACGTTATACTGTACATCTCTATGGGACACAACAAACTAGCAGTATTGTTAGCAACAATACCTTTATTTGAAGTAGACCTAATAATCGTCTGTCTCTTAGATGTTCTCGTGATGGCTATAATTTTGCATTTTTGTAGCAGTATATGAAAGAGGAAATGAAAATCGTTTCTATTTAATACATGTACGAGTTGATTAAATGCATAACAAGAATAATAATAGGCATATCTCTACTGGAAAACATGTAGGCCTAAGTTTATGTTAATGAGATAGGAAATAAAGGAAGATAGGCCTAGATAAATCTACGTGCGGTATTAGCCTCAACAAGTGACAATGTACGGTATTACCCCAACTACGGGGGTAATACCGGTGTTTTTGATAAAAAAGAAACGACATCCTAAGAAGAATTAATGGCTTTCTTGCAAGTTTAAATAGTTGGATCCTTTACTTTAGGTTCATAACTCGTCATAGACGCTTTGTATGATCAACTGGAGATATTTTTGCGAATGATAACTTTTCTCGCGCTTAGGGATAGGCTATAAAAGATTTTTCTTTTATAAATTAAGATTTACAAGACGTGAAAATATAAGGATCATTACAAATTCTTACACTAAATGAATAATTCGTTACGCAATAGATTTCCCCGCCAAAATGACACTAAAACAATTTTTTATTTAATATTTCATGGTGTACGGTATTACCACAGCCACTGTGGGTAATGCCGTTTTCGGTGATTTTTGAAAAAAGATACACAGTGAAAATAATATGCATTCCAGAAGAAAATAAACAATCAATTCCACAAGCCCAGGTTCATATCATTTTAGGAATATCTTTGTTTGGATACAGAAATTCATTTTATAGACGAAATCTCTTTCGGCGCTTAGGGGTACGGCATTACACCATTTTACCCTATCCACAGATTCGTGTGAATATACATGTGCATTGATATGTAGTGACAACTCTCAGAGAAGTCTTCTTTTGTAGAGATATCCGCAGTTTAAATATTTGAGTGAATACAGATGAAATTGTGTGGGATGACCGTCATGAGCAGAGCTATCGATTCGGATTTTCTAGATATGATGGATTGATGTATGCTTCTTGCATTTCCCATAACTTTTCTATGTTTGATCACACTAATCAATGCCCGAGGCCTAGATTCACAAGCACGAGTAAGCCCGCCGCGGTCTAGATTCATGCGACCGAGCACGTACAAGTACACCCGCTCGAGGTCAGAATTCACACGACTGAGCGCATCTGATGTCTAAATTCATACGCCGGAGCACACTGAAGGTATACATTTGTGCGCTGAACGCGCCCGATGTCTGAAATCAGGTGTCCAAGGCAAGAATATAGACAACCGGAGTACAGTGCGTGAGTGCATGAATTCAGACTACAGGTGTTTTCGAGCGTCCAATTTTCGTCATCGGTCGCGCTCCGGTATATGAATGTAGACAACGGACGTGCTCCTAAGAATGATCATGAGAAGTTGTGGACCTACTTTGGTTGCAAGTGAAGCAGGATCATTTATGTTTTGCCGACGTTGTGAAGTTGTGTTGCAAAGTAAATGTCGTACAATTCGCATATTGCTGGAAACATTCAAGGATTTCATGAGTTGTTTCATAGGTCATTGCTGTCCGTTGCTTGTTGCGTTGTAGCACCCTATGGAGTATTATCATGAAAAGGTGTGGACAGATTTTGGTTGCAATTGAAGCGGAGTCACCAATGTTTTTCTTGACAATGTGAAGTCATGTTGCGAAGAAACTTATCAGAAATATCTCATTTCTGATTTCACTGTCATTCTGCAAATATGTCATTTTATGTACTCCATCGTATGCTTTTCATCACAGAACCTGTCATACTTATGTTATAACTTGATCTAGGCGTTTTCATTCATTGGAAATACAGTATAAAGTTCTGATGTTCTGATATCACAGCTGTGCGCGAAAGTCATTTCGCTGGAATACGTGTGCAAATACTGATATTCGAGCGAAATTCAAAGCCTCAATTTTATCGCACTTTCATTGGTGAACCATGACACTTGGTTATAGCATGCTTTGCGCATTCACATGCATGCTACAAAGCAAGAAATTCATTTGTCTGAAAGTTTATTTCTACTCTGAATTCTATGTAGTTAATTTATTGGCCTAACCGCAGGCAACAGCCCGCAAGAAGCCTACACGTATGTAGCCATACGCGTGAGTAGCCTATTCGCGCCGGTGTAGATGTACACGGATAAAATGAAAATCTCGTACAAAATTTTTTACTCTTTTTCTAAGGCGATTTTTCATATGTTCTAGCAATAGTTTGACGTTTCTCTTTGGTACAATTGTAGCACATGACCGAAACTTTCTCTCAGTCACTCGAATTTTCAAGAATGTCTGCTCCCCTGCCTGGTGGGTCCTAATTAATAAAAACGAGTTGTCTTTTCTAAGCTGGCTCCTCACTAGACATCTTACAGCATCAAAACATGAAAACATTGCTATATTTCTATATGTTATATATTGCCAAAATGCATCAAAAATACATAGATGACGATCTGCTTCATCTGATGGTGTAGAAACGGTAAAGAGAGATGAAGAAATGAGGTCAGCAGAGTTACTAGAAAATCAGTTGCTTTTTGGATTTTCAAGTCTGCAAAATTCGAAATCGCTAATATGACATTTTCTCATTTCCAACGCCATGTATCAACTTTGCAGATCTAAAACGATCGATCGATATCATTGCATTTTCATGTAAACATGAAAGCTACAGACAATGTATACAATTACAGTCCTGGCCATAAGAAACCGATCACTATGGTTTTCGTATGTATTATTAACCTTAATGTAAATGTACTTCAAATTATTGATTGCAATCAATTAAAATTAAAAACAATTGTGTAGGAATATAAATCTAATCTCTATAATCAAAGAAATCATGAAAAGCACTAATATTTGGTGTGTTGTTCATTAGCTTTCAGCACTGCTGCTATGCGTCTGGGCATAAAGTGTACCAATGACTGGCAGTAGGCTGGTGTAATCTTAGTACGCCATACTTCTGTGATTGCTTTCTCCAGTTCTGCAAGTGATGTTGGTTGTTTCTTCTGCACCTCTTGTTTCAATAAAACCCAACAATTCTCGATAGGGTTTAAATCGGGCGACTACCCAGGCCATGGCGATAACACATTGACGCTCACAGAACCAATCTTCGCCTGAGTGGCCCACATTTGTGTATTGTCAGTGTATTGGCTGCAGTAGATAGCTATATTTCATTGATCCGTCTTCCATTACGGAGCTGCACGCATGTACAATAGTACGCTGCTATTATTGACTCCGTATCACAGCCAATCAGTGCCATAGGCATTGTTCATAGTCCATAAACTTCTTGTGAGTGAGCCATTTAGCGTCTTTTTCTTCAGTATGCCTCGAACGACGGTTGCACAGAGAGCAAATATCAAATTACTTTATGAAGATAACCATAGTGAAAGACAAATTGCGGCAAGATTGGGGTTAGCCAAGACTACTGTGCATGACATTATTCGAAAGATCAAGCAAACAGGAAGTTACGAAGATCGTACAAGAAGTGGGCGACCAAAAGTTTGCAGTTCACAAACTGATCGCATGATTCACAGGATGGCTGTACGCCAACCCACTGCAACTAGTGAACAGATACTTGCAGAACTTCCCGGAGTTGTTACCATTAGTAGTCGAACGGTGCGGCGTCGTCTTTTGGAGAAGTATCATCTTTGATGCCATCGACCAGCTGCGAAACCACGTCTCTCAAGTAAAAACGTGCGTGACCGTATCACTTTCTGCAGGAAACATAAAGAATGGACAGTCCAACAATGGAATAAAGTTCTTTTTTCGGACGAAACACAGGTCAAGTCATTTGGTTCTAATCCACAATTAGTACCAATTATAGTGCGAAGACCAAAGTATCAGCGGTTCAATCCACGCTACACAAAAGCAACAACAAAGTCATGCCCAACTCTCATGATTTGGGGATCAATTAGTGCTTCTGGCCGTGGCGGAGTGGTTATTGATCCACGAGGAAGGACTGTCAACTCAGCATTTTATCGTACAATCCTTGAGGATAAGCTTGAGACCGTTCCGTGGATTCGAGGAACCGATATCTTCCAGCATGACGGTGCGCCCTGCCATCAGGCGAAGATTGTGAAAGACTGGTTCCGGGAGCATAACATCAATGTGTTATCTCCATGGCCTGGGTAGTCGCCCGATTTAAACCCTATCGAGAATTATTGGGTTTTATTGAAACAAGTGGTGCAGAAGAAACAACCAACATCACTTGCAGAACTGGAGAAAGCAATCACAGAAGTATGGCGTACTAAGATTACACCAGCCTACTGCCAGTCATTGGTACACTTTATGCCCAGACGCATAGCAGCAGTGCTGAAAGCTAATGAACAACACACCAAATATTAGTACTTTTCATGATTTCTTTGATTATAGAGATTAGATTTATATTCCTACACAATTGTTATTAATTTTAATTGATTTGCAATCAATAATTTGAAGTACATTTACATTAAGGTTAATGATACATACAAAAACCATAGTGGTCGGTTTCTTATGGCCAGGACTGTAGTCCGGGAGCTACTGACAATTCCTAAATTCGCGCAAAAAAGGCTTAATAGCGTGGATTCGTAGATCTTAAAACGCTGAATACTAAATCAAATTCCTAAGTATCACATTCAGTCGCTTTCAGTTATAGGTAGGGTTGAAGGATTCCCATTGGAATCCAATGGTAAAATTCAAGAAATATCTTTGGAATGTGAAGGAAGCACTTGGCAATTTTCGTACATTTTCTTTTGCAGAAAAGAAGTTATTTATCAGAATGCAATAAAATTTCAAACATGATTGAGTTTAGAACATCAACTTCGATATAAAAGTTAAAGTGAGTCACATGATTCAGTATTTGATGTCTGTGACCCTCCACAAAATGAATAAAATCGCCAAAATTACGTCAAAACACGAAATTTACCCAATTTGTAGAAGCCATGCAGTCGCCCTGAAATAACTCGTCAGAGCTCTGCATAAAAAAGGCCCGAAGTCGTCCTAAAATCGACCTGAAATTGGACATGCGCCGAACTGAAGACAACTTGTCAGATACTTAAACCAGCCGACGGACTGGTTGGCCTGAAGTTTGCTTTACCCGAAAAAGATAGCGGCAATGTTGCTTAGTAATGGTTGACATTGCCGTTACTGAGCTTGTTGGCTGATACGATTTGTACAATATTTACACAAAATCACCGCCGGATGCTTTTGTCCATCGCCGGATGCAATTTAGGCCCACATTTGGTCCGAGGAAACAACTTTAGAGCCCAGTGAAAAAAAAAGAAAGATCTTTGTGAGCTCATTGATTTTTCACTCAAAAAAGATTATGGATTTCATATGGCTTGTATAGTGATAGCAAAATATCTGAATGAAAGGTCTTAACATGAACTGACAATAATTTTTCTTGTGATAAGAAGTAAGAATGTGTTGTTTTAAATGTAATTAGTCAATGAATTCATTTTCAATTTTCAATTGCGAAATAGCGCTATTACCTGTTGTACTCGTCACATTCTTCACCTGTATGTTGTTTCGCTTTAGAGAATAGATAGACTGATGGAAAGCGTCGCGAAATCCTTTGCAGCTTCCATAGTATAATAGAAAATTCAGTGCGAAAATTGAATTATATGAGACAAAGCAAACATGCACCAAAATTAGATATGTGCCTTCATGATATCCAACCGCCATCATCCATAATTGAAAATAGTGACAAATGAATAGGGGAGAAAAACATAAACATTGAAATATACCAACTAAAAAAATCATTTTCACCGAATCCACAGCCTTTGTCTGCCGGTCATGTTGGCTGGTTCCTGTTTTCTTACCATTATATCTTGTCAAAGTATAAATTAAAGTAATAGTTGACAAAATCAATTGAATTGCAAAAAGTAGATATGACAAAGCTGAAGAATTTATAAATGATTTTAAGCTTGCCGAGACATAAATATCATCGTTGATCAGGCTGCAGACGCATCCATCAAATCGGAATATCGAGAAATAAAGCCTCCGAGGGACATCCATTGCAGTTATGACGATATAGGAAACAATGATAAATGCCTTCTGATTAATAAACCGCATTTTATGAGGCATGATAACAAGGGCAAATCTTTCAAAAACCACAGCAACAACTGAATGCCAACTGAAATCTTGAAGTCCGCCCGCAATTAGATAATGAATGTTGCACGTGTAAACGTTATTGCTAGCAAATGACTTCGCATATTGTAAGTTGTACCAAATAGCAAACATTCCCATTGGCATTCCAAACAGGTCACAAATTGCAGCGACAAAGAAAAAGAACCTTGTACTCCTCCGCAATCCTTTAAATCTCTTTAGAACGATAACCGTGCAGGTATTTGCCAAAGTTCCGAACACCATTATTGTCATTGCAATAGCAGCTGCTGTCAATCGTATTTTAATGTAGGGATTTTGATTCCATCTTGGAAAGTTGATTGCAAAGCGGGGTTTGATCAATCCATTCCAAATATTTGAGTAGTTTTCATGTTTACAATCAATAGTATTATTCATGCTTCGTTAAAGTCTGGATATGACGATTTGCGGAATCTGGTTCAGTCAGAATAATGTCATAGATAGTTTCTGTGCACGAATGAAATGTCATCAATTGTGACAACGTGCCATGATTGGAGAAACTCATATTGGGTACAATAATGTCTTTCCTTGTGTCATTCTTTCCATGTTTATCTATCTCTCTGATTAGTATGCAGAAATGAGGAGATTGAATCGAAGTGGTCGAACAATGGGAATACAGCACCACAATATTGTATGCCAAATGCATTTTTGAAACATGCTCGTTAAACGACTTTATATTCCATACGCATACATATGCATCTCATAGATATCTTAATAATGACTTGCATGCAACAATCAGTTGGTGACCGCGACATGATACCATTCTCTGAAAATGTTAAGTCGAACTAATGAATTCATGTTACATTAAACCTATCAGGGCCGGGCGATGCTTCTCGTCGTAGAACCGGGGGGGGGGAGCACAGCCCTCCCCTCGAATATTCCATGTTCCGTTGATGAAATTTTTTGAATAGAAGGTTACTGTATGTACATATATGTCGAGTCCCATCTTTCGATTGGTACTGCCTTCTTTGCATGCTTCGAAGACCGTCATACCAAAGATCTAAATTTATAATCAGAATTTTCAAATTTTTTATCTTTTATGAATCTATGTATTTTCTCACTGTTCAAGAATTATTCATTGTGACTTAAGTATATATGCAAACATCTTACTCATCATCTCACTCGTCATTTTTGTCAGTCTTCCGTCCACTTTTCGTCACCATGATATTTGGTGTAGCTAAAAAATATCACGACAACTCATTTCCGAAAAGTATCCGCATGAAATGTAGGCCAACACTACATGTGTATATTGCATATACCGGTACATGTGCAATGATGCATGTACAATGAACATGTGCTCATTTTGTGAGATGCGATGAATGTGTATGTTGACAATCTTGAATTGCACATGCATAAATATTACGTAAATATGATACGGAGACATATCAATAATCAATGCTACTCTAAATGAAATCTTCTAAAAAAGCTTTTTTTGAATGACCTTTGGCACTGACTTCAGATTATGTCAATTTTGCCCTAAGCTTTACTGAAACGTCAACATACACACAAACTAAAAGTCACAAAAAATAGACTTCTATCTGACTTATTTTAGCAGATATAAAAAGTTGATAAGGGAGGCACTTTTTGCCACCCCCCCGTCCTGATGGGGTTAAACTCATGAACATAAATCGGTTGGCTTTGTGAAGTAGAACTATATTGTGCATCATGATGAATAGTGATCAGCGGGATAGGGTGCTTTTCGTCACCCGCACCCGTCTTTACACTGTAAATCGCTCAATACCAATCACATACGAAGGAAGCATACTAAAATATCTTTTTGGTATATTTCTGTATATATTTGTATGCTTTCGCATGTTATTTCAAGTGTGGTACATACTAAAGCCATACCAGCACAATGTTAATTAAAGGAAAGCATCAATGATGTATAAAAGTATGTTGATTTAGGGCCTTTTGTCAATATAGATAACACTTACGTCACAACTGTTTTGTAAGTTGTAAGATAATGACATTCAAGAGTCAATCTTACAATTCTGACTGATTTCGATTTTGATACATGTAAGTCTAAGGCATTTCATAAATAATCAAAAGGTATTCAACCATCTACAATTATGTATTATGTAATTTTGAAATTGGGCATGTCATCAATCCGAAATAAAAACACATTGGCATTCATGAACGCAAAAATAGGTATGTTTGAGATATAAGTCGACATGGTTGTACGAAAGATATCGTTTGAATGAATTGATATTAGTCAACTTGGCACGCCCTGCCCTGTCTTAAGCAACTTTAAGTCATGAAAAATTGCACAGACGTAATTTTACATTTTTTAGCTTTTATGATGCCTGGTGACATAAAAAACCGAAAATCGAAAGTAATCGTCGGCTCCGTTCCATAGATATAAGCATAAATTCAAAATTCAAATTTTAAATTTTTTGTTTAAATAATTTCACGGACTCAAACTCACTGAATTTGGTGTCTGTGATGCTTCCTATCATCAAAAAAGTAAGGAATATAAGAATCGTTGGTGCCGCTCCATAGATATATGCACAGATTCAGATTTCAAAATTCAAATTTCAAAATTCAGGTTTTAGTAATTTCAAGGACTCAAGCTGGACGAAATTGGTGTCCGTGAAACTTTATTTTCTCAGAAAATTTGCAATTGAGCAACTCATCCGCGTCGCTCCGTTTCTAATTCAATTTACTCATTTAAAAATCGGTCAATATGCATGTGAAGCTGCAAGTAAATTGCAAAGTCCGTCTCTTCTTATGAATGAAACTATCATCTTTTCAACAAGTTCTGACTAAAATTAAATTTCTATTTAAGAGAAATCAGTAACAAAGGACATTGATCTAATGTGCAATGACATTCATGGTCTATATGTATGCTACGAAATGCTAATTACACATGTTCTACTGTATATGTACAGTTAAGATGTTGATTTTTGTAATAATCTTGTTCTGTTCACCGAAATTGTATCACCTTAGCCATTTACTTGTATTGCAGCCAGCTGATCATAATCTAACACTGATTCTCTACTTGATTTAGATGCGCAGTCAATTGATCAGCGTTTCTTTCATGGTGCACCATTGAGCTGACTCATTGCGCCTGTAGAAGTTGTCGCGACCAAGTGATTAGAGTTCACGAGAGTGACCGACATCGGAATCCGTTGTTCAATACCTGCATTTGGCTCATCATTGATTGTTCTGAGAATGCCAAATCATGATGAATGTCGAAATCGTGTATGCATTCTATGCATGGGGAAAACAAAAGACATGCAACGAATTGCCGACGACGATCAATAATTGAAAAGCATGTTATTCAAGGACTAAATCCTTTAGCGGCTGCCTCCAATTGCACTGTCCATTACTTGTGTTCGTGTATTAAGAGACTACGACAAAGGTATTTTCGCGCGTGAAATCAATGTATTTGATCTTTCTTTGATCGTGACTGCGCCACAGACTCGTCTGTCTTCAAAATGTTTATGTTTGGTTTGCACGACGGCGTCATCAGTTCCCAAGAAAATAGCTGCGAAGACCGGTGCTACTGCTCTACCAATTCAGAAAGTTGGTCGTCCTTCTGCGCCGAAAGATCCATCTTTGCGTTCTTTTCCATCCCTAATTGAGACACCTACTGCCATAAAGATTTGTTCCCATTGCCTGTCATTGTTAGCAAAAGGAAGATCACATGTCTATAATAAATCCAGCAGACTGCTGAACATGGAACAATTACTTGAAGGTGGATCTCCAGATTTCAAAGAACAAGTTGCAGCAGCAGTAATCAAAAAAAGGTTGGATCCACGATGTTGCCTTTGTTTCAAGAAACTGACTTTTTTACTGTAATTCGACTTTAGTCTGAGCAATTCGTATGTGGGACTGATCTTATTGTTTGATTTCTATGTCCGCTCGTCATGTCTCTCCGCCTCTATCTACTTACCTCTATTGTATCCATGACTGTATTGGTGTTGGCCATTAACTCGTCAGAGTATCGTTTATTCGATATCTGCCATGTAATGCAGAAGCTTACCTTCATAATAAAGTTGGTTTTCATGAACTGCGGTTTTGTGCATAACAGGGAATAACAACTGACGACGAGTTAAATTAGTTGCGTAGTTTCAGCTTTGGTAGTACTGGTATCATGGCTTCAGGGTTGTGCCCACTTCCTGTTCTTGGTTCTAATCCAACGGTATGTGACTGGAAATATTTTAGTCGTCAGATGGAGAACTATATCAGTGTTCATAGTGTTGCGGATGATAAAGTTAAATATAATTTGTTTTTGAGTGCCCTGTCGAAGGACGCATTATCTCTGTTTGATGGTCTCAAGTCCCCGAAAGACTCTTACAAAGAAGTCGTTCAGCGTTTTAATGAACATTTTCTGGGTAAATCGTCTATCTTATTACAAAGAAAATCTAGAAAGCTAAAAGCTAAAGAAGCTAAGCAGGGTATTCGAGAATCTGCGGCAGATTTTCCTTGTCGTTTACGACGTATTTGTGCTGACTGCGATTTTGATAAGCCCAGTGAATTGCTTCGGGATATATTTGTAATTGGTATTAGTAATGATCGCATTGGAGAACGTATGCTTACAGAGGATGTAAAGACTCTTACTTTTGACATTGCATTAGCAAAGGCAGAAGCCGCTGAAAGAGCAATAAGTGAGCGTACTTACGTGTCTGATCATCATGGAGCAGTTGTTCAAAAAAAGTTTCAGTTTTGAATGATAATAAATCGAAGTCAGCGAACCAACTTACCTGCTTCGGTTGTGGGCGTCTTGGTCACAAAATTAATTCCAACAGCTGTATATCAAAGAATGTGACTTGCTTTGCGTGTAACAAGCGAGGTCATTTCAAGAGTCTTTGTCGTGCTGCGGTCCGGGACAATTATGTATCAAAACGTACAGCTGAAGCTCGTGGTCGCGTAAGAAATGTTATTCTGGATTCTGGAACCTCTGCGGTTGAAGGAGATACAGTAAAAGGTGATAGTCAACTCCATTTACGATTTTCGCTATTCCTCGTGTACTGACAACTCTGGCTGCAGTTTCGTCGTTTCCTCGCTCGGTTGTTCACGTCCAAGTTTATATGAATGGTCAGGCCCGTGATTGCATTGCTGACTCTGGAGCTTGTGTTAATGCTATTCCGCGTCGTTTTTTGCTTTCTGGTGTGGCATACGATCCTTGTTCTGCTACGTTGAGTGCTTATGGTGGATTTACCTTACCTGATATTGGTTCTTGTGTCCTTGATGTTTCGTATGGTGGACGTAGCTTTGAAGCTGTTTTTGTGGTGGTTGACGTTGACGATGAATTAACCTCTCTTGAATTCCAACCTGTGCACTGATCTCGGTATCATAACCGTTAATTTGTCGGTTAAAGGTGTATCAAGGGAAGACCGTGACCGTGTTTCTTTACGATTCCGCAGTTGTTTCAAGGACTTGGATGTATAAAAGACGTCCAGTATCAAATACGCACTGATTCTTTAATTTCTCCTACACATGTTTCTCCACGTCGCATTCTAGCTGGTATTTTGGATAAGGTAATTGAAAAACTCCGGCAGTTAGAGAAAGATGGAATTATTCGGAAGGCCGATGCTTCGCCGTGGTGTTCTCCTCTTTTACCTGTTGAGAAAAGAATGGAGACTTACGTCTTGCTGTAGACTTTCGCTGGGTTAATAAAGCGATTCAAAGGGAGTATTTTCAAATGCCAACCATCGAAGATTTATTGTCTCAACTTCAAGGGGCGAAGTTTTTTTCTCTGGTCGAAGCGCGTTCGGGTCATTACCAAATACCAATCACAGATTGCTCCCAAAGTCTCCTCGTATTCAGCAGTCGCATTGGAAATTACCAGTTTACCAGAATGCCTTTTGGTATCAGCTCAGCGCCAGAGGTTTTTCAAAAAGTTATGAATCATATATTGAATGGATTTCCAGGCGTCTTGTGTTACTTGGATGACGTTTTGATATTTGGATCGACCATGGAAGAGCACGATGAACGGCTATTTTCAGTTTTGAATCGGTTTCAGAATAATGGTATCAAGCTGAATCGATCTAAGTGTGTTTTCTGCGTCAAAGAGATTGAATTTCTCGGACATTTGCTACCGTCAAATGGTGTGTCTCCTCATCCTAACAAACGTGAAGCCTTGTATAACTTTCCGACTCCGACGACAGTGGAAGATCTTCACTCATTCTTGGGTTTAGTATCTTACGTTGGTCAAAAGTTTATTCCTAATCTGGCAACATCAACTTCTTATTTGTGGTCACTTACCAAATCGAAAAGCTTGAATTGGTCGTCTCGAGCCCAAGAGGAATTCGATGAGTTGAAAGTTATGTTGAAAACTAGTTCTCCACTCGCATTCTTCGATCGTCAGAAACCTATCTACTTGAGAACCGATGCGTCATGTATCGGAGTTGCCGCAGTGCTTATGCAAGACTTACCTGTTATGTTTGTGTCACGCAAACTGACTGAAGTTGCATCTCGATACTCTCAAATCGAAAGGGAGTTTCTAGCAATTGTTTTTTCCGTTCAACGACTTCGTTCCTTCTTGGTAGGATCCAAATTTGCTATTCAGACTGACAACAAGCCATTGATCAGCTTCTTTGACAAGCCCATCGATAAATTACCGCTCCGCATTCAAAGATGGATGCTGGCGCTCCAACAGTTTTCCTTCCAAGTTGAGGATATTCGTGGCTGCGACAATCAGTATGCTGATGCTCTTTCCAGACACCCAACGTTGCCTACTGATATTGAATCTGCCGACTCTATGGTATGCCTGATAGCAGATTGTGCACCTGTAAACATTCAAGACATATTGAATGAAGGAATGGTTGATACAGAAATATCATCTTTGGGAGCCGCAGTTTTATCAAACTGGCAAAAGAAATTCTACTTACTTTCATAGAAGAACGGACATTAGTATTGGTGAAAATGATATTTTACTACTGAATTCAAGGATAATTCTCCCACGATATTTGCGACAAAAAGTAATGTCTCAAGCACACGTCGGTCACTCGGGTGTTGAAAAGGTTAAACAAATGCTTCGGTTTTACTTCTTTTGGCCCAAAATGACTGCCGATATTGAAAATTTCGTCAAAAACTGTTAAACTTGTGCTCGGTTTCAGAGAACTCCGCGTTACGTGCCTTTGAAATCTGTTGTGAATCTTGTTGATGATCCATGGGACACTATCGCCATCGATTTCAGTGGTCCATCTGCCCGACTACATGGAAATGTACTGTTTACAGCAATCGATTATTTCTCCAGGTATCCATTTGCATACAAGGTTAATTCGTCTGACACTTCAACTGTTATGCAGTGTTTATCGCATTTATTTTCCATGTTTGGATTTCCACGAGTGATCATAAGTGACAATGGTCCAGCTTTTACTAGTGCTGAAATCGATCAATTTTTCTCTCGACATGGAGTTCGACATGTTTTTTCAAGCGTTTATTATCCTGAAGCCAATGGAGTGGTGGAAAGGATGCATGGATCTCTAAAGGCTCGACTTGACAAAGTTTTATATGAAAGAAAATCGTTTGATAAGGCGTTATTACAATGTCTTTTTGAGATGCGGGCAATGCCACATTCAATGACTGGTTTCTCACTTTTTTTCCTCATGTTTAAGCGTGAAATGCCCAATGCATTCAGTATGAAGCTAAAACAACAAAAGCCTCTTCAAATTCGGGTAAAAGATACACGTTCACAGTATGAATCCCGCAATCGGCGTCGAAAAGCTGGTATTATAGAGTACAAAGCTGGTGACAGAGTTTTGGTTGTCTCGGGAGAAAGAAAAGTGATGTCTTTAGCAATATGGGAGTCATCCTCAGACGGCCCGATCGCGGAACTTGGTTGGTGCAGTTGAGATCTGGGCGGAAAGTATTGGTCAGCCAACGATTCTTATCTTTTGCAAGAAATTCTGATTTCACAACTGAAGAAGGTGATGGCCTAATGTTGGATATAAGCCCTGAAGTCAATTTAAACCCTCCGACTGCGGGTTCTGCGAATCTGGAATTACCTGTAACTGGATATAACCTTCGCCAAAATCGACCGGTACCAAGATTCTACAAAATTAAGTAGTGATTTACATGTACTCGTACTTTTTTGAGTTTTTTTGAGAGGGAGAGAGATGTGGGACTGATCTTATTGTTTGATTTCTATGTCCGCTCGTCATGTCTCTCCGCCTCACCACTTACCTCTATTGTATCCATGACTGTATTGGTGTTGGCCATTAACTCGTCAGAGTATCGTTTATTCGATATCTGCCATGTAATGCAGAAGCTTACCTTCATAATAAAGTTGGTTTTCATGAACTGCGGTTTTGTGCATAACGGGGAACAACATCGCAGAATAATGATAGTAATGATAATAATTCTTAAAGTAATGTGGTAGGCCTATTCTTAAAGTAATTCTTAATGTAGTCCTTAACATCATATCTAACGGCAGCGACGATTTGTTCTTTTCTAACTCTTCTAATAGCAAGCATTACTGGCACAAATTTTGCCGAGTCAGAGTCGGCGCAATTATCCAAACATAAAAATAATGAAATTTGAATTTTAAAATTTGAGTTTAGTTAATGCTTACACTACCGTCAGGGTGGCGCACGTAAACCGCCGGATTTTAAACTTTTATTACTCCTCAAATATTCATCCGATCGTCATGAAATTTCGATTCATACTAGTTTGGAGTATAGGATTTATGATGATTATACCTGTTGTACTGAGAATTGTCAGAAAATTCTGATTCTATTGACCGAATGACATGTAGTAAAATTGACATACCAACAATGTATCTTAACATGTAAAATTTAATGATAAACTTATCTCTTTATTTCCCCCCACGTCTTTATCAATAATGACCAAAACGAATTAAGGTAAATGTCATAGAAAACATTTATTAAATGAAAAACATAAGAAAAAAGTGTTAGTAGTTATCGAACTTCAACGTGTCATCCTCCATTCTCGAGGACGGATTCGAGTCGCTTTTGGTAGGACAGAGTAGTTTCTCGACACATCTCAGTTGTCACTTCTTGAAATGTTTGTATGATGCGGTCCTTCAGGTCTTGCATGGATTGCATGGATGGCCTTGTATGGTAAACCTTGGACTTCACAAAACCCCACAGAAGAAATCGCAAGGCATCAGGTCTGGTGAACGCGGTGACCAGGGCATGTTAGGAGATCCACGTCCCATCCATCTGTTAGGCATCTTCTTGTTCAACCACTCACGCACAGGAAGTCCCCAGTGTGGAGGTGCACCATCCTGCATGAATATGGTGCTCCTGCCTCTTCTGTCCGACTGCACTGCTGGCCAAAATTCCTCCTGTAGCATCTTGAGATACCGATCCTTGTTGACGGAGGTGTCGAAGAAGAGCGGTCCTTAAATACCTGATTGGCTGATTGCCGCCCACACGGTGGTGCGTGGCGAGTGCATAGACTCTTGCTTGATCCAGTGAGGATTCTGGTTGGCCCAATAACCACAATTGTGGCGATTCACACCACCATCCAAATGGAAGTGAGCTTCATCGGACCAGGTTAGTTCCACTAAATGGCGCGGGTTGGCTTGGATGCGCTGTAGCTCCTATTCTGCGAACTCCATTCGGTTTTCCAGATCTTCTTCGTGTAATCGCTGCACCACCTGGACCTTGCACGGATGCCATCCATAGTCATGGAGGATGCGCTGGATAGTGCGGCGACTCACTTGAAGTGCATTAAATGCACGACGGGTAGATGTGTTTGGGTCCTCCTCGAAGTGCTGCACAACTCGTTCCACATTCTGCTCCGTTCGTTCAGAAGATGACCGGTCCCGCTTGACAGTCACCACACTACCACTGGTCAACAGGTTTGTGTGCCACCGCTTTATGGTACGGGCATCCGGTGCTCTCGCGTTCTTGCCATACTTTGAATGATAAAGCCTTTGTACCTCCAGTGAACTCTTGAGCCATTCGTACCAAGCCGCGCATTTTGCTCGTTCTGCAACCGAATAATCTTCCATTGTTCTATGTTCGATTTTTTCAGATAGCGATTTAATCGTCGAATGGTATTTTATATGACATGGAAGTAACTGAACAATATTTACCTCAAGACTGCGCACAATTCGTTG
Source organism: Prostheceraeus crozeri (assembly GCA_907163375.1). Lineage (NCBI taxonomy): Eukaryota > Metazoa > Platyhelminthes > Polycladida > Euryleptidae > Prostheceraeus > Prostheceraeus crozeri. The sequence continues at coordinate 280 of CAJQUW010011260.1, read as the reverse complement.
TGCAGAATACGATTCATGCTAAGTTAATTAACTTGATCTAGATTTTTGATGTCAACAAAATGAGTACATGTCATTCGGTCAATAGAATCAGAATTTTCTGACAATTCTCAGTACAACAGGTATAATCATCATAAATCCTATACTCCAAACTAGTATGAATCGAAATTTCATGACGATCGGATGAATATTTGAGGAGTAATAAAAGTTTAAAATCCGGCGGTTTACGTGCGCCACCCTGTATATATGGAATGGAACCGACAATTTTTTATTCCTTACTTTT